>PVLA01000846.1:0-136300 GCA_004027455.1 Hydrochoerus hydrochaeris | reverse complement strand
ATTATGTACTGCTATATTCAATTATACTGTTATATTCAATTATGCCTGATGATATAGACATTCTATTTAAGATAATAAGAAACAACACAGTAATCATTGTAGATCACCTTGTACTGTGGTTTTATACGACTTTTTGTTTTCATGTTTTTATAGGAATTTGTTTTGTCTTGCTAAGTTTTGTTTTTCCCTCTAATACAGAAAGGATAGAAATACACTTAGAGATTCATGCATGTGTAGCTGTTCACACTCTCACTGTTTGACTATCTGCTTTGTATGCTTTAATTTTGTAACTTGAACAACTATTTCTAAGAGGACAATATGTAATTTATTAACTAGTGATTTCTTATTGTTTATCTTTTTTTTTTGGAATTCTATATTATCTCTACCCTTTACATGCTTTTGTTTCTCTTTAAATAAAATCTTTTAAAAAACAAAATTAAAAAGGGCTGGGGGGGTGGGTGCGGCTCACTGCAAAGGCCCTGGATTTAATCTCCAATAGTGGAAAAAAAGCAAAGACAAGAAGAAAGGCAGCCTAGTAACCACTTGGCTTCAGCCCTGTGTGGCTCAGCCCACACTCTGCAGTCCAGCGTTTTCTATTCACCGCCTCTCCTGGGGGAGCCCCTAAGAGCTTCTAGCTCTTCGCCTCTCCTTACACTTTGTAAGAGGCCAGATAAGCCCTTTCCTGCCTGAGCATTTTGGTAGTGAAAAGGACAGGCAAAAAAAGTGAAGAAAAAGAGGAGAGGATGTATTATGGTGCCACCCCAATCCCTATGTCGAGCCCCTAATCCCCAGCATGAGACTATTTGGAGATCAAGCCTATAATGAGGTTGATTTAAATGCAGTCCTCAGAACAGAGCCCTGATCCAACTGGACTTGTAAGTGTCCTTATAAGAAGAGTCAGAGGGCTGCAGATTTAGCTCAGCAGCACAAGCGCCTGCCTGGCAAGCGGGAAATCATGAGTTCAATCCCCGGTAACAAAAAGCAAAAAAGGAAAAGAAAGAGCCGTGCAGAAAAGAGAACACTGCAAGAAGGTGGCTGGAGAAAGGAGCCTCACCAGGACCCAACCCTGCTGTGCCTTGGCTGTGAGAATACAAAGTTCTGCAGTTGACGGTCACCGCAAGGCCAGATTGGTGTTGCACAAGTCAAAGAATGAAATCACAGAGCAAAGAGGCAATTTGCAAGTAGGAAGGAAAAACTCCTGCTAACCAGGAGGGAAACTGAAAAGGGAGAGTCAGGAAGGATTTTTGACCAGCAGGGTGTGGAATTTTGCTTGGTATTTGCCAGGGACGGATCCCAAGTGACCCCGTAGGCTTACACTGACCAGTTAGGACTCAGGGCTTCCCGTGCAGCGTTCAAAAGTCCTGTTGCTCTGTTCCTAAATTCCTGGACAGCCAGCCGCAAGGAGGAGCTGTTTGCTGAGAGCACACTCAGCTCACAGAATTCCTTCCCTGGGACACAGCTCTAACTGCTTGCCTGTATCCTAACTCCTACCAAAGCCACCCAGATTGTAGCTGATTACACCTGTAATCCCACCCTGGGAGGCTGAGGCAGGAGGACAGGAAGTTTCAGCCCTGGTCAATTTAGCAACTTAGTGAGACCCTGTCTCAAAAATATGCTAAAAAAAAAAAAATTAAAAGTCCTGGGGATATCGTTCAGTGTGAAAGCCCCGGGTTTGATCCCTAGTACTGCAAAAAGAAGAGGGAAAGGGAAAAAGAAAAGAAAGGAGAATGGGAGGGGGAAGGATGTGGGGAGAGGAGAAGGAAAAGACAAGACAGGGCAAGACCCAGAGCTGCGGCAGACTCATGCAGGGCAGGAGAAAGGCTGACTAGAGGGAGGGTGCGTCGAGCACGCTGAATCTGCACTTTTCTTTACCCTTTGCCTAGACATGGGCATAAATGGTGGTGACACAGCAGGACGCTGGCTCACTCCTGCCTCCTCCGCTCCAGTTGAGGGCGACCAAGTGTCTGCTTCAAACAAAGGCAGTGGTTTGGGTCAGGAGCTCTCCGCACTAATCCCCTGGCTCACTGTGGGGTTAGTCAAAGATTGGCTTCGTTTTTAACTATCCCAGCTTAGATACCTAAAGTTCTCAAGTGAGGGTCCTGGATGTTGCTTCTTCTGATTTTTCTGGGATCAAAAGACACTTTAGCCTCCTTCCTGTTACTAGAGAGATCAGCCTCAAATCGGCAGGGTGAGGCCAGGGATTAGGGCTGAGGCCACTGGAGAGCTTTGAAGGACCGATCGCCAGGAGCAGACTTTGTGTCTCTCTTTGCAAACATCCAAGGGTCACACAGTGGCATGACGCACACAAATCCCTTCCCCTCCTTTCCTTTCCAGCCGTGAAGCCGAGCTGCAGTAATTAGTTAAACAGCTGAGCAGCGTGGAGCCTGCTCTTCTGCAGCAGAGCTCCCTGGGCTGCCGCTTTAGGGGCAGGAGTGTAGGACCAGGCCAATGGCCAGCCTGTTTTGCAATGCAAATGCTCACGAGAGCATCCTGGCTGCGCCTTGGAATTGGATACAACAAAGAGCGTTTGGGAGGATGTAGCTGGCATTGTTGCAGCCTTTTCTTTTGAAATCTAAAACCTGTCCTTTGGTTTTGGTGCGTTCAGAGTTTACATCGGAAGGAAAAATTGCTTTATTCTACAAGGTGACCAATTTTAAATGGGAACCGTGTAGCACTGTTTGGTTTTTGTTGTGTTTAATTTTATTTTTTAATTTTACTTATTTATTTTTGTCTTTTTGAGAGTCTCCCTGTGTAGTTCAGTCTGGGCTTGAGCTCACATTGTAGCACAGGCTGGTCTCGAACTTGCAATGATCTCTCGCTTCAGCCTCCCAAGTGCTGGGATTATAGGCTTGCACCACCACACCTGGCTCGTTTTGGTTGTATTTAAAATAGTATCTTTTAAGTGGATCTCTTAAACTTCCACAGCCTGGGACTGTTATGTTCATGCACACAGTTCCAGACCCCTTCATCATTAAGGGATTTTGTCTGCAGAGAGCCGTCTGGGAGGTCACCCAGGCTTTAGCACTCCTGTGTATGGCCAGGTGCCTGCTGAGCACACACAAGCACTCACTGTGGGGGTCGAGACGCCCGCCGCGTGTAGGAAGAAGACAACAGACACCTTCTCATGCAATAGGCAAGGGGTTTTATTTATTATCCAAGCATGCGTGGGGCCCACCGAACACGCAGGAACAGAGAGCCACGAGGTGTGCCGGAGCATGGCTTTTAAACTACAGGACAAAGGAAGGCAGGGCTTTGGCAAGCGTGGTTACAGAAGCAGAAGGCATTGGTTAGTTTAAATGGCTTTCTACATTCATTGGAGGGGTCGACTATAGGGTGGTCTAGAGCTGGGCGGCGGAGGGTGTTTCCTAATATGGGCAGCAGATGCCCAGGGAAGGTACACTCCATAAATTCCTTAAACATGGGAGGGGGCTGTTTCTACCTTGCAACCCAGGTTTTCTAGTCAGCTTAATCCTTGTCTGAATTTAACCCAGGCAGCTTTAACTATAATGGCTCAATTCCCAGAATATTGGGAGGAGACGAGCAGCATGGAGCAGTGTAGACCATGCACTGTTAATAAGAGAAAATTTCTCTTACACTCACTAAACAATTTCCTTGGTGAATTATTGATGGCACAGTGACATCAACCTTTATCTTGGACTTCAATTTGCCCTCTAAAATGTTGGTCTGGCCATTTTGTAAATCTTATTCACAAATGGGTGTTTTCCCTATGCTACACCATGCTCTTCCCTGGTTAATTTAGCTTCTTGTTGGATCAAGACCTGCAGGAGACAACTTGGGCAGTTCCCCTTGAATGCAGAACAATTGCTTCAGCATTAGTTAAACCCTGTCTCCATGTATTGATGTGCACAGAACTGGCTATGCTATTTCCTTCTCCCTTTAAGTGGCTCTAAGCAACATAAATAAGGCTCGCTAAGGTACCAATATGTAACCCTGGAAGCCAACAGATGGTCTTGCTTCTTTGCATCAAATTCTCTATAAATGGTTGAACACAGTGGAATGGCAGAGCCAAGTAGCTCCAGAAATGTCAGCTGAGTTGAGCCACAAGATAAAGAGGCGATGACGTGGCCGGGGATTTAGCCCAGCGGTGTAAGCAAGATCAAGAGTCGAGAGTTGGATCCCTGGTACAAAAAAAAAAAAGAGGTGATGACGTCCCAGGGCACAAGAGTTAACGTATCAGAAACTGAAGCCACAGCCTCCTAAACTCATTCTAATGCTACCTCAGTGGAGTTTTGCAGATGGTCTTTCTGTACATCCTTCTCCCTGCATATCACAGAGGTGCTTGCTCTCCACCGGGCCAGCTCAGCTCACATTGCTCACGTAATTCCCACCGATTTCACCATCACTCATCCTTGAGCCACTTCTTCATGGGATAATAAATTCTGGGCGGGTGGGTTAGTTCAGCCGCGTAAGTGCCTACTTGGCAAACATGAGGTCGTGAGTTCAATCCCCAGCACCAATAAATTAATTAATTAATTAATTCTGGGGGAAGCTTTGAATCAAGGCCTGTGTTCCGTGAATCCTCACCTGGACCAGACTCAGGACCCCTTGGCTGCCCATTACTATGAATATGTTTTAGAGTTTTTATTCTTACCAGTACACTTGGAATAAGATAGGTAAAAGCATTCATGAAGCCAAAATCCAAAAGAAGAAACAATTCCATCCAGAAACTATGTTTAATTTAGTGAGAATAGGCCTCAGGTCCTTACAAATTAACTTAACAAAAGACATAGACCACCATCAAATTTGCATTACAAAGCCTTCCCCTTGTAATGACAAAATAGTAAGCAGGTCCATCATTATCAAGTTGTCAGTTAATATCAAAAGCAGCCCTGAAGTGAACCGAACATTTCACAACAGGTTGCTAGAAATGAACAAAGCCTGTTTAAAACACAGAGCTAATAAATGAGCTCATTTTTGCAAGATATTTGTAAAGACATCACCAAGATTGGCAACTCTCTGACAGTTCTACCAGCAGCGATCCTGCTGCTCTCAAGGACAGTGAAGGACCAACAACTTTTTGTCTCCAGCGCGCAGACACTTTTATGGATACTCCTTTTAAAAACAAAACAGAGGGGGCTGGGGATTTAGCTCAGTGGCATAAGGGCCTGCCTGGAAAGCATGAGGTCCTGAGTTTGAGCCCTGGTACCACAAAAAAAAAAAGCAGGTGTTCTGGTCTCTTCATTCATACACCAAGGCAGTCACTTATTGGGCAGATTCAGCCCTCTTTTTGAAGTGCATGCTTTCGGGAAATACATAAGCAAATGATTCCAAGGTGTGGTGATAATTATGAGCATTTTCACAGCTTTTGATCAGGTTGGCTGAGATCTCATGTGCCTGATTGGCTGCTGAAGTCATTGACTCTCACGCCAGCCAGGAGGAAGCATGATGCACCTGCAGCCTCAAGCCTTCTGCACAGGGGACAGGTGAGCTGGCAGAGTGCTCTGGAGCAGGTGGCAGCCAGGGACAGGTGGGGAGTTACAACCTCACACTACATTAGTCAAGACCTCTGCCAGGCCTGATGGCCAGGTTTCCTGGAATTGCCTCTTCTTTACTTTTCCAAGAAAAAGGTTCCTCCTTCAAATAGGTTATCTCAAAGGTCACTGGGCATGTGTGAATTTGTCCCTTGGAATAGTCCATCCCTGATCAGTGCTGCACACTCGTCACTAGCTTGTGGAAGAAGCATGGCCTGAGAAGATCACAGAGACAGGATGAAGGATTCAAACAGGCAAGTGCAGGACCGCCACACCCCAGCCATTCCACTGTGGAGGGCTGACGCTGTCGGAAACATCCAGGCCTCTTATCCTTGCAGGGTAGGTACTTGCCTTGGCCACATCCCTCAGGAATATAGAGGTAGATTGTTAGGGCGACAGAAAAGATCTGGGTTAACCTGGCAGCTAGGGCAGCACGGCCTTCTTACCTAACCACAGCTGTATCTGGATAACAACGTTACCCACTTCTCAGCATCCCTTCAGAGAATCACTCGAGTCACACCCAAGTCACCCTTCCCATCTGCAGGTCCTCGGCTGTTTTCTCCGTGAAGGACAAGAAACCACTGGGGTTGAGACCGGTTGATGGCTTCCTCTGGTGTCTCCACTCCACCCTCTTCAAGTCCTATCCAGCACCCTGAAGGAGCCCCTGCTGGAATAAGGTGTCTTTCATCTCTGCCACCTCTTGTGTGGCTTGGAGGCTGCAATGAGGAGCTGGAGTCGGATTTCAAAGCAAAGCAGGAGGACTCTTTCAAAGACCGGCAGCATTTGCTGACTCCTTACCATTGCTCATAGCCTGCCCTTCAGACAGGATTCCTGCTCACCACGCTTCTCTGAGAGCATTTCCTTTGGAAAACTTGTCCCTTGTCTCTGCCTCCTCCCCGCCCCCCACCCCCTGTAGTGGGGATCCGACTCACAACCTCATACTTGTCAGGCAGGCACTTATACCACTGAGCCAAATCCCCGCCCCTCTGTCCCTTTTGAGGTGTAATCTTTTTAATACCCTCTTCCCTTGGAAACCTAACCATCAAATGAAAAAGCTCCCTACCTCCCAGTCTTTGGAGGACCCTATCTTTTAGGGGACTCCAGCTCTAGCTCCTAAGATTTCCTCCTATTAATATAGGAAAAATATGACTCCAACTTGCTAGATGACATATGTCATATGTGCTGGGTTCATGTCCCCTGAATATTGAAGAATGAATTCCAAGGGATTAAAAGAGGTTAAGAGGAGGAAAGGTTTAGTAAGAGACGGCTCCTGCAAGACAGTAAGGGTCCTGAATTGGTGGCCACCAGGGCCCTTTGTCAGCAAAATCACAATATGGGTACAAGGTGAGTCAACTACTATAGACAGCTACGTTAGGTAGAGATATAGTAGGCAGTAGACAGGGCCAGACTGCTGAGGGAGCCAGTGCAGGAGATGACAACGCATGAGGACTGTGACTGGAGGCACATCTGATGGTTAAAGTCACCATGGCCAGACTTACACACTTCCTAAGGATGCAGGGAAGTTTGGGATTATTACCATCATCCTTTTGAGATTTGTCATTAGGGTTGGGCCATCCTCTCCCACCTGCTAAGACTAAGACTGAAACCACTAAGACGAAGACAAAAATGATGAAGACAAAGTCTACTATAACTATGGATTATTGGCCAAGGTTAGTGATGTCACCCAAGTACCCTTGCTACCATTAGATCACTATTATCCTAGCAACTGTTTATTGATCATAATTTTGACCCATGTTGTTGTTAGTTACCTGGCACAACAGAAAAGCAAAAAGTACAAAACAAAATGGACAGGTTTATTGAGTTGAGCACGTGGAAAGGAGCTCCACAACCCATGGCGGCTGGGCTGCCTCCTTGGACCAGATACAGAGAGGCAGAGGGTTATATGACATCTGATAGAAAATGGCACATGGGACAGATATTGATAATGTGTGAGGAACCGATTGGGATTCTCTGTGTGTGTAAACAGGAAAGGGAGTTGCAATTAGGGCTGAAGAAGAAGCAGGAAGTGGTAAGCGTTCCCACTTTGGCCGTCCACCACGTTAGACCACTGCCGTAATTGTACAGTAATTTATACTAGGGCAAGAACCTTTCCCTTGTACCTGCTCTATAAAAGGTTCTAAATGATCTTGCTCTAAAAACTCTTCATGAATTAATAATCTCTATAAAACTTGATTTTGCTCTACAAAACTTCCTTCAAGAGGGGGCTCGTTGGCAACCCATTCAGAACCCCTTCTGTCTCTCAGGAGCTATAAAGGGCCTTTCCTGGTCCTTGTCACCATCCAAGAAGTTTATATTTGTAACCTCATAGAAAAGTTACTGGAATCCTAACAAGTAAATTCCTATCTATCTCTTCCAGTGCAATCCACAACAAAAACAAAGATATTAAACATATTTATAGTTATGGGGAGCCATGGGGGTCCTAAGTCCTGACAAAAATGGTTCTCTGGAACAAAGGCCTTGACCTAGGTCACAACCCAGATTTTATTAATTAGTGGAGAAGTTTGAGGATGAGCGACTGTGAGAATGGCAGAGCTTCTTGAGTGCTGTGAGCTGGGCTGGGTAGGCCATCTGAAAGCACCTCTGCAACTGACAGAGAGAAGGATATGCAGAAAGGCCAATCTGCATAACACAACTGAGGTAGCATCTAATGTTTTGGGGTCAGTGCTTCAGCTCTGATGTGCAAACTTTTCTGCCCTGGGAAGCCATAGCCTCTTATCTCAAGGCTCAATTGCAGTTGACAGCCCCGGAGTGGTCATTTTTGTTTTGTTTTGTTTTGTTTGTTTGTTTGTTTGTTTTTTTGTACCCGGGATCCAATTCACAACCTCACACTTTCCAGGCAGGCACTTAAACCACTGGAGCTAAATCCCCAGCCCTGGAATGGAAGTGGTCGCTCTTGATCCTGCCCTGCTCAACCATGTTTCTTGGGAGTCATGGGGCAGAGAAACAGCAACTATCACCAAGCTTCACACATTATGCTTCAGCACCTCAGCCAGCCCTATTTATATTGCTTAGAGCCAAGTGAAGGGATAAAGAAATAGCCTAGCCAGCTCTGTACATATCAGTGCATGGAGATAGGGCCAGGTTTAGCCAAAATAGAGACACTTTTTCTTTCTTCAAGGAGAGTCATCCAGGTGGTCCTCCACAAAGTGATATTCCTATTCCCCATTCCTTTCCTCCAATAAATTTTCCTACTATTAACATCTGTTGTAATCTAATTCAAGCGCCGCCATTCTGTTCTGTATGTGCTACACCCTTTGACCCTAAAAAAAAAAAAAAACAAGATGTCCTGTTTCCTCAGGAATGCACAGGTATGGTGCCCCCCCACACCTTTACCGTTTTTTTCCCTTTATAAACCACCCCCAAATCTTAGCCTAGTTGCACAGCAGTATAAATTCCACCCTCACTCTGTGTTGCTGGATACCAGCCTAAATAAAAAAGTGCTCTCTTCTTTTCCTTCCAAGACATCTTGGCCTTTTTTTACTCTTTTTGCCTTTTTACAATTTTCATTTTATTTTGGGGTGCAGCCTTTTTGGGTACAACACATCCATTGTTCCTTAGAATTCATTCTTCAATGCCAGGAGTGGTGGTCTATATCTGTGTAATCCCAGCACTCAGGAGCCTGAGGCAAGAGGACCACAAGTGAGCTCAAAGCCAGCCTGAACTGCATAAAGAAACTGTTAGCATTTTTTGGCACAATAAAAGAACAAAATATAAAAGTAAAAATGGCCTTTATTCTAAGGACATGGAGAGGAGCCCATGACCAACAGAGGTCTCACTTTTTCTGACCGGAACATGGGGTATGGGATATGTAACCTCTGACTGGGGGTTGGCGTTGATTACGCACAAGAAGCTGACTGGAACTTTCTTGCACTGGGAAAGGAAAAAGGAAGTTGTAATAGGGGAAGGAGGAAGTGACCTCAGGATAAACATCGCAATTCAGCCTTCCACTGCCATAGTGTCCTGAAACTTATTCTGGGGCAAAACTCTTTCAGAAACCGTCTTAAAAAGACAAAAAGAATGAATTCATTCATTGACTTTGTGGAACATGAACTCAGTGCATTTGACATCTAGCATTTCCCCTATTGCAAAACCACAGTCAACCTATAGGATTACAAGTATAGCTGTTTAGCCAATATCGATCCAATAATGCAGTGGTGGGGAACCTGCACCACAGATGCCACAGAGCACTGTTTGTATCATTGAAAGCTCTAAGATTCCCCATTGCTGCAATAGGGTGACAAGTTTTGTAGCAAGGGTGCGAGGAAAGAACAAAGGAGTTCCTGGAAAGGGAGGGGAGTACAGGTGGTCTGTCACCCACCTGTGTGCCTCATGCCTATCCAGGCCCACTGGATCGGGAAGTGCTGATTACAGTACAATCTCAACCTGCTGTTTTTCTCTGGGGAGGCTGCTGGATGGCTACTGTGCCTCCAAAAGCAGTCTCAAGGTCACCAAGCTGGGGCTGAGAAGTCCCTAAGGCTGGCCTGGCTCTCTTCAGAGTCTCTTCCAGCCACAACTCCAGGGTCTACATGTTGTGCTGACTTCCTTGAGGGTCCAGTCCCTCTCTGTGTATTAATTTCCATCTCACTTGGCTGCCTATCCTACTGTTGTGTAGATATGAGAGGCAAACACCAGTGGCTTCATATCCCCCAGCGCTTCGCACTAGCTCGCTCCACCCCTTTCCACCCTGCTCACCCAGCGGCCTCTGTGGACTTGAGTTCACACTGAGCCCTGGCCCCTCCTCCCACTGCAGCATCCTTGAGTAGGCTTTCCTGCCTATCTTTGTCCAGTGCAATTTTTGTTTGGACACTTGCTCCTGCCTCCAAAAGCAATCTCAGGGTCACCAAGCTGGGACTGAGAAGTCCTTAAGGCTGAGATAAGGAATCTAACCTACTCTTTTGTGGAATAATTTCTTTTTATTTTTTTTATCGGTACCAGGGATGGAACTCACCGCATGCTTGCAAGGCAGGTGCTTATGCTGCTGAGCTAAATCTCCAGCTCCTTGTGGAATAATGTCACAGGTTTGCTGGCTCCCCATCTCAGAGAAGAATTTTAAGGGCAGGTCAGTAGGAGGTGTGAAAAGTGTCTGTTAGGACTCAAGAGTAAAGTGCAGATGCTCAGGGAAATGAGATGTCATGAGCTGGAGTTGGGTATTTTATTTTATTTTATTCTATTTTTAGAGAGGATTATTGGGTCTTTAAAGCCTATAGGAATTTTTTTGAATTTCCTGGAAGGGAAAAAGGCTTGAATCACTTTTAGGTCCTGAAGCTGCAATGTTTTTTATTTTATTTTATTTTATTTATTTTTAGTTCTATTTTCAAATCCTGACTTCCTTGTCTCCTGTCTGGTTTTTATTTCTTCTACCTCAGTTCTTTGCAGCAGTGGCACACCAACTTCAGCGTGCTTGTGTCACCTGGTGGGGAGGTGACAACACCGGAGCAGCAGCCTGGTCAGGGGCCTGGGAGTCACAAGTCCAGTCTGGTTTCAGGGTAGGTACAGCTGACCGGAGAACACGCTGAGAACCCTGTTAGCCTGTCTTTTTCTTTTCTTTTCTTTTTTTTTAAATCGGTACCGGGGATTGAACTCACGACCGCGTGTCTGCAAGGCAGGAGTTTATGCCGCTGAGCTAAATCCCCAGCTCGCTGTTGGCCCATCTTTTGCGCAGACTGCCTTAACCCTCTGAGGTCCATTCAGGTAATGTGTCACCAGGTGGGGTAGGAAGAGGTCCCTCAAAGAGCAGATGGGAGCCCAACTCACCCCACCCACAGGAAAAAAGAATTTTCGGGGTGCCTGGGTGAAAGGCATCAAAAGCTTCATTAGGCAGAGTTAAAGAAGTTCACACTCAGAGAAAAGAGAGTGAGGCCTCCAGAGAGAGGGTTTTTGGCACTCGTTTACTTTTTGTGGTACTGGGCTATATGTCCACCCTTTTTTAAATTTTCATTTTGAGACAGGGACTTGATAAGTCGCTTAGCCTGCACTCAAACTTGCAAACCTCCTGCCTCAGCCTCTTAGAATGCTGGCTTTACAGATGTGCACCACCAGCCCAGCTGGGTTGGGGGTTTTTATGCAGTCTAGAACCAAGAAGCCTGGGGTTGGCTAACAATGGCTGGGAAAGGCCTAGCAAGATCCCAGGACTCCTGCACAGCACAGTTCCCAAAGCCCATGTGACTTCTCACGAGAACTCAAGCGGGTTCCCCTCGGTTCTGCCTCGATTCGAAGTCACCCTGAACACTGCAAGGACGTCCACACTGAGTTTCAGCCATTGTGCTCGCTCTCCACCAGGGCCTGCCCGCCCGCTGTAGGGTCTGCTTGTCTTACTTTGACTTGGCCCGAACTTGTTCTGCAGAGCCTGTTTCTTTTCCTACTTTTTTTTTTCTTTCTTTCTTTTCCTACTTTTAACAAAACTTGGCTATCCTATGCGCTTGGTTGGTTGGTTGGTTGGTTGGTACCAGGGATGAACTCACAACTTCACACTTGCCAGGCAGATGCTTATGCCACTGAGCTAAATCCCCTTTGCTCAGAAAAAGAACCTAGAAGCAGGCTCCTGGGAGGAGACTCCAGGGCCCATAACCTGGGAACAGTCTTGGGGTTGCCCTCAGGGCGGCAGAGCTGTCTGGCCACCCGTTTGGTGGCCCAGGTCAGCGTCTGGCCGTGTGCCTGTGTCTGAGGCTTAGGAACGGCTGCTGCAGGAGCCTGCGAGGGTTCACTCGGCCTAGCCGGTGAAGGGTGGGCCCAACTGAAAGATCACAGGACCTTGGACTTTTTTTTTAAGATTCCTGAAAGAAAAACAGACAATGCAACCTTGGGTAACTTTACTTGCATTGCAACTACAGGTTTTTAAAATATAATTTAAAAATTACGATTTTCCTTATCTGCTGGCTCCCTATTTCTTCTATCTTACCTAATTTTACCCATCCTATTGCATACACTAAGCCATAACAGACAGGGGCATTTCCAGAGCTGAAAGAGCTGTTTTCTTTCCCATAACCCGCTCCCTCTCCTCTCATTTCATATCTAATATTCCCACCTCCCCTGTACTCTCTGGCCGTGTTCCTCCCTTTCCTTCCCTCTCCTTCCACCTCCGGGTCCAGCAGTTCTTTCCCAATCAGCCTTTGGGAGGGAGGGAGACGGAGGGCCACTCCTTATGGTAGCTCTTGTTTTCCTCTGTTTTTTAACACCCAAGTCCCTCCGGAGCCCCCCACCCCCCGGGACCCGGGCAGAGGATGGGGGAGGGGCTTCTCTCCGCCTCTCTGGTTACCTAGCAACGCGTCTCTTCTACGCCAGTCACCAACCCTGCCAGGAAGCCCGCTGATGTGCACACAACAAAAGAGAGCGACACCTCCACTTCAGCTCCCCTCTTGGAGGGCCTCTCTGATCATTAGCGCTGCGATGAGTGTTCTGCCACCGCGGGGTCCCCAGACGCCCCCTCCCCACTGAACCTTCTGCTCGGCTCCTCCAGGGATCGGGAGCCCCAGCGGCTTGTTAAGCTCCCCAGCCGCTGGGTATGGACTGGGAATTTCAGACTTAATCCCTAATTGCATCCAGCCCGTCACTTCGGTAATAGGAGCCGTAATAGATTTTCACTGCCACCTTCCAGCCACTGGGGCTGCGTGGGAAACCCGGCATTCATATTTATGCTTGTGCTTTCAGTTTTGCTACTACGTACATCCTCTCCTGCAGCCTTCCAGATGCAGAGGGCTTTTTTTTTCCTCTGCAAAAGCCTGTGAAAGAAAGCGTTTGTTTGCTTTAACACTTTCAAACTTCCCACCCACATCCTTTGTTCTTCTCTTCATATTCAGGGATTAACTGCCTTGTGCCCAGGTTTAATTTATCACGGAAAACATAGATGTCCCCAGGTAGGGCTCTCAAACTCCTCTCCTGCACCGCTGAGGAAGGAAGCTTGCCCAGCCTTACTTTCTACAGTCCTGAAAGAAATAGCAAGAGAGAGTGAGAGACACAGGAAAAGAAAACAGTGAATTTTGAAGAAAAAAAGCATTTACAGGAGTAATACAGATAGGTTGCCCTGCGTGGTGGTGCATGGCTGTAATCTCAGCATTTAAGAGGCTGAGGCAGGAGGACCACTAAGAGTTCGAGGCTATCCTGGGCTACAAAGTGAGTTTAAGGCCAACCTGAACTGCATAGTGAAACCCTGTCTCAAAAAAAAAATTCAATCATAAACAAAAATAGGTTACCCAGATGCCCAATGAATGAATTACCAGAAATGCACAGTGATACCACAGAAAATTATTAGACTGGTTTTACAAATGGCAATCTATTTAGATAAAACATACCATTCATAGTGATCAATATATGTTTAAATACACATAAACCATGTGATATGCAATACACATTAAATACATTTAGAGTAATTCATGAGAAAAGGATCCAAAAGTTTAAATACCAGTTTGAAAATAATGTCTGGATCAGTGAAATATACAAAAAGATGAATATAGAACTGCATGATCCACTAGCCACTGTAGTTATTGAGCACTTGAAATGTGACTAGAACAAATGGAGATGTGCTATGAACGCAAAATTGGATTTCTTTTTTTTATTTCATTTTTTAAAATTGGATTTTGTTATACCCCAAAAGACTGCACCCCAAAATAAAATGAAAATTGTAAAAAGGCAAGAAGAATAAAAAGGCCAAGACGTCTTGGAGGGAAAAAAAGAAAGCACTTTTTTTTTATTTAGGCTGGTATCCAGAGACACAGAGTGAGGGTGGAATTTACACTGCTGTGCAACTAGGCTAAGATTTGGGGGTGGTTTATAAAGGGAAAAAAGCCACAAAGATGTGGGGGCACCATACCTGTGCATTCCTGAGGAAACAGGACATCCTGTTTGTTTTTTTAGGGTCAAAGGGTGTGGTGAATACAGAACAGAATGGCAGCACTTGAGTTAGATTACAACTTTCCCCACTGATTTTGGTCAGTGAGCCAAATCATTGGCTCATAGTTGAATCTACAGGTACTAGCTCAGAACCCTGGGTAGCTAAGATCATCAGCTTGACAGCCTGTAGTCAGCCTTTTACATAAGATACCAGTTGATTTATGATACAGGGACCGATAGTTACACCGACTAAAAGCACTATTAGGGGTCCTATGGCTGCTGATATGAGGGTGGACAACCAAGGGGAGAATGAGAACCAACGTTTAAACCAATTTTGTTTTGCCAGTTGAGCTTGTTTCCTTTCCTGTAAGCATTTCTTAAGGGCAGCCATATTTTGTCTAATAACTCCAGAGTGGTTTGTATATAAGCAACAGGTTTCTCCTAAGGCCAAACAGAGACCTCCCTCTTTTAGAAAAAGAAGGTCCAAGCCTCTGCGGTTTTGTAAAACCATTTCAGCTAAGGAGCTTAGAGAATCTCTCAATTTAAATACAGAGTTGCCAAGGCTAGCTAGGTCTTGGTTAGTGAGTGTATTGAGGTGTCAATAGTTTTGGTCTCCTCCTATGAAACTAGATGTACTTAATCCTATTGATCTAGCCATCTCAATTCCAAGTAACATATTTCCAAGCATAACAGAAGAATTCCTTCTTGGGCGAGTATGAACAATACTGAGAGTATAATCTCATTTTAATGGAAACATTTTGCAGTAAAGGTTCACCAGTTTTATGAATAAATTGCCAAAACTTATCTAATACTGTCAAATTCTGAACAGATTTGTTTCTTTTCAAACCTGTTAATGGCAGGTACTATAAACTGTTGTAATCTAACTCTTAGTGCCGCCATTCTGTTCTGTATGTGCCATGCCCTTTGACCTTTAAAAAAAGGAAAAAACAGGATGTCCTGTTTCCTCAGGAATGCACAGGTGTGGGGCCCCCCACATCTTTGCTGTTTTTCCCTTTTATAAACCACACCCACATCTTAGCCCAGTTGCACAGCAGTGTAAATTCCACCCTCACTCTGTGTGGCTGGATACCAGCCTACATAATAAAGCACTCTCTTCTTTTCCCTCCAAGACATCTAGGCCTTTTTATTCTTTTTGCCTTTTTTACAACTTTCATTTTATTTTGGGGTGTAGCCTTTTGGGGTACAACATAAACCAAGGCAAATAAAATTTACATCTCTTCAATCTTTTTACAACTTACTACACACCTTTAACTTGAGCTTTTCTATCTTTTTTATTTTGCACAGCCAGACATTTTACTTGAAGACAAAACCACTTTCTCTGTCCCTCTTTTTTTTTTTTACTTATTACCAGTCAATTTCCTTCCTCTCACTTTTCAGACAACATTAAAACTTTTAGTAAAATCCTTGAAGTGATTTTCTTTTAGTACTCTAAAATATTGAATCATTCCATGTGTTTTTACTACCTTAAAATGCTACACTTCGCTGTAAATTTGAAATACTTCAAACATATTTCATGCAAATTTTAGGTGACAATATAAAAATTTTAAATTTTGCATGCATGGCTTAACGAAAAATGCTAGTAGAATTTCAGTATTTGGAAAATTCTGAATTTTAGCATATACTGTAAATATCACAACTGATTGTACTGAAAAGTCATGATGAATCTATAATCAGAAAAACTCATTAATTTCATATATATTTCATCTGATTAAAAATATAAGGCTTGCAAGTTCTAAATAATCCAAGAACATATCTTTTTTAAAAGGCCACAATTTAACTGTAATCTGAATACCTTTAGCTGCCATTAAAAATAAAATAAAATTTAAAAAGAAAGGAAAAACAACCCGAGATCTTCGGAAGCCAGACTGCGATATGTCCCTTGAAGAGGCCTCAGGTGCTGGGTGCTATTGTCTGAATAAGCGGTGAGTTGAAGTCAGGATCAGCTGAATTGACTAGAGGGACTTAATAAGGTCCTGGTTAGCAAGATCAGCAAGCTTTTTCTCCGATATCTTAAGGATGAGGGGTGGAGGTCTCCCATGTAGTGTCTCAAAAGGGGAAATTCCAGCAACATAAGGAGTACAACACACACGCAAGAGGGCAAAAGGAAGGAGACTCACCCAGTTTTTGCCAGTTTTTAAGGCCATTTTAGTTATCACCATTTTTAAAGTCCTATTTATCCTTTCTACTTGTCTTGAGCTTTGAGGCCAGTATGAGCAATGAAGTTTCCAATCAATCTGTAAAGCCTGAGTTAATTTTTGGGTCACTTGGGCTATGAAAGCCGGGCCATTATCGGGCCCCATAAATAAAGGCAAGCTGAATTGGGGTATAATCTCATATAAGAGGTTTTTTCACTACTATGAGAGCTGACTCTGACTAGGTAGGGTATGCTTCTACCCAGCCAGTAAAAGTGACTACCATTACCAACAAATATTTATGTCCTTGTAGCCCTGGCTTTCCCATTTCAGTAAAGTCTATTTCCCAATGTTCTCCTGGCATGGTTCCTCAATCAGCAGTTGTTGCTTTGGATTTACAAGTTGACATTGTGGGCATCTGAGGCTTGCAGACTGGGCAAGCTTGGACAATTGAGGAATAAAATATCATTCTGAAAGAGATCAGCCAGTTTTGATCCTCCCAAATGAGCTGACCTATGAGCCTGCAGAATAAGTTCCCTCCCGAGTGCCTCTGGCAACAGGACTCACTCGTCGGGCAGCTGATACCAGCCTCCAGGGATACTAGGCTTGGCTTGGAGCTGGGTTGCTAGATGGAGGTCCTTTTGAGTATACACAGGTTCCGACAAAGTGGGGGGAACAACAATAATGTCGGGGCCGTCTCGGTCCCCACTGATTTTGTAGCTGCCTTTCGGGCTGTGGCATCTGCCAAGTTGTTTCCCCTTATAACAGGATCATGGGCCCTACAATGTATGGTTATAACCTTTTCTGGCATCCAGATGGCGGCCAGTAGATCAGTATCTGGGGACATTTTTGATCTTTAATCCCCCAGAGGTCAACAGGCCTCGTTCTTGATAAATGGTCCCATCATGGGCCGTTGCAAATGCATATCTGCTGTCAGTATAGATACTGACCCGCTTCCCTTCTGCCAGTTTGAGAACCTCAGTGAGAGCAATAAGCTCAGCCTTTTGAGCAGATGTACCTGGCTCCAGGGCTTGCTCCCACAAAACTTGGGATTCAGTAGTAACCGCTGCGCCCGTGACTCTCTTACCTTGATGGATATAGTTACTCCCATCAGAGAAGTATGAGGGGGCCTCAGGCAAGGGCTCTTCAGTCAAATCTTGTCAGAGACTTTGGAGGTGAACAGTTACCTCAGAACACTCGTGGAGAGATGCAGAAGGATCACCATCAGGCAGCAACGTAGCAGGATTCAACGCTGCAGTTGTCTTGTAACCAATGGAGGCGGGGTCTAGAAGTAGGGCCTGATAATGCATAATCCTGGCATTGGACAGCCATCGGCTCGGCGGGGCCTTGATTAGAGTTTCCAGGGAGTGTGAGGGAACAACAATAAGCTTCTGTCCAAAAGTCAACTTTTGGGCTTCCTTTACCAATAAGGCCACTGCAGCTACTATTCGCAGACAGGGAGGCCACCCAGTAGCCACATTATCAAGTCTTTTACAGAGATAGGCCACTGGATGTTGCCAAGGTCCCAAGCTTTGAGTTAATACTCCTTTAGCTATGTACCTTTTTTCGTCAACATAGATTGAGAAGGGCTTGTGTAGTCAGGCAAAACAAGTGCAGGTACTTCAGTGAGGGCCTGCTTTAGCTGATTGAAGGCCTGATCTTGAGTCTTAGTCCATTTTAGGGGGTCTCGTGTAATCCCTTTTAAAGCATCATAGAGAGGTTGTGCCACCTCTGTAAAATTAATGATCCGAAGCCTGCAATACCCTACAGCTTCCAAAAATTTTCATATCTGTTTTTTCATCTTGGGAACAGGTATCTGTAAGATAGCCTGTATTCTTTGAGGGGACAGAGTCCTTTTTCCTTCATGAATTTGGTACCCCAGATAGGTCACACACTAGGTCACACACTGCTGAAAGAGATGGGCTTTTTTAGCAGAGACTTTATATCCTAGCTTACTTAGAGTCCACAAAAGGGCCTCAGTGGCACTTATACAGTTCTCATGAGAATCAGTGGCTATCAGGAGGTCATCAACATACTGCAACAGCCTTACATTGGGGTACTCCTCTCTATGGTTTATGAGATCTCTAGCAAGGTCCTCATAGAATAGGGTGGACACATTTTTTAATCCCTGAAGTAGGCATGTCCAAGTTAGTTGCTCAGACCCTCCTGACACAGGATCAGTCCATTTAAAGGCAAAAATGGGTTGGCTTACCGGAGCGATGGGCAGGGTGAAGAGAGCGTCCTTCAGGTCCAGTACCGAGTACCAAGTTCGATCTGGGCTCAGTGAGCTTAGCAACATATAGGGTTTGGGCACAGTAGGGTGGAGAGTCATGTCTCGCTTGTTTACCTCTCGGAGATCCTGTACTGGTTGGTAATCTTGGGTTCTGTGCTTTTGGACAGGCAGTAACGGAGTGTTCGAGGAAGAGACACAAAGTTTTAAGATATTATATTCTTTTAGCCTTGCTATATGCTTAGCAATGCCTTGGTGTGCCTGCAGACTTTTAGGATATTGCTTTAGCCAGATTGGGGCTGCCTGTGGGAGGAGCTCTATGACCAAGGGAATCTGGTGTATCACTAGGCCTGGGGGATTATCCACCTCCCAAATGTTAGGGATCTCCTGTTTCCAGTGCTGCAGGAGCCTATCCTCACCTAACACCTTAGGTTCTTCTAGCAGGAGGTGTCCTTCCCCCTCAGGATAGAGAGCATACACCTTTGTGCTATGGATTTCATCAGGTGCTTCAGAGCCTAGCGTCACGGTTGGAGCTGCTGCTTCAAAACTGAATTGGACCTTTAGTTTGTGTAAAAGGTCCCGCCCTAAAAGGGGGTCCGGACACTCTGGCACCCAGAGAAACTCATGAGAGATAGTCTTCTGCCCAGATCTGGCAAGCCAGGCTTGCAGTTTCGGATAGACCTTTTCAGTACCAGTGGCTCCTAATACTTTCAGTTTCTTTTTTGTCAGAGTCCCTAATGGCTGTGTCAAAACAGAATGAGGGCTGGGGATTTAGCTCAGTGGCTTAAGTGCCTGCCTGGCAAGTGCAAGGTCATGAGTTTGATTCCCCAGTACCAAAAAAAAAAAAAAAAACAGAATGGGCCATTCCTGAGTCTATCAGAAAATCAACGGGTTGGCCCCCCACTTGTAAGTTTAGCCTGGGCTCAAGGGGGGGCAGCAGAGACCTGACCCACTCAATCTTGGGATAATAGAATCTTTGCATCTTTTTTTCTTTTCGCTTTTAGTCTGGGGCAATTTCTACGCCAATGTCCCGTTTCTCTGCAATAAGCACATTGATCCTTATCTAGTGGAGGGAGCTCCTCGCCTCTCTTGTCATCTTTGTCTTTGCCATCTGGAGGCGTAACTCTTGTACTTAAGATTTCCAGCACCTTGGTTACTTTTTTATCATTGACCTCCTGCCAGCTCTCCCAACTGCCAAATACCTTATGAGCAATTTTTACTAGCTGACTAAGGGGCATCCCTTCAAATCCCTCAAGCTTCTGTAACTTTTTTTTTTAACATCTGGGGCCAATTGAGTAACAAAGGCGACATTAATGCCCTTGCGTTCTCAGGCGCAACCGGGTCTATGGGTGTATAAGGACAATAGGCCTCTAATAACTGCTCTAGATAACCCAATGGAGATTTAGTAGCCAATTGTCTTACCTCTGAAACCTTGGACAGATTTGTTTGTGGGTCTCTTGGCGGTGCCTCTGAGGGCTCTAAGGAACAACTGGTGATACTGGGCTAGAGCCTCCTTACCTTCCGTGGTGTTGGGGTTCCAGTCAGGTTGAGATAAAGGATATTCTGGTTCAGGCGATCTGGGTCCAAGGACGAATTTCCATCTGGATCCAGCACTGCCCTTTGTCCCAATGCCCAAATATGCTCTCTCTCCTTGGCTGTGAATCACACCTGCAGTATCTGCTGACAATCATCCCAAGTGGGACGATGGGTAGAAAGAATGGATTCTAAGAGAGAAATGAGATCTTGGGGGTCTTTAGAGAATGGTGGGTTTTGCCCTTTCTGATTATATAGATAGGAAGTAGAGAAAGGAACATAGACAAAAATGGGGGCTTGGAGTTGGGCATCTCCCACAAGGGGCAAAGCACGGGAGTGGGGGGTGCAGTGGAGGAGGAATCTGGGGACTCCAGGTGTGGTTGGCTCCTGGTCCAGATAGGGCTCAGTGGATGATGAGGAGGTTCCTCTTCTTCCGGCGGCGGTGCTAGTGGTGCCGCGGGTGGAGCCAACAGGTGGTAAGGAGCCGGCAGCAGCTCCTCCACATCTCCCTCCAGTAGGACCGGTGGGGAAGGTGGTTTAGGTTTCAGTTTTTCTCTTAGCGGGTGCTAGCTGTTGTAATCTAACTCAAGCGCTGCCATTCTGTTCTGTATGCGCCATGCCCTTTGACCTTTAAAAAAAAAACAGGATGTCCTGTTTCTTAGGAATGCACAGGTGTGGTGCCCCCATCTTTGTGGTTTTTTCCCTTTATAAACCACCCCCAAATCTTAGCCTAGTTGCACAGCAGTGTAAATTCCACCCACACTCTGTGTCGCTGGATACCAGCCTAAATAAATAAGCACTCTCTTCTTTTCCCTCCAAGACGTCTTGGCCTTTTTATTCTTTTTGCCTTTTTACAATTTTCATTTTATTTGGGGGTGCAGCCTTTTGGGGTACAACACTAGCAACGGAGGGTTACTGGGCTGCTGCCTGGAAGCCTTAACAAACTTTTCTTAACCAGGGAGGAGAATCAAAAATAAGATCAAATCTGTATATAGACAATTTGGTCAGGATGAGTTGGAGGGCCAAAGACGTATCTCCGGACTGCCTCCGTGATAGCCATGTCGAAGCTACCGACAGATGGCCATTCAGGGACTCTGTGAGGCCACTCCAAGGAAGCAAGCACATGAAGTCTCCCAGGATGAACAGGTTTTCTGTATCCCTGGGCTCTTTGCTTAAATTCCTTAAAATGATTAAGAACTAGAGTTAGAGAAGTTAAAGGCACAGATGAAGATCCTTGTCCCATGGTGACTAGTAAGAAAATGGTCAGTTAAACACACACACAATAAAGCAACACAGAAGACACAAAAACAGCAACAATATACACACACCCTCTTCCGTCCACTCTCGAGCGTCCTAGAAGGAAATACCAGTGAAATCCCCGAGGCAGCATTAGATCTGGAATGGAGTTGAGCAAAAAGCAGTTCCTGGTTCACAAACTTCGAACGGGTAAATACCAATACCTGACCGTACCAATGAGCAAAATGCCCCCAAACCCAGAGGGCGTCCCACTCCGGTGCAGAAAGAGCACTCAGGCTCCTCTACCAAATGCAAATGCGTGCCAAAATACAAACCAACCAAGGAAAAGCATACATAAAAAAGATACTTACAGAGTACCAACCCAATGAAATGACTTGAGAAAAGAAAAAGGGAGGCCCTTTTGGGTGTCCTTGAGGTTAATCCCAGATGAGCCTCCAAACATTGTACCCCAAAAGGCTGCACCCCAAAATACAATGAAAATTATAAAAAGGCAAAAAGAATAAAAAGGCCAAGACATCTTGGAGGGAAAAGAAGAGAGCGCTTTTTTTTATTTAGGCTGGTATCCAGCAACACAGAGTAAGAGTGGAATTTACACTGCTGTGCAACTAAGCTAAGATTTGGGGATGGTTTATAAAGGGAAAAAAAACTGCAAAGATGTGGGGGGCGCCACATCTGTGCATTCCTGAGGAAACAGGATATCCTGTTTTTTGGGGGTTTTTTAAAGGTCAAAGGGTGTGGCGCATACAGAACAGAATGGTGGTGTTTGAGTTAGATTACAACAGATTTCATTTTTTAAAAATTGAGTTTCAAAAACAGTATTTAAAAAAACGAAAAACTTCATTAATAATTCAATTGATTGCATGTCAAAATTTTTAGCATATTAGGCTAGATGAAATATATTATTAGTTTCCCACTTATTTGCTTCCACTTTTTTTAATGTGTATTCCAGAAAATTTTATATATGACTCGCATTTCAACTCACACTGGTGTGACTGTGTGTAAGAGGGTGATGGCTCTACAAACGTCCAAAAATGAAGTTGCAAACCAAAAGAGCAGGACAGAAGAGTTTTTCCTGGAAATAAAAAGGAAGAACAAGCAGCTCCTGGATTTCCAGGAGGGGTCCCACATGGGTCCCCACTAAGGCCCCTCAAGCTAGAGTCACTCAGGTAAACAGGAGGCAGGAAGTGCAGTGGACCCCTATTGTGGTGGCTCTGTGATGGCAAAAACAAAGACCAGTTGGGACTGGGGCTCTGTGACCCAGTTCTTTCATGTCGTGTTTACAGTAAACTGGGATTTGAGAAAGAAATTGCCTCTTTTGCATTATAGTTTCCTTGGAACTCAGGATATGAGTAGAGGTGGCTGCCCCTTCTCCATGAGGAAGAAGCCTCAGTTCCAGAAAGGGCGTCCTGGTCCAGGGTCTCAGTCTGAATGTCTTTCCTTCCTCCATTCCCCAGCAGCCTTGTAGTAGGCAGCTGAGTTAGTTAAAATATTATAGTTAGTAAGACAGCGCCAGGTCCTCAGTGCAGACACCTGGCAGCTGCGGGAAGTTGACCCCTCCTGCTGTGGACCAGGCCTCAAGACAAAAGGCCAAACAAATGCAACCATATCCTGAGCACTGATACCCTAAACAGTCCCCATCCCCCTAGGAAAGAGTCTCCGCTCCTTAAGAATGCCCGCTTTCTACGTGACTGGCTTCCCCATTTGTCCCTAATGTAATCAGTTTTACCTGTACTATTGATCTTATTGGCTAAGTATA
Organism: Hydrochoerus hydrochaeris; assembly: GCA_004027455.1. Taxonomy (NCBI): domain Eukaryota; kingdom Metazoa; phylum Chordata; class Mammalia; order Rodentia; family Hydrochaeridae; genus Hydrochoerus; species Hydrochoerus hydrochaeris. The sequence goes on along the minus strand of PVLA01000846.1, from coordinate 113,032 downwards.
GTTATGTGCCACCTTATGCCCATGCCTTGTGAGCTCCCAGTCTTCCCTTTAAACCCATAGTCTCACTCTCTAAAAGTTCTAAAAAAAGCAAAGTTCTGGGCAACCCACTTGGGACCCCTTCTGTCTCTCTTCAGACAGAAGCTTTCTTTCTCTCAATAAATATATTCCGCTCTCACCTCCGTTGTTCCTAAAATTCATTCTTTGATTTTAGAGAACACGAACTCACAGATACAGTAGGTTGGGAGTTTCATTCCCCTATATCAGCCTTACTCATAAACGACCTAAATAAACTATGCTATTGCATTACTTTTCTATGGGATGGGGCTGTCCCCAGAGAGCAACAGAGAAGGTCCCAAAGAAGACACAGGGCCCCTGATTCACCACACCCATGGGACGTGCTGTGGGTTTGCTGACTTTTACCACAGAAAGAGAATTTTCAAGATGTGTCCGCTTTGAGGCACAAAATGGTTTACGAGGCAGAAAGGAGCACATACTCAGGGGACTCGGGCACCCAGGGGCAAAAGTTTCTGGTTGGGTGTGAGGGGAGCAGTGAGGTCTCCGGGTGTCCTGGAGGCAGAGACATGGGAGCTGGGTTCCTATTGTCTGTCAGGTCCTTGCTGGGAATGTCATTGGTAGCTCCTTCTAGATGGCTTGCCATGAAAATGTTCCTGGGTTGGTAGCTCCTTCTAGATGGCTTGCCATGAAAATGTTCCTGGGTTTTGGGGTGCTCATATTCCCCTCTGGAGTTGTTTCCAAGTTCTTATCTTAAATAAAGAATTGAATGAAACAAGCAAAAAAAAAAATGGTGACAAAGTTTACTTGAAAAAGTATAAGTGAATGCGTACCAACTATTTGTCCCTTAGAGCTTGAGCAAGGGCTGTCAGTTCTGCCCCTTGAGCTAAAGTTCCCAACCCCAAAGCTTAGGTCATATTGTCACTGTAGCTCCTGCCACTCAAGTACCTTGGAGGTAACTGCTATTGTCTGTGAAAAGGAGGCTTCAAGCTGGGCAAGCGGGACATCAGTCAGGCCAGCTCGCAGGCTTGAAACCGTGTCAATAATGTCCATACAATTATGTATCGGCATTGAGGGGTCATCATCAGGCAGGAGAGTCACTGGACTGAGGGCAGAGGTAGACTGGAACTCGATGCAGTCAGTATCCAGTAAAAGGGCTTGGTATTGGACAATGCGAGCATTGGAAAGCCATCTGTCAGGAGGCGACCGCAGTAGTGTCTCCACAGCATGTGGGGCCACTATATGGAGTCTTTAGCCAAAAATCAATTTAGTGGCTTCCTTAGTTGCAATGCCTGTAGTTGTCTGTAGGCAATTTGGCCATCCTGCAGCCGTGGGGTCTAATCGCTGGGAAAGATGGGCAACAGGCCTCTTCCAGGGTCCTAGGTACTGGGTGAAGCCCCCTTTTGCTATCCCATGACTCTCGGCCACATGTAATTGGAAAGGTTTGGCTAAGTCAGGGAGAGCGAGGGCTGGAGCACTCACAAGAGCCTGTTTTAAATCATTTAAATCTCTAACTCAGTCCAGGTTAAAGGTCCAGATGGATCCCCTCCAGTAGAGGTATAGAGGGGCTGGGCCATTTTTGCAAAACCCAGGACCCACAACAAGCAGCAGCCCAAAGCACCTTGATGTTTATTTTATTTGGGGAAGGGATTTTTAAGATAGCTTCAATCCTTTTATTTGACATAATATATATATATATATCCCAGATAAGTGACTTTGGGCAGACAGAGCTGTGCCTTTTTGGCAGACTCGATAGCTCAGTTTGTCTAAGTGTCTCAACAGGGCCTCTGTGGCTTCCAGACAAGAGGACAAGTCTATGGTGGCCAGAAGTAAATCATCTACATATTGAAGCACTGTGACAGAGAGATGTTCTGCCCAAAAATCTTGCAGGTCCCTCCTCAGGGCCTCATCAAATAGAGTTGGCGCATTTTTGAACCCCTGAGGTAAATGCATGCAGGTCAATTGTCCTGATTCCCCCGTTTTAGGGTCTGTCCATTCAAAGTGCTTGGAAATTCCTTCCTTGGCCTGCAAGCTGAGTGGATATTGGTGGACCTGAACTGGGGTGGCCCCAGGGTTAAGGGTGACTACAAGGTTGATTGCAAGTCCTGGGGAGTTGGATTCTGTCCAGACCCCAGGAATCTCCTTTTGCCATTTTTGTTGCAACAAAGTTGGAAGGGAGTCTGCCAGGGGCGAGTCTACCAGAAACAAGTATCCTTCAATCAGGGGGCAAATAAAAAGAACAGCAGAAAGAGGGGTGGTAGTGAATGAACTCTGATCTAGCTTTGTGAAGATCTCTAGTCTTTCTTTGAAACCCAAGAGTCACTAAGGGGTTTGTGCCCTCAAAAGAGATTTGAGCCTGTAATTTGTGGAGCATTGGATCGATATTACCTAAGCGCTTATCCTCGTAATCTTTATTGGTTGATCATAGTTTAGACCCTTATTGTACCTACCTCGTGATTTTGCTCTTTAAAACTTCCTTTGAGGACTGGGGATGTAGCTCAGCGGCACAGAACCTGCCTGGCAAGTGAGAGGCCATGAATATGATTTCCAGCATTAAAAAAAAAACTTCCTTAAAGAAGTTGGCTCATTCACAACCCACATTTGAGTCCCCTCCTGTCTCTCAGGAGCTCTCTCTTTCTCTTAATAAAGTTGTCCTACTATAATCTCTGTTGTTCTTTAGAATTCATTCTTCCATTTTGAGGAACACGAACTCAGCTTATCTGACACCCAGCAGGTTGGTAGTTACATTATTTCCTCTATATCACCAGGATCCTTCCACGCTTCTCTTCCCAGCCAATGTAAGCCAGGCCCCGTCCCCTGTCTCAGATGGACTAGGTTGGAATGCAAACCCCTTCCATGTGTTTGAAGTTTAAAGATGCACTGCCCAGAGCCTGTCTTTGACCCCTGAGAAGGAAAATGGAATTGCTATGATTGGCTCAGCAACAACACGCCCTACTGCTGGAAATGAATCAGCAGCATCTTCACAGAGGACACAACCACGTGGAGGTAGCTCAGCCACAGAAACAAGGCTCTCACCTCTGGCCACAGATGTGGTGTCTGCTACAAGTGATGTCAAGTAGCACCTGTTATTACCAAGGAGCATTCACCCCAACAGCACTCCTTCAACAGAGAAGAGTCTACATCTCAAGTTGGAAAACCCAAAATCAAAGTAGACAGCCAATAAGGTAAATTGGCAGTGTCTTCCACATTGTATTGATGGGGCTTTTGTAACTACCCAAACCCGCTTTGATGTTCAATGCTGGTTGATGTCTTACTCACATTTTTCTCATTGCTGAGATGAAATACCCAGCATCCAAAGTTAAAGGAGGACAGGGGCTGGAGATTTAGCTCAGCGGCATAAGCACCTGCCTTGCAAGCATGCGGTTATGAGTTCAATCCCTGGTACCGATTAAAAAAAAAAAAAGTTAAAGGAGGACAGCTTTATCTAGCTCACAGTTTGTAGTGATTTCAGTACATAATAAGCTGGCTCTAAAGCAGGGTGGCACATGGCAGAGTGGCAACAGTTCATGGCAGTGGAAGACAGAAAAAGAAATCAGAACAAAAGTAGGGGGGGTCAGCCTCTTTTCTTCCCTTATATTATACGCAGGCTACCTGCCCTAGGGCAGATATAATATTTACATCTCTAGTCTTAGCACTAGACAATGAACTAATCACAAATTCTAGATTCAGCTGCCTCCAAAAAACCCATACCCATGACCACATTAGGCTTTGGTGGGGACATACAAACACAAACCATAACAGTTGGGATTACTGAAACTTCCAGACTGTCTCAACCAGTTCAAAACTTTTAAATATTATTTATAGTTATTTCTCCTGGGGCAGTGTTTTTTTAAACCACACACACACACACACAAGATAGAAAGTTGTAAAAATATGCAAAAGGTTATATAGCAATCAAGGGGAAATGTTATCTTTTCTAACAGGCAGAATCTTATGAAATTCCTGGGTCATTTCTGTATCTGACTGGTGAGGGGTTGACAGCTTTTCAGTTGAGGAACAGGGTCTCCTCTGTTAAACTAATTGTAGCTATTCACTCCACTATATAATTTTACAACATTTTAAAGCAGAGTGACACATCCCAGATTTCTGCAGTTTACTTTACACCAAGAAATTACACTTAGAGATTTCTAGACAAATGCTATAAATGAAAATTCGAATAGGAAGTTTCTTTCACTTCCTCTAGAGCTGACCTATATTTCAGAAATATACAAGTGGGCCATAGCCAAGAACTTCCCTGACTGCTGTTGCTCATATCTTGTTTTTTTTTGAAGATTTTTTTCTCCTCTGTGACTCTAATGACTATTGAGGCTACTATAGACTTTGGAGACTTTATACAAACCTAAGTTAAATAGCAATGTTATCGATGAAAGGCCAAATTATACAGCCCTTTGCTACCAGTTTCCATTAGATTAGACAGAAAAGTCAGACTTCTTGCTCTTACCATAGAATAGAGAAAACTCATCACCTTTCTATTTCTACAACTTAATATTTTAATGTGACAACCATTCCAAGGCTAGATTTTCCCATATTATGTACCACCTACCTATTTACTCCAAAGAAACAATACAGTTATGAACTAGATGTAGTATTGGTAAATCCTACCATTTGAATGTATGTGAATCTTAAGCTCAAAGCACAGCTGGGCTTGGTGGCACACACCTGTAATGCCAGCACTCAGGAAGCTGAGGCAGGAGGATTGTTGCAAGTTCAAGACCAGCCTGGGCTACAAAGTGAGCACAAGACCAGCCTGAACTGCATAGCAAGACCCTGTCTCAAAAAGACAAAAACAAAAAACCCCAAAAGTTATAGTAGTAAGAGGCAGGAGGACCCTTGGAGGGGACCTCATGAACTGGATGAGTATCCTTGGAAATGGGCTCAGAGAGCTAGCTAGACCTTTGCCCTTCTGCCTCACACCCCTTGAGCACACAGCAATCAGCCCACTGCCACGTCAAGAAGGGGCCATGAAGTGCCATCTTGGAAGCAGATGGCAGCCCCTGCCAGACACTGAATCTGCTGCAATGTGGCCCAGGATGTGCCATTCTTTGAGGCCCTTAGCTACCAACTTCTGTTCTTTATAGTTACCCCATCTAAGGTACTTGTCATAACTACACAAATAGACTAAGATACTGCTAGCTTTTTGAAGGACAGTGCCATGTTTTTACCACCTTACCACAACGAGGGTATGATCTACCATGAGATTCCCACATCTTCTGTACTTGGCATCTTAGGAGTTCTGGGACTCAGGACACAGATCTGATGTTGTCCCCAAGCAGATAGATAAATAGAAAGAAAGTAGGGAAAGGAGACAGAAACAAGGAGATAGTGTTACAGGTTCTGGGGTGCTCCTTCCAGAGATGCTTTCTAGATTTCTGGTATCTTGAATAAAGAATTGGTGAAGACAAGTGAAAAGGATAGCAAGATTTTACATTTAAAGATAGGAAAAGAAATACACTCTGCAGAGCAAATTCAGGCCAATTAAAGTAGGAAAGAAAGTAACTTTCAGAGTGAGAGCAGTTGACTCTCTTGGTTACTTTTCTCTCCTTGTTGAGACAAAATACCTGATGCCCAAAATTAGGGAAGAAACGCTTTATTTATCTTACAGTTTCAGTCCATACTCAGCAGGCTCCAAGGCAGGGTGGCCTGGCACTGGGACAACACTTCAAGGCAGCAGCCAGAGCAAAAGAGCCTCTTCTCCTGCCTTATAGAGGCCACACCTCCCCCGCCAGGGTGGGTGCAGCACTCACAAAATCTCCTTGCCCTTACAAGGAGATGAACTAGGAGCTCAGCCCACATATTCACACAAAATACCAATTTCATTCCTTTTTGGGGGTAATAGTTTAATACTAAAATATGTCTTAAAAGCAGATCAATAAATATTTTATCTCAAGATACTAGGTATCAAAAATGAAAACAAATGCAAAAACTAGCATTGCTTATGTAGTAGAATATACTATTTTAGCAGATTTCTACACAGCAAACAAGACCAGAAAAGAAATATGAGCTTATGTTTTTTTAATTAACTTATTTATTTATTTTGGCTCTTTGAGACAAGATCTCACTACATAATTCAGGCTGGCCTTGAACTCCCAGCAATCCATGCTTAGATTACAGGCTGGCGCCACCGCCCCGAGCTTGATGCTTCTCTTCTGGTTCACTGAGTTAGTCGCCTGTTGAGACATCTGCTGAGAAGATCACAGACACCCAGCCACTTTTCACTGCCAGCAGAGCAATGCAGCGAGGACCCACATCAGCAACAAACCCAGCATAGGCGCCACGTGAGGGGGAAAATCTGTCACCCTCTGGCAACATTTTTAAGTGTCAGAAAGAAGGGGAAAGGGGTTTTAAAAACAAGGAATGGATGAGAAAAAAATGGACACAAAACTTCTGTAAATGGGGGTGGGGAATTGAAGGGAAGGAAGGGGGATGAGGGAGAAAAGGAAGAAATAAAATATATTACATGTAGGTACCGAGTCCCTGTGATGAATGTGAGCACTATGGATGGCAAATATAAACCAGTAAACTTAAAAAAAGGCACTAGGCCTCCGTGTTCGTCTCGCGCAGTGGACGCCCTCCTGTTTTTCCTACTTTTACTTGGCCCAAATTTGCTCTGCAGAGTCTGTTTCTTTTCCTACCTTTAAGAAGCCTTTGCTGCCATTAAAACAAAACAACAACAACAAAAAAACACCTCACTATGGACCAGGGATTTAGTTCATCGGCATAAGCACCTGCCTTGCGAGCACACAGTCATGAGTTTGATCCCCAATACCAAAAAAAACCCAAAACACCTCACTATGTGGACCAGGTTAGCCTCGCAGTGACCCTCCTGCCTCACCCCTGGTGGTGCCGTCCCTGCCCCTCAACGAGGGGGACTCCATCCACACAGCTGCAGCTGAGCCCCCAGGAAGTCATCAGTCTCCAGCAAAAAGGAAGAGTTGGGCCGGGGACTTAGCTCAGCAGTATAAGCTCGGGCCTTGCAAGCACAAGGTGGTGAGTTCGATCCCTGGTACCAAAAAAAAAAAAAAAAAATTAAAAAGGAAGAGTCCCGAAGAAGAAGCAGCAAGTCTCCTCAGAGTGAGAGAAGCTGAAATCCTCACCACTCACAAAGGACAGGAGCGTTGACAGCACCAAGAACCATCCGATCAGAAACAATGAAGGCTCAGAATGGTGATGCAGAGACACAGGGCTATTCCTGCCAGAGGAGACATCCTGTGAGAAGCCTGGAGTGAGATAGCAGGACCCGCTAGCCAGGAGGTGGAGCAGGAACACTGTGCTGCTGGGCGACCTTGGTGCTCCCCCAGCAAGAGCAAAATCGGGAGGAGCGGGAGCGGTGCTCAGGAGCTGTTGCCTTGACCTGGGAACAACAATGAAGATAAATAGGTGCCAGTTAAAGAAACACCAAGCTTCCAACGCTCTGCGGCTCTTGAGGGCACTAACACTTTCTGGAGTGTAGTCATTAAAGACAGTGAACCCCAGAAGCGCAATTCCCTCAGAAGTGACCACCACCCTGAGAACCTCGAATTGGAGGAATCCAGGTGCCCTGCACTATGCAGGATGGGCAACCAGTGCAGGAAGCACACAGGACTCAGCAACTGGCTGATCCCAAGGAACACAGGAAGATGTCAAGACAAAGAAGCAAAGTGCAATCTCAGACCTCCAGCCCACCCAGAAGAAGTCCAGGAGACACAGACACAAAAGAAATTAGAAGGCACACACCTGAAATTTCTGACTCAGAATTTTTTTTTTTTTTTAATACCAGGAATCAGACTCATGACGTTATACTTGCCAGGCAGGCACTTAAGCCACTGAGCTAAATCCCCAGTCATATACATATATATCAGGGATTGAACTCACAACCTCAAGCTTGCCAAACAGGCATAATTTATGCCCCTGAGCTAAATCCCCAGCCCTAACTGAAATTTCTTTCTCTCTTTCTTTCTTTCTTTCTTTCTTTCTTTCTTTCTTTCTTTCTTTCTTTCTTTCTTCTTTTCTTTTCCAGTACCAGGGAACCATGACCTCGTGCTTGCCAGGCAAGCACTTATGCTGCTAGGCTAAGTCCCCAGTCTCTACACCTGAAATTTTTGAAATGATAGCAACTGAAGTAAAGAGACAACTTAGTGCTTATATTGTTTGATTAACTTTGCACGCCTGAATCTGGTAATCTGAGCAACTATTTAGAGGATAACAATGTGCAATATAGAAACTATTGCTGATTTTCCATTGTATTGTTTTTGAAATCCAAGATCATTCTCATTGTTTTATTTTATTGTCTTGCTTTGTTTTAGTCTCTTTAAAATAAAAAAAAATTGGAGATTAGCACACCTATAACCACAGGCCTCAGGAGGCTGAGGCAGGAAGATCACTGAAAGTTTGAGGTTAGCCTGAGCTACAAACTGAGTTCAAGTCCAACCTGAACTACATATTGAAACATTTCCTCAAAAAGACCAAAAAAAAATAAAATGGAGATTATATGACATGTGATACATAATAATTTAGGGAAAGGAAAACTATCATTCATGGACCAAACCCAGTCAGACTGATTTTCTCATCATTTGTCCAGAGACTTGATACTATTTCTGGAATTTGACCTTTTTTTGGTGGGGGGGTACTGGGAATTGAACTCATAATCTCAGGCTTGCCAAGCAGTCACTTAAGCCATTGAGCTAAAGTCCTGGTCAATGGAATTTGGTCTTGATCAACTTCTTTTTATTATAAGCTAACCTAGCCATGTATTCAAGGTGCTTTCTGTCTGATTTTTGGCAGTACCAAGGCTAGTACATAGAGCCTGGTACATGCTAGGCAAGCACTCTGCCACTGTGTTACATCACCAGCCCCTCTCTACTGGTTTTGCCAGTGAAGTTTTATTGGAACATGGCACACCCATTTACTTATGTGTTGTCAATAGCTGCTTTTTCTAGACCAGCAGAGTTGAGTAGTCTTGCACTAGTATAATCTCAAATTTAGTGGCTTAAATGATACCAATTTATTCTCTTACAGTTCTAGAGGTCAGATGTCCTAACATCAAAGTGATGGCAGTGTTGAATTCCTTCTCAAAACCCTGAAGTTGAATCTGTTTTCTTGCCTTGTCTAGCTTTTAGAGGTCACTTGTATGACTTGGCTTGTGGCCCCATCCCACTTTGTCAAAGGAAATACCACAGAACCCTAGAAGAATATTGAAAGCTGTTGTGGTCAGTTGTGATCCATTTTCACTGACAAGTGAGTAATGAGGTTTAACTGTGGCATTTGAAGGAGAAATTTTGCCAACACAGTATGGTTCTAACTCAGGGAGACAAGGAACAGATTCTACAGATCAGTTTATAATGTAAAAACTGTTCAGCGTTGAAGTTAAGTCATTGATGCTTTTCCAGGGAATATCTTTATGAAAACAACAGTATTGATACCTTACTGATGTTTTTCATGATGAGGCTGCATTCACTTATTGCACAATTGATTGGATTGCTTGATAGACCATTTTGGGTAATTCTTGATGCTAAAAACAGCCCATCCTTCTGCTGATCTGTAGTCCTTCATCTGCCAGAGGAACACCTGTTAGAGTTTAGCTGTAGAATGTCCCCAAAATTCTTCATGCTCTCAGAGGCAGGGCTATTGAAAAGTGATTGAATTTTGAGGGCACCATACTCATCTTGGATTTATCCACTAATGAGTTCAGCCCCTGACAGTGCTGTTAGGAGGTGGGGTGGGATTAGGGGAGGGGCTAAGGTGTGACCTGCAGGGGTTCATCCCCCTCTGCAGCTCCTCCCCTCTCTCTGCTTCCCAGCCATCATGACCTGAGCAGCTTCCCTCCATCGAGGACTGTCTGCCAAGCCACTTCTGCCTTGGAGCCTGCCCACACTGACTAAAATTGGTTGAAACTGTGGGAGGCAAAATAAACCTCTCCTCCTTTAAAATGTGGGTGTCAGATGCTGTGTCTCAAAGTGACCAAGACACCTTCCCATGTTCAGCTCAGTGTCCTGGAACCAGGACTCCTTCACTGTAAAACCCCACTCCATGTAGTTTTTGTCTCCTGTCTTTCAGCAACGGCTTCAGTGCTCAGTTTGAGTCCTTTTTCTTCACTTTAAGCCTTGTGTCCATCTTAGGTGACCTCAGTAGCCACCATGATGTCACCAGAGCTCCTCCCTTCCTAGCCTTTCCCGACTCTTAGCTGCCTGTGCTCCTAGACGTGCCCTTGACGGCGGTGCTATGATGTCACTCACCCACATCCATCCAGCATTCTCACTGCTGCCTCAACAGGTTCCTGATCCGCTGCTCTCCACCGTACCCTGTAATCCTGTCACCTCCACGCCACCCTCAGCAGATCACCCCAGCCCACCTCAGAAGAAAGTAGATGCTTCCAAAGAGCATGCCTGTAGCATCTGCTGCCAAATCTGCACACCCACTCATTGCCTCCTTTCCCGCTTCCTCTGGTGACAAAGAACAGTGTCACTCTCATCCTTGCTGTCCCCTACCCCAGCCGTCTCCTTCCCTTTCACGAAGCATTGTCTGTTCTCCCCCATCACACCACTCCCTCAGCCCGTGCCCACTGGTTGAAATGGCATCTGCCGGAGCCACCGTTGACCAGGCAAAGCTCCAACCAGTGAGCGCTCTTTGGTTTGTATGCATTGTACCTCCTGGCAATGTCCACTGCGGGCGACTCCCTGCTCACCTCCTTTCTGCAATGCGATTCTGATAGATGCTCAGGTGTCTCTGTCTGAGCCCCCTCCAATGTGTGTTTTGTATTCTCTCCTCAGGCTCTTCCAGGCTCTTTTCTCATTTCATTCTCCAGTCTCCCTGGATGACTGTGTTGACTCTCAAGGCTTTACTTACTGTCTGAAGTGAGGTCTCTCCTTTTTCCTGGCCCAGCCCTTCCTTCTGATCTCTACACAGCCACCCAACTGCAGGTGCCTCTCCGACACTGTCTCCTGCCAACTGCTCGGACTCAACAGGACTCCAGCTTATTCCTCATTAGTCGGTCTCTCCTCATAGCTCACTGGGCTTGTGGGTACCCTCCTTTGTAATGATGGCCTCACTTTCATACTCTTTGTGCAGCCTTGAGCCAGAACTCAGGAGGGACCCTGAAGCCTCCCCTTCTTCCTCCTTAGAGCCAAGATATTTTCCAGTTCTCCACCCTAGGCATCCATCTGGCTCCTTCCCCACATCCTTGCTACTACCTTCTTCTCCAGGCCATCAGCCCTTGCTTCAAGCATTGAAAAATGTTCCTAACCAGCTGTTAGCTTTATGTCAATATGATAAGATATACGAGATACATGTCAGTTTATATAGAGGAAAGAGTTACGTTGGCTCATGGTTTCCAAGGTTTTAGTCCATGGTTGGTTGGCTTCCTAGCTTTGAGCCTACAGTGCACAGTATGTTATGGCAGGAGTGTGCAGCAAAAGTGCACTTCCCTCATGGTGGCCAGAAGGCAGAGACAGGGAGTGGAAGGTCAGGGACCCCTCCAAGGCCATATGTCCAGAGAGCCAACCAACCACTAGGCTCCACCTCTTAACAGTCCCACTACTTCCTAATAGAGTCAAGCTAAGGGCGTGGGGAGCAGTTCAGGTTCATACGATAGCACTGGTCTCCCTGGCTCCTGCCTGGCTCTTGTGCACAGCTCTAAATGCTGTACGAAGCTAATCTGATTCACCCTTCATGCAAAACCCCCTAAGGCTTCCTGTTATCCCCAGGTGAAATGCAGACCCCAGGATCCCAGGGCTCTGCTCTTCCATGTCTCCACTCCTCCCTCGATGTGCCAAACCTCACACTGGCTTCCAGCCTCAGCTTCTTCTTTTTTTTTTCTTTTTGGTACTGGAGATCGAACTCACGACCTCAGGCTTGCCAGGGCATACGCTTACACCACTAAGCTAAACCTCTGGTCCCAGCCTCAGCTTCGATATCACTTCCTTGGAACTCTGCGCTAGTGGGGCCAATGATGCCTCTCCCCCCACAAGCACCACTCCTAATCCGCGGAGCCTGAGGAAGTCACCCAACGCAGCAGAAGACAGGGGAGCTACAGAGCCTGAGAGAGAGGAGCTTCTCGGGGAGCAGTCGTGTGCCTGTCTCAGTCTACTCCGGCTGCTGTGCAAATATCCACAGACTGTGTGGCCTGGGCAGCAACAGGCACTTTCTTCCTCACATTTCTGGAGTCTAAAGTCCCTTTCAGGGCGTCACCAGAGTGGGTTCAGGTAAGGTCCCTCGTCACAGCTTTCATACAGCCGCCTTTCTGCTGTGTCCTCACGTGGCCCTTCCTCTGTGTAAGGGCAGGGAGAGAGAAAGAGGAGAGAGGCCTGCTTTCCTGCACCAGCCCCATGTCTTAGGGCCCCGTTCAGGGTCTCATCTGAGCTTACTACCTCCTGAGCCCCATCTCAAATCCAGTCCTTGGCAGTTAGGGCTTCAGAATGGGGATGCAAGGGACCTGTTCCACCTGTACCAAGTCCCAAGTGCAGTCCCGTGTGTCCTCACAGTGGGGACACCAGGGTCAAAGGAGGCGAAGGGGGTTTGTCCTTTGTCTTGCAGTGACTCTAACTACGCCAGCATGACCACAGAGGCAGGGGCTGGCATGTCACAAGCAGAGATGGAAAGGCCAGAACCACTGCTTAGGAAAAGCGAGGGACAGCCTCTCCCTGTCACCCCTTATTTCAGATTCTGGCCTCCAGAATGAAGATAGAATAACATTTTTTGCTTTGTTTTGTTTTTTGTCTTTTTGAGATAGGGTCTCACTATGTAGTTCAGGCTGGCCTTGAACTCACACTGTAGCCCAGGCTGGTCTCAAACTTGTAATGATCCTCCTGCCTCAGCCTCCTGAGTGCTGAGATTACAGGTGTGAGCCACCTCACCTGGCCCCACAACATTTTGTTGTTTTGAGCCATGCAATTTGTGACGATTTGTTACAGAAACCAGCAGAACTGCTGCAGCTCTGTGACCTCACAGCTAAGACAACAAGATAAGGGGTGCAGATGCTATTGACCTACCCCCTAATGCCTGGGCTACCTTTTCTCGAATCCACACCTGGTTTGCCCCTCAAAATTGCACATTCATGAGGGTAAGACTTTGCCTTTCTTACCACCATTACCTCCCTGGGTACACAGGAAGGTGCTCAGTGGATAGGTGGACGCTGGATGAATTCATGCCCTAGAATGAGAACTGTTTGGCAGGGAATGTCGTTAAATAGTAGGCCAGGTGCTGGACATGGTTGTAGATACCTGTAATCCCAGCATTTGGGAGGCTGAGGCAAGAGGGTCACCACAAGCAAATAAGAGCTACATAGTGAAGTTCAAGGCAAGTCTGAACTGTAAAGTGACCTTGTCTCAAAAAAACAGACTGAGCGCTGAAAACCCACTAGAAGGTTCTTCCTTGCAGGAGCTGTGCCCTGCGCCAGAGGATAATTAGATCAGGCTGCCTGCAGGCCACAGGAATGAGCTCTGAGGCATTTCCAGCCTCTGCTGCTCTGTGACCTTGCAGTTTGCAGTTTTCCTAGCAATTTGAGCTTTGGTGCCCCCTGGTGACAGGAATTAATCATCTCTTATCTGAAGTCTGAAGATGAAGCCCCATCTAAAGTACCTGCCGTTGTATAAGATTTTCTGCTTGTGGAGAAACTGAATTGCATGTTTACAGTTAAAAGAACCCTACTAGAACTGTGCAATGAATAAGTCTTTAATGTTTCACAAGGCGTGTAACTTTTGACATCTTTGCAATTGTCCTTTGGAGCGTTTCCTTTCAAATATTAAGATTTGCCATGTGTGTGGAACCCTGAATTTCAGGTTGGACTGAGTACCACATTTTCAAGGAGAAGCTAGAAGTCTGCCTCGCGCCTTGCTGCCTGTAAACAGACTCGCGCTGTCTCCTGAGATCAGGTCAGTGCTGATGCCAGGCCACACGGTCTGCAGACTTCAGTGCCCTGTGAGCCACACTGTTCTACAGCATGACATCGGCTAGGCCCTGCTCGGCCTCAACACCCAAAACGCATTCCTCAAGTGTGGTTGGAAGATGCTCTGAAAGAAGCGAGTAAATAACATTTTCCCCCCACTGATTATTAATCATTTGAGGGTTAACTTAACATAACCTTGACTGATCTTCAAAGATCAGATTGGTCTGGGAACTTTTGAGCTTGAGTATTTTCTGACCCCAACTGTTTTGTCACATAAACACACTGCTGTTTACAGGAAATCCACACTGGTTTTTTTTTTTCCCCCAAAATCAAAGAATTCTTTTACCATGTGAGTCAACATGCTTTGATTTTATTTGTCTTGTACATTGGAGCTTCGCTTTGCTATTTGATCAAAGCTCTACAAGCCTGTATATTCTCACAGGACACTGATATGCCCCATCTTCTTACAAGAAGGCAGCCAAAGCTATTCTCCCTTCAACAGCGCCAAACTGGGACCCTAATCCTCAGCGTGCTCTTATCATGGGGATGAAAAGGTGCATTAAAAGTGGATAGGCCTTCCCGTAAAGCAAGCGCTGCCATGCTGATGAGAAACAGCTCCATACAGAAGAGAAAATATGTCTTGCCATGAGTCGGCCAATGTGTGGGCTGAGAAACCAGTAGAGCACACACACCCCGACCCCCACCGCCACCCCACTGACTTGAGGCATCAAGGTGAGATGATGTCAGCTGAGGGGAAGGGAATAGCTTGATGCTTGAGTTGTTTGGTTCACTCTTCAGGCCTGGGGCTGGTGGTCAGGGCATCTGCTTGGAGGATGGCAGTGTGCATTGTCTCAGATGTGGGGAGTTTCTTCCTGTCTTGTTTTTGAAATCCAATGTTTAGTTCCATTTTACTGTTTTGTTTTATTCCTGCATCTGGTAACCTGAGCAACTATTTTGAAGATAACAGCATGCAGTATTGTTCTCACTGTTTTGTTTTGTTCTGATTTATTGTTTTATTTTATTCAGTGTTATGTTTTTACTGGGTTTGTTTTGTTTGATTTTGCTATGTCTGGTGGTATGGACAACTGTCATGAAGATAGCAAGATATATTATGATAGTCACTGTTGATTTCCCACTGTCCTGTGTTGAAGTTCTGTACCACTTTCACTGTGTGTTTTGATTGGCTTTATTCTGCTTTGCTGGGGTTTGTTCTCTTTAAAAAAAAAAAAAAAAAAAAATCAAAAGAAGGCAGATGAACCAGGTATGGCAGCACATGCCTGTAATCCAAATGCCCTGGGAGGCTGAGGCAAAAGGATGGCAAGTTTAAGCCCCACTTGGGCAATTAAGCAATTTAGACCTGTCTCAAAATATAAATATTTTTAAAAAGCTGGAAAAGGCCTGGGATTTAGCTCAGCGGCACAGCGCCTGCCTGGCAAGCGTGAAGTCATGGGTTCGATCCCTGATACCAAAAAAAAAGCTGGAGCTATAGTGAAGACCCTGGGTTTCTCAGTTCTGGGGGTAAAAGCCAGACTAAGTAGGCCTTCCGGTGCAGCTGATTTCTGTTTACCAGATGCCTCTTGCGGGGGGTCAGATTTTGTGGATTCTTTGAGGTGTTTGGCTCTTGTGTTCTCTAGAGAGAAAAGAGGAGGAGAAGCGAGGTGATTATTTATAGATTTGGGAGTCGATAGACCAGTGTAGGTTCCTGCATCACACTGCCTGGGCAGGAAGGCAAATCCTGCCATTCACTAGTTCCGTACCCTTGGGAGAGTTACCTGCGTCCCTACGCCTCTTGTGTGCACGGGTAAAGGTAGTGCCTATCTTTTAGGGTTGTCATGAGGACTGAATGACTCACTGCTGTGAAACCCCAGGGGTAGAGACGCCCACATAGAAAACACATATGTCGTGTGCGTGTGTGTGTCCTTTTCTCCTCTAATTAAGCATCCCGATACCACCACGAGGCCCGATCCTCTTTGTCCGATTCCGCCTCTTCCTAAGGCAGAAGGGTCCCCTTTGGGAGGCAGCCTCATTCCCAGAGGGCGCTGGACAGGCTGCCTGGCCTCTGGGTTGATTTGCATGGACTAAAACGGGCAGGAAACAGAGATGCTAGTGACGGCCTTCCTCCAGCCTGGAAACCCAGGAGGATCCCTGTGTCATCCCAGCAGCGAGCTCAGGCCCTTCCAGGCCAGCAAAGCTCTCCCACAGGGATGGAAACAACTTCCGGGGAGCAGTGCAGCGGGAGGCTCTCAACCACAGCCCCCGCCCCGCCCCGCCCCGCCCCGCCCCCAGTCCGGCTTGTTGTGTTGTACTGCGATGGACCAGCAGGGGGCGCAGTGGAGGGAATTGCCTGCGACAAGGAGCCCAGGTGGAGAAAGGGGGTTCCTGGGACCTGCGGCTTGTGGCTTCTCAGCTTAAAAGTCAACGAAGTTGACGCGTGCTGTGGCACGGCTGAGCCTTGAAGACTGTGCGAAGTGAAAGGAGCCAGCTGCAAAAAAGGCTCGCACTACAAGATCCCTTTTATAGGAGTTTCCTAAAGTGGTCAAAGGCTCGAGAGCCCAATGGGGCGTGCCAGTGGCTGGGCACAGGGCTTGGGAGTCCATGTTACAGTTTCTATTTTATAAGGTGAAAATGCTCTGGGCACTAGTTGCACAACAAAATATGAATGTACTGATCTGTACATTTAAACTGCTTGCGATGGTCAACTTTTTGTTATGTGTATTTCAGCACAATTATGAACTAATTAGTTAATAAATTCTCTTTTTAAGTACAGATTTCAGTGTCATAGAATTCTCTCCTTCTTGGTCACTAGAAGATGACAGGGACTATAAGAGAGCAGACCAGAGGTGTTGTCCGACTGCATTTATTCCTGTGTGCTACACCACTGAAGCTGATAGTCAACCGCTCATTACACAAATGCTTTGGAGCACTTCATATCTATCAGATATTGTTATTCATTACACAGGTGTTTATTGAGCACCTACTATGTGTCAGCCATTGCTCTTTGGCCTGGAGTTACAGCAGTGAACCAAGAAAGATCTCCCACATCTCCTAACCACAGTGATCTCACCTTCCAGCAAGTGGAGAAAAACAATAAATCTCTTTTTTTTGATCGGTACAGGGGATCGAACTCAACCGTATGCTTTCAAGGCAGGCACTTATGCCGCTGAGTTAAATCCCCAGCCCAAAACAATAAATCAGGAAAACATAGTATTTGGATGACAATTAGAGCTATCGAGAAAAATAAAGCAGAGAAGGGAGATGGAGAGGGTTAGATGGTTGTAATTTTAAGTGGGAGGGTCAAGGAAGGCCTCATTGAGCAGGTGATATTTGAGTAAGATTTGAGTGGGATTAGAGAGTTAGCTGTGTATCTGGGTTTCAAACAAAATGAAAAATCATGGACACATAATTGGTGTGTACGGAAAAAGCAAAGGGGTGGCTTGGCTGGAAGGGGTACGCGGGGAGAAGATAACCTCAGACAAATTCAGAAACATAACAGCGCAGCTCAGATCACAAAGGCTTTTTTTTTTTTTTTTTTTTTTGTACCAGGGATTGAACTCATGACCTCACGCTTGCCAAGCAGGCACTTATGCCACTGAACTAAATCCCTGACCCCACAAAGGCCATTATGACCCAGGGTTAGTTGACAGAGACCACATGATGCAGCCTTGAGCAGGCTTTCACATAATCAATTGGCTTTTCTGTATTAACTTATGAGTCAGTCCCTGGCCTAAGTGACGTACCTGAAGAGCCAATGGCTAGTGTGCAGAAATAGAACTCTCCACACTAACAGTCACAGTAGAGACCTGTAGTGGTCTGTGACACTGTGACATCTCTGAAGGCAAGATAACACAGCAGCTGCTGACTCTCCCTCAAATTTTCAAGAGCAATACTGCCAGGCTTAGAGAGCAAACAGCTCTCTCATTAAGCAAAGCTTTAGTGCTTGGAATGTCTTTGTTCTATGTCTTTGTTCTACTTTCTCAAGGCCTTGCTCATTTTCGTACCCCTTTAGCTATTCCCTGCACTTTCTTGAACCCCTTTGGTATGTGAAGAACCCAATAAATACTGGCCAGTCCAAAAAAGTCTTTGTCTTGCTACAAGAGCTTTGACCTTCTTGACCCCTAAAAACCACCCCTTTGGTATGTGAAGGACCCAATAAATACTGGCCAGTCCAGAAAAGTCTTTGTCTTAGCCACAAGAGCTTTGACCTTCCTGACCCCTACAAACCATATTGTGTTGTCTTATCTATTCAATCCTTTACTGTAAGCTTGTCCATAAAATTGAGAGACTGATCAGCTCCTGATAGTAAGACTTTGCCTCTTTGTAGTACATTCATTGTCTTACTCTGAGATGGGAGCTGCAGGAATGATGTGATTCAGCTTTGTATTAATTAAGGTGGAGGGGTCAGCTGTGTGAATGAATAAATCTGGAGCTCAAGGCAGAGCTCTGAGTTAGAGACCTACAGGACCGGTGACTCAAACAGGGGAGGAGGGAGAGGGGTACAAAACCATTAAGGGCTTGTGGGGTCAATGGCATAACCAAGAAAACTAAGAGATCACAATATTCCAGCCAACTTGAACAATTGACCAAGACCCTATCTCAAAAATGAGAAAGAAAACTAGGCTGGGGGTGTGGCTCAGTGATAGTGTGCTTGCTGGCATGCCCCAGTCCTGGCTCTAACCCTTTTTAATGAGAAAGGCTGAGAGCTCAGAGCAGATCAGCAGCCGTGGAGATGGTAAGAAGAGGTCAGAAGGCAGGGGATTTAGCTCAGTAGCTTAAGTGTCTGCTTGGCAAGTACAATGTCATGAGTTTGATCCTCGGTACAAAAAAAAGAAGAAGAACCAGGGATTTAGCTCAATGGCATAAGCGCCTGCCTTGCAAGCATGCGCTCTTGAGTTCGAACCCAGGTACCCCCCTCCCAAAAAAAGAAGTCAGAGTCTGGATATGTGTTGCAAGTAGGGCCAAAGGAATTTGTTGAGAGACTGGGGGTAAGATTTAAAGAAAGAAGGATGAAAAAGGTTTAAAGGTGCTCAAGTTAGTTTCCTTGAGCTGTGTCACATGATCACAAACTTGGTGGTTTGGGCCGGGGATTTAGCTCAGTGACATAAGCACCTGCCTGGCAAGTGCGAGGTCATGTGTTCAATCCCCGGTACCACAAAAAAAAAAAAAAAAGAAAAAACTTGGTGGTTTACAACATCAGAAATGCATGTCACAGTTCAGGAATCAAGGGCTCCTTGTGTTTGGGCTCTGAGGAATATTCTAATCCTGGGCTTTTCCAGAGCCTGGTGGATCCAAGTGTCCTTGGCTTGGGGCTGCCTTTGCTGTCTCTGCTTCTTTCTTCACAGCTGCCTTCTCTTCTGGGTGCCACCATCTACCTCTCATAAGGACAATTGGTATTGGATTTAGGGCCATCCTGGATAATTCAGGATGATCTCGTCATCCTAACAGTCTCATCTTAATTCCATCTGCAAAAATCCTGTAAATAGGGTCACATTCACAGGTACCATGCTGCAGGTTACGACAGACTGAGCGCTCGGACATTTGAACTTGCTGTTGGCTGAGACAGGGAAGAACGTGGCTTGAGTAGGTTTGGACGGTGTCCACGAACTGCTGCTGGACTTGCCAGGTTTGATGCGCTCACTTAGCATCTGGTAGAGGGGTCAGCTGTGTGAATAAATCTGGAGCTCAAGGCGGAGCTCTGAGTTAGAGACCTACAGGACTGGTGACTCAAACAGGGGAGGAAGGAGAGGGGTAGGGGAAGCCACCCTGAGAAGAACAGTTAAGACTGGAGAACAAGCAGTGAGAGTGGAGGGGAAGCAGGAGCTTGTGGGGTCCTGGAAGCCAAGGGGGAGACATTGCTTCAAGGAGCAAGGAGCGATCAACTCACACTTGCAAATTCTCAGACCTGGCTTTTCAGGTAAGAGCTGAAGTTGCCTCTGCAGTTTCCTATCCTGAGATTCTGCAGTTTTCATGTAACTCCTCTTTTTTGATGTGGAAAAGCCAGCAGCATGTGCTGGAATCCATCACTAATATCCTTAAGTTACAGGGAAATATGCTTTCAAAGTGGCTTTATAGTGTTCTCGTCAGCAAAACCTTTTCACTGGCTCAGTGCTTAGTGCCTGACTCAGAAGGGGAAGAAACACACCTTCCCATCTCCCACAGGGCCAGGAGACTGTCATGGCCCAGTCCTGGGCTTCCCACTCTCTGGAATCACTCCATTTTCCTGAATTTAAATTCCTGAGACAAAAGTCTTGTTCTCCTTAATGGCCCTGGTAGCTATGTGAGGAAAATTACTCAGGGGAAAGTATTTTAAAGCATGCTAAACGCTTGCTAAGGAATAATGTAGTCACCTCAGAACCAACACAACAATTTGACAAAATGACAAACTCCCTAAATCCCACCATCTTGACTGAGAGTCTGTTACACAATGCCAAGCATCTGGTCAAATCAATCAATGCGGTAAAACATCTAGCAGGAGCTGTTTGTCATCTAGTGGGGAAAGCAGTGCAAGGCGGACCAGGCTGTCCACCGACTGAGCTTCCAGGAGGTGCTGATTAAATCTCGAGCTGTTCTGAAGGTTTTTAGTCAATAATAACGAGCAGTTAGCGTAGAGAATGGAGTGCTAAATCCTGAGAAATATATTATCTTGTGGCAACTGCTGTTTTGTCTCTATCACCAAAAGCTCTCAGGCCTCCCTAGTCTGTGACCACAAATGTGATTTCATGAATATTAATATCCAAAGCTCAGTGACTCACAGCCTCCTTAGCTTGACATCACAATCCCCCTCCTGAAGTGCATGAGGGAGTCCCCACAGAATGTATTTATAGTGTCCCTAAAGGGGCATGCCTGTGTGGTAGAGAGGGACCCAGATCTCCCCACAGGCCCAGGGCCAAGCTCCACCTGGCTGCTGGGGCTCTGGCTCACATCCCCTACCCCACCCCAAAGCCAGGACTCTGGCTGGTTGGAGGCCTGGGCAGCACAGGTTTCCTGGGCCTGGAATCACAAGCTTAGTGCTGAACTCTTCCAATTCAGACCAAAAGCCTTTTCCTCCTGGGGCAGGAAGCAGCACTGCCTGAGCAGGAGCAGCTGCCTCTGCAGCCAGCCCTCCCTCGGCCCCCTCCTCCCTGGGTCCTGCCGGGCTTCCCGGGGCTGCTCCAGCCCAGAGGACAGACTGATGGGACCAGAGGCTGAGGCCCAACTCGCCAGATTCAACCGGCCTCCACTCGGCCTCCGGTGAGGTGCTTCTGCAGAAAGATGGTTTTCACAGATCAGGAATGTTCTATCATCTAAAATGACAGCCCAGTAAGCCATTTCCAATTCTAGCAAAGGACAGAGATTCTAGGGGAGAAAAGAGCGCGATCAGAGTGTTTGGTAAGAAATCTGTTTCCCGACGCCCTGGGAGCTGAGAGAAAACCCCCGTCTGCTCATGGCAGGGTGGGGACCCCACGGCTTGGTCCAGCCCTACCCCTGCCCCCAGGAGGCCAAGGAGAGAACAACTTGTTCAACGGAGACCAAACATGTTTGTTTTCACCCCCACTCCCTCAGATGCGCCCTGCTGGCTTATTTTGCAGACAGGAAAGGATTCAACAATCCAGAGCTTCTCAATAATGGGTCAAATTTACAATTGTTAAGAAGAAATTTAATTCCTTAGAACCCTAACTGTGTGCCAGGCCCAGTGCTAAGCAAAAAGCATGTGTGTGACCTCCTTTAACCCATATGCTAAGCTTGGGAAGTAGATTTATTATCCCACTTTAACAGAAAAGTAAAAACTAAATTGAAGTAAAAAACAAATTGTGGTCACCCTCGTAAGTAACTATTGAAGCCAAGCCCAACCCCAAAGCCGAAGCTTTTAATCACAGTACCACATTGGCTCTTGATCTTCCAATGTAAATATATCAACCCAAACCCGCTCTGGAAATGGAAAACTCTCACAAACACAATTTCATAGGATTCCTTTGGAAATCACTGCCGTTTAGCCTGAGTTCCAGAAAGCCCGGTGTGACTCAGAGCTGTGTGTCCTCAGAAAAGTTTATTTATGAATAAAATAAATCAGACACTCAAGTTTAAAGACTATGTTGTTCCTCTGGTGTGAGAAACCCAAGGGGCAAACAAGGAATAAAATGGGGGAGAGATATGCAGAAGCAGGAAGAACATATTCCAAAAGAAAAGAGGAAGAATGCTTTAAAAAAAAAAAAAAAGAAAAGAAAAATAGAAGGGAAAAAGTGGAAACAAATCTTTTGTAAATGGGGAGGGAAAGAAGGATTGAAGGGAGGAGAAAGAGGGGAAAAAAGAAGAAATAAGATATATACAGGTACAAATTCCCTGTGATAAATGTGATCAATAGATAACAAATATGCACTAATAAAAATATAGAGCTAGCCGGGCGTGGTGGGTCACACCTGTAATCCCAGCACTCTGGAGGCTGAGGCAGGAGGATTGTTGTGAGTTTGAGACCAGCCTAGGCTATAAAATGAGCTCAAAGCTAGCCTGAACTGCATGGTGAGACCCTGTCTCAAAAAGACAAAAACATATGGAGAGAGAGAGAGCTAAGAACAAAAATCATGTCATGCATGAGGGTTTTTCCCTCACGCATACAAGGCCAGGAGGCTGGCAGCAGTATGTACCCCATGGCCAGCCCCAAAGGCACCACGGGAGTCCGGCCAGGCTGCCCCAGGAGAAATCCAGGCCCCTGCCAGACTCTCTGTCTCCAGAGCTTGCAACTCTTTCATTAGCTCAGAAACCAGCAAGTTCTGTCACTCGGGCTATCACTGCTTCAATTTACCAAGTAATTTCACTAAAAATGAGCTCAGAAATGAAAAATAAAAAGGCTATTAAAAGTTTTATTATAGAACATTCCTAATGGCTGTTTTCAAGTAAAATTCCTTTGAAATTTTATTTTTTCTTCATCAAATGGTTGGAACTGTTTAATGGATTGTGTGAAGCTTCACTTTAGAATTATGTTGCTTTTAACTACCAAAAAATATGTGAGGTATTTTTTCACCCAAAAGGATCCCCCAAAGGAATAGGGGGTCCCCCAAATTCAAAGGGGTTTTGTTCATAGAGCACCCATGAATTGTGAAAAATCTTCAAATTTCAGGTATGCTCAGAAAAAAAAATGCCTATAAATGCCATTTTTATAGTTTAAACCCTAAATATGCTACGTTTCCTGCAGCTATGTAATTGAATTTAATAACAGACTATATTAATAAGGCCTTAAAAGGTGCAGGGCGTTTTGACAGCATCTTAAGAGATCTTGCAGAGGTTTCTGCCAACGATTATTAGTTAGGTTCTTAAGGAAAAATCCAAAGCCATGACCTCTGAACGGCAACTTTGCAGGGGACACTGTCAAATTCAAGCTTGGTAAAAAGCAATTGTGACAATTTTCTCTTTTTCTTCAGTATAATTGTATAAGATTTCTTTTTTTTTTAATAAAAAGAAATAAGTTCGGGGCTGGGGATTTAGCTCAGCGGCATAAGCGCCTGCCTGGCAAGCACGAGGTCGTGAGTTTGATCCCTGGTACCAAAAAAAAAAAAAGAAAGAAAGAATTTCGGTTATTAATCTTCAAAAAATGAGACTGACAGCCAAGTATGGTTTGCAGACCTGTAGTCCCAGCACCCTGGAGGCTGAGGCAGGAAGATCACAAGTCCAAGACCAGCCTGGACAATTCAGCAACTTAGTGAAATCTTGCCTTAAAATACAAAGTGGTGGAGATAACTCTGGGTGTGAAGGCTCTGCCTTCAGTCTCCAGTAAAAAATCATCAGGATGGTAAGGTGGGGGAGAAAGAAAGAAAAGAAAATCAGAAATGAGACTAATAATAAAAATTGAGACAGCTGAAATTCACAAGGACCAGAACTACTCGGGAACTCTAACCTCAAACTGTGATAAACACCCATCCACCCACAGAACCAGTTTATCTGCATCCCATTTTATGGGACACCTAATAGAAAAGCTAGTGCCACAGTTTTATTATCCCTGGTCCTCATATACATTGCATTATGAATTAATGTAGTAACGAAAGCTTAAAAGCAGCCGTCAAGGAGTAGGCAGAGCAGCTTACTCCAAGGTGCTACACTGTCACCTACCTCACTGTCTGCCCTAAGCTCACGACCTCAGAGGCCCTGATGCTGGAAGTCAAATGACAGGACGCGCCAACCTCCTGCCTAAACTAAACAACTAGAGAGCCCGCCCCCTGGGGAACATCCAGCCAATAAGAGGCGGCTATGATGATGTAATGTCTTTTCTCCCTGGTTTGTCCTCAGCTAAACAGAAACAATGTAGAGAAGCTCTTGGTTTAGGGAAGAGCAAGGGTTTTAAACCTGGCCCCAGGCTGAAGCCTAAGGGGACAGATGGGCCCGAGCTACCTGTGAACAGACTCTGCCCCTACGGCTCACTAGTCTCTCGGGGATTGGTGGTACACTGTGTGCTCCCTTGGGAGGTGGTGGCAGAGACCTTTCCAGCCACCAGAAAGGGCGGCGACCCTGTGCATGAGGACAGAGTCCGGGGTACAGGCCCAGCACGGACGGAAGTTCACCACGCGTCTCCTCCCCCGACCCTTTTCAAACTCGGTCCAGCAAAGTCTGCATCTCTGACCGCATCTCTGGCCAGCTCTGAACAGTCCTGGCATCGCCACAATCGTGTCTCTCCAGATTTATCTCCAACAGTGCTCGCCACCTCGTGCTTCAGCCCAGCCCTTGATTCCCTCCCTCCCACCCAGGTTCTCCTACCCCCAGCCTGCTTCTCGCTTTTTGCCTGCGATGTCCTGTCTCATGGATGTCCAGAAAGGCTGTCCAGCTTCCACAGGAAGCCACTTTCCTGCCTGACCTACCAGCTCTACAGGCCTTGGTATGGCGCAGCAGACCTTGGACATTCTGCTGGTGGATGCCTCGGATAATTCCTTGTGAGAGCGTGCACCCACCCACGCACACTTTAGATGTCATCAATATGACCTGGAGGAGGTACAGAGGAAGGACGTTTTATTTATTTTTCATGCATGCATATATGTATTTAATGCCAGGGATTGAATCGCATGCCCGGCAAGCATTTTACCACCGACCTACAGCTCCAATTTTTATGGATCATATTTTGAGACAGTCTTACAAAGCTGCCCAGGCTGGCCTCAAGCTGAGGTCCTCCTGCCTCAGCCTCTCACAGGCATATGTCACCATGCCCCACTAAGGAAGCAAGTCTGATGCAGTGATTCCCAAACTCAGCATGAATCAGAGACTCATCTTTGGGCTTTCTGGTTCCATGGTCTGGGGTAGGCTCCAAGAATTTGCATTTCTGTAGTTTCCAGGTAAGATCAGGGCTGCTGTCTCAGCGACCAGACTTTGTTTTTGCTTTAATATTAGATTTGACTGGTACATTTTAGAGACACATAGTAATCACATCCATCACAGAGAATCTGTGGCTGAACATGATATACCTGGGTTTTATTTTCTCCCCATCCTCCATTTAACCTCTCCTCCCCTCCACATTTACAAAGATTTGTTTACATGTTTTCTTTTTTTTCTCTTTTTTAAAAACTTTTTCCTTTTTTCCATTCTCCCTCCCCTCTCTTGTTTCCTTCTCCATTTGAACATTTTCCTCCTATTTCAAAATAGATTTTGGTCCTTATTTACACTTTCCGTTTCTCACACCAGAGAAACAATGTGGTATTCATACGTGTGTCCAATTTATTTCACTTAAGATTGTGGATTCAAGGTGCATCCATTTTCCTAGAAACAAAGGACCACACTTTGAAAACTGCTCGCTTGGTGTACTGTAAGTATGTGTCCTCTTTTGTTTGGCTTTGTTTTGTTGTCAGAAATTGAACCTAAGTGCACCTACCACTGAGCTGTGTCTCCTGACCGGTATATTGTAACTTATGCAGTTTAAAAGTCCAGCCAGCAAGCACCTGCCTGGCATGCGCAAGGTTGTGAGTTTGATCCCGATACCAAAAAAAAAAAAAAAAAAATACAAGCAAATTAAAGAGGGAAAAATGAAAAGTTTTGAGGCAACATTGGTCCAATGACCAGGAAGAGTCTGACAAAGTCACAAGCTGGGGTACAGCACAGGATCCAGGGTGGCTCTGCAGTCCCTGAGCGCTCTATGAGGAGCTGTCCAGTCAGGTGAGCCCAAAGCAGCCCAAGTTTCTGTGCACAAGGAAAGACCTGCCCAGCTATGCCTGGTAGCATGCAGTAAATAGTCAGGTGTAAGGAAGGTGCCCAGATGGTACCAGGAGGAACAGGCAGAAGGAAAAATAGGAGAAAGGGAAAAAAGGCAAAAGGAAATCAGGGGGCAGGGGTGGGGGGAGTCAAAGGGGAGAAAGAGCACAGCTAAAGGGTCAGACACCCCCCCCCAGTCAGTCAGTGAGCTAAACCAGAATGACCATTAGGGGCTGTGACATATACAGTTGAACAAAGAGAATAGAATGACTCAGCACCTTTGTTTTGTTTTGTTTTGTTTTGTTTTGTTTTTTGGGACAGGGTCTCCATATGTAGCCCAGCCTGACCTCAAACCTTCAGACCCCTCCTGTCTCAGCCCCCTGAGTGCTGGGATTACAGGCCTGAGCCACCATACCCATCAAAGGCTTTTTTCCTTATATGCTGAAAAACAGGTTTATTTCTGCTGCCTGAAAATAATAAAAATAATTATCTCCTATTATCAGGAAAAAATAAATAAACAAAAGTGCCAGCCAGATGTGGAGATGGATGCCTATAAACCAGCACTCTGAGAGGCTGAGGCAGGAGGATTTCGAGTTCAAACCTGGCCTGGGCAATTTAGTCACTAAGACCTGTCAAAAAAGAAAAAAGAAAGGAAAAGTTAGGTATGTAGCTCAGTGTGAAGGCCCGAGTTCTGATATAGGGGAAGGAAACTCCCAACCTACTATGTCTGCGAGTTCGTGTTCTCTAAAATCGGAGAATGAATTTTAGGAACAACGGAGGTGAAAGCAGAATATATTTATTAAGAGAAAGAGAGCTTCTGTCTGAAGAGAGACAGAAGGGGTCCCAAGCGGGTTGCCCAGGACTCTGTCTTTTCCAGGGAATTTTATAGAGTGAGACTATGGGTTTAAAGGGAAGACTGGGAGCTCACAAGGCTGATGGGCATCAGGTGGGACATAACTATAGTCAGCCAATAAGATCAATAGTTCAGGTAAAATTGATTACATTAGGGACAAATGGGGAAGCCAGTCACCTAGAAAGCGGGCATTCTTACAGAGCAGTGACTCTTTCCTAGGGGGATGGGGACTATTTAGGGTATCAGTGCTCAGGATATGGGTGCATTTGTTTGGCCTTTTGTCTTGAGGGCTGGCCCACAGCAGGAGGGGTCAGCTTCCTGCAGCTTCTGGGTGTCTGCACCGAGGACCCAGCCTTATCTCACTGCCTATAATATTTTAACTAACTTAGCTGGCTGCTACAATCAAACCCCTAGTATTGCAAAAAATGAATTAAATTAAATTAATTAAACTGCTATATTATTCTTCCAAATGTATCCAGTGGCATTTAAAATCCACAGCAATTAAAGAAACATCACTATCCATTTTTAAAAATCCAAAACAAAAGCATTGTTCTTGACCATTGGAAATTTTATAGTATTCTTTTTTCTCTTTGAACTTTTATTTCCACTCCATTTCTCCATTAAAATTTTATTCTAATATAATATATCTTATTCTTAATGGTATTTTATTGGCCACTCTGATTCCTCAGCCATAAATGCTATGCACAGAAATTAAAATTTATGGCCGGAGATTTAGCTCAGTGGCTTAAGCACCTGCCTGGCAAGCAGGAGTCTTAAGTTTGAGCCCCGGTACAAAAAAAAAAAAAAGAAAAGAAATTAAAATTTATTTAAATTTCCTGAAACAATTAGTCTCTGGATTGTTATCATGAAAATTAGCAGTGATGATCCATTGAACAAAGAGTATAGACATATATGAATTTTGTTAAATTATTATTGAAGACAAAGTAAATTTTACCGAAAATGTATTTTTAATAAGATAGGACTAATTACTAGAATGAGACAGGCTTCTTTGTGAATTCTCTGCCTCTTTTGACACAAGCAAAGAATACTGTCAACATAAACGGGTGGAAATGGAATGAATTTTTTAAGTGCAATTTTACTTAATTATCTGAATGCCTTCCAAATTCTAGGCCAACAATCATAGTGCTGTAACACTCACGATCAATTTTTACGACCTACCAGCAAAAAATTTGATTAAACTGTCCTTCAATACAGCAAAAAAACAAAGAATGAGAAGCCACCTGGCTTACAAACAGGTTTGCTCACCAAACATTTGAGTCATTCTCTTCTTCGGTATTGACACCATGATTTCACATTGTTTCCTTGTTTGTAAGACTGCAGATTTTGTTAGTTTGCTATTTTTTGCTTTTTTAAATATATCCAGGACGAGAATTCGCAAACCAGGACCACTGAATGCTGGCCAAATCCTGCCTGACCTATTTTTGCACAGCCTTGCAGTTAAAAATTATTTTGGGGGGCTGGGGATTTAGCTCAGTGGCATAAGCGCTTGCCTTGCAAGCGCAGGGTCGTGAGTTCAAGCCCCAGTACCGATTAAAAAAAAAAAAAGAAGAAGCAGAAAAGGAAGAAGGAGCTGAGCTCTCACAATCCCCTTGAAGGTCATTCCCCTAGTGACCTGAAGACCTTCCTCCCGGAAGGCCTAGCTCTTAAAGGTCCCATCACTCCGGACACAAAGACTTTATAGCACATGGGCTGTTGGGAAGACATTCAATATCCAAATTGTAACAATTACCTTATCTACTGCTACATGACACCCTGGGAGGGTTTTTACCATGCTAACTACTAAGAGTGGTTTGCTGGGCTTAAACCACTGTAAGGGAATCAACATGGCTTCTGCGGAACACACTCTCCTGGGACCTAGAATCTTGCAAGCAGGGCAAAGGGTGCCTGTCTACCAGCCCCAGAGCAAAACCCTTGGAACTGTGTCACTAAGCACTTCCTGGTAGGCAGCATTTCACAAGTGACTCCACTGGGAGAGAACTCAACAAAGCTCGTGTCTCTTTTCCTACCTTTACTTTCTGTGCCTTTTCCTTTCCCTGATCCCACCTGGACTGTTTCCATGATAATAAATCCCAGTCTTTGTGGGTACAACCATCTGAAGGTCCTGCAGGTCCCCCCTAAGCGACCATCACCCCTAGGGGCCGCCAGCACAGCTCCATTCTACACTTCCTCACAGAACAGGAGGCATCCCACCGGTGAGTGTCCTGATGGGGACTTTTCTGACCCAGCAAATGAAGTCACAGAGATCACTGCCAGGTCTGAGTTGGGGTCAGCCAGCATCAAAGGGGAGGGACATGGGTTCTGCCTCTGCTGGGGTGTGGCAAAGTGCTAGGCCATCACAGGGAAGGAAATACTGCTTCAGCCACAATGGGGAGATAAAGTCATCCCATCCTTCCAACTACCTGTGCCCACAAGCCCTTCAAAATGGCTTTGAGTGCCTCTGGTTGGGGTTCCCCAGGCTGAGGGGTTTAGAGTACCATATCTGGTTTCAGTCAGAAACACTAAAATTTTTTTTTCTTGGTACCAGACATTGAACTCACAACCTTGTGCTTGCCTGGCAGGCAATTAAGCTGTTAAGCTAAATCCCAGGCCCCTAGAAACACTAAATTTGAATCCTGGCTCTGTCGCTTCCTGCCTCTGTGATGAGAAGGGAGCCTGAACTTTATTGTGGGAAAGTAGCCCAGTAAAATTGACTATAAAAAATAAACTCACAAATCTTTCAGGTAGGCTCTCCTTCCCTGCCTCTTCCCTAAAATCACTGTGCCCTGTGTCCCTGGCTGGTGTGGATACAAAGTGAGACACTGAAGGCAAGGAGATAGGAGAGGCCTGGGTTGCCTTCCGAGACAGGAGTGGTAGCTCTTCCTGCCTGGTGTGACCAGGCTACAAAGTCTAATCAGACCGTCCCAGGGGAGCTGGGATCCGGAGCTGCTCCTTTGTTGGCACCCATTTGCCTCCTGCTGAGCAAGCTCACCTGCAGCTGGGTGGAGACTGTCTGGCCTCTAGGTCTTGTGCACCTGGTTGGCCCGTGTTTATGTGCTTGAGTGCTGGGTGAAAGCTGTGTCTTTTTCTCTGGGTGTCTTCAGGCTGCTTCACTGGTCTCTAGGCCATGATCCTCCTCTCCCTGGTGCTACTGACACAGTGTGTTGAAGGTGCAACTCCAGGGCAGGCAGTGTGGAGACATGGCGGGGATCCCCACTACTTTCTTCAGCTGGCCAACTGGTCCACCCAAAACCCTACTGTGGGCCCCTCACTGAGGGCCTCATGGTAAGACTATAGCTCTTGATTCAGCTTCCACAGTGGGGGTTCTATAACCACACAGTGTGGGAGGTCAGGGCAGTGCAGGAAAACTAAACTGAACGCCTTTAGATACACCTCTAGCCCTCCTGCCTCAGCCTCCAGAGTACCTGGGATTACAAGTATGCACTGCCGCATCCTGCTAGATTGCTTTACTTTTCTATGGTTCCACAAAACACTGAGGGAGACAAAAGATCTTGTACCAAGAAATGTCTATCAGTCATTTCCAAGTAGGCATACTTGTTATAGGTTCAAGAGTTTAGAATTGGTTGCTTGAGATCCCAGAGTCCCATTATGAAGACTTGAGAAGCTATTCAGTTATTCTTTCATCAAATATCGGGCTGGGGATTTAGCTCCTGGCATAAGTGCCTGCCTTGCGAACACAGAGTTGTGAGTTCGATCCCCGGTACAAAAAAAAAAAAAAAAAAAAAATTGAGTGTCTCTTCTGAGCTGGCACTTTGTGAACACCAGATCTACAATGCCTAACACATCTACACTGGTTAAGAAAACTGACTCAGCCCTCAAGGATCCTGCTTAAGAGGAAAAAACTGATGATCAAGTCATCACACTTGGTTCCCCATTAATAAGTACAATTTTCATATTTTTATATTCAGTTAAAGTAAAAGCCACACAAATGAATAACCACATTATGCAAAACTTTAAGGTGCCACCTCTCTCAGAATATAAGAGCCATATGAGTTTATTTTGTTCATAATGTACTAGGATGGGTCCTTGTGCATATTAGGTGCTAAGTAAATATTTCTTCAGTGAATGAATAAATAAATGCTATGAGATTACTTCTGAGTGGTTAGAGATAAATTTCCTAGAAAGTGCTATTTTCACTGCTGTTCAATTCCATTTCCTTAGTTCGAATTCTACCCAATGAAAGAACATAAATTACATTCATTATGTTAACCAAATTCTCAGGAGACTAGCTACACACTAGAAAACATCTATTATTTTGTATCAAGAAATATACCTGGTTTAATGTGTCCCTGCAGAGCATTTCAAACAATGCCAAGCAGACCCACTTTCAGTATTACCCGAAATTCTGCTGAGCCAAAGGATTGATCAGGAAGCTAATTCAGAAGAACCTGGACTCTGGAAAATGGTAAATATACACACTGAAGGGACATTCACACACATCAATCATACATCGTTGGGGCCGGGGTTTAGCTCAGAGGCTTAAGAGCCTGCTTGGGAAACGCAACGTCATGAGTTCAGTCCCGGTACCAAAAAAAAAAAAATCATACATTGTCATGAAAGCACTTTCCAGGAGAAACCCAAAGTATAAATGACTTAAAGAGCCAGATAAAAGAACTAACAGGCAACAGGAAGAGAGGCCTTTTGCAAATGAGAGGGAGGCAGAGATGGAGAAAGAGGAGAGCAGGGAAGGGGAAGTAGCAAGAATTGAGCTGTGTCACACACGTGCACCAATGCCCCACAATGGATGTGATCATCATATACTGCAAACATGTACAAGTACAAAAAAAAAAATTGGGGGTGGGGGTGGGGATTTAGCTCAGTGACTTAAGTGCTTGCCTGGCAAGTGCAAGGTCGTGAGTTCGATCCCCAGTACAAAAAAAAAAAAAAATTTTAAACATAGGTCAGTGCTCCCTGCTTTAGCTCAGTTGGCTAAGGCCCCACTCTGTAAACGTGAGGTTGTGAGTTCCATCCCAGAGCCAGCGAAAGAAAAAAAAAGACTTTAAAAACATAGGTCAGCCTGGTCTATGTGCTGAGTTCAAAGCCAACCTAAAGCACATAGACTTTGTTTCAAAAAAGTAAAAATAAATAAATAAATAAACTACTTTCCCAGTTGGGACATACATATCCAAAGCTCTCTGTTTATCCAGCTTGTACTAGAGAATCCCAGGAAATCACATTATTGGAATTATTCCTTTTCTGAGGTTCCAAGGTGGGAACTGCATTTCCATGTAATACCAGGGCCATGTTAATTTGCTTTTGGCTGTGCATGAACTTATTTTCATTCGAGCATCTTCTTCTTCATGAGCTTGTGCCTATGTTACCTTTCTCCTAGTTCCTGGCATCCTTTTAACTCAGGTTTATCTATGCCTCCCTCAGGAAGGCCTCCATGCATGCATCTGCTTTCTTTCAGTAGTATATCTATGTCTCTATAGATGTGTGCACAAGTTTCTGTATGACTCACCTGCATGAATCACCATTTAGGTATATGAGTTGCTAGTGTCAGAACAAAGTCTTTTGTTTGCTTAGTTTGTTTGTTTGTTGACAGGTTTTCGCTGTGTAGTTCAAATTGACCTTGAGTTCACTTTGTAGCCCAGGCCGGCCTCAAATTCATGATGATCCTCTTGCCTCAGCCTCCCAAGTGCTGACATTACAGGCATGCACACCATGCCTACTTAGAACAAAGTCTTGTTTTTTGCTTTCTTTGTTTCTTTGTTTTTGTTTGTTTTTTGTTTTCGGACAGGGTCTCACTTTTCGTAGTGCACGCTGGCCTCAAACTCACTATGCAGCCCAGGCTGACCTCAAACTTTCCGCAATGTTCCTGCCTCAGCCTCCTGAGTGCTGGGACTACAGGCATGCACCAGAACTGTTTTGCACCCAGCTCCACAAGCCCGTGTGAGCATTCGTCTCCCTGTGGAGGCACACAGCGTGCTGCGAGAGCTCAGATGTCCATGCTGGTTGTTGTAAGCAGATGTCCGAGTACTCCCTCTCACAGGTCCTCAGGCAAGGCTGCTGGCTGCTCTGCAGTAATCAATCATGTTTTCAAGCCAAGCACAAGTTTAGGGAGAATCTAGAAGGCTGGGCCCCACCTGGCCCCAGAGAATCCATCACTTGCTAAACTCTGAAGAAAGGAACCGGTTAACACGAATGCTTTCAGATCTCAGAAGAATACTTTGCTAACAAAAACTGAAAATAGCATGCGGAAATAGGACATCTGAGCCTTCCGGAGAAGAATTAAAGGCCTCTTCGTAAAGAACACTGGGCCGAAGGTGCGGGATCTCCGCAGCCCCATCTGGCTCCGAGGCGCTGTGGATCCGAAGGGTCATTGTTAGCTCACAAAACGTAAAAAGCTAATTTCTTTAAAATGAAGATTTCCCCCATCTGCCTTTTAAAAACGTATGTCCCTAACCATGGGTTTGCACATCACCATCAGCATGAGTGGTTTCCCGCAGGCAGCAGGGCTGCAGAACCCTCCCAGACCCCAAGTTCCCGCTTATTTCCTCCCGAGATGTGGGAAATAAGCACCAACAGAGCACTGGGCAGAGTGGGGAGCTGCGGTTCTCCCCAGGGCTCCTCCCTGGGGGTCCAAGGTCTAGCGACCGCCTCCCTACTCAGCAGTTCACCCCCCAGGGGCCTCTGCCTTCCCAGGGGTCCGGAAGGAAACATTGCATCCATTTTATCACCCGCAGTCACGACCTCCTAGGACACGATAACATGGCATCAGAACGGCTGCCACTCCGTAGTTTTGGACGTTAGAAAAAGTGTGCCTCACATTTGCTTTCTATTGAAACTCTCATTCTACATACAGGACCAGGACCGCGTATTCATTTTGTTTGACCTGCACCTTTTAGCGCCACCTACAGGAAATCCGTCTAGGATGTGACCCATGTGGTCACATTCCAACTACCTTAGCGTTGCAATCTTAGGCCTGGAAACCAAGCGACATGGATTCAACCTCTACCTCTACCTCTACCTCTGCCTCTTCCAGCAATGTGACTTTTGGCCCACTTTCCTTAAGTTTTTCTTACCAATTGTTTCCTCCCCATTCGTAAGTTGGAGAATAGCTGACATAACTGTGCAGTTTGCTACGGCGGTTAAATGAGGTGATCCACGTTGAACACGCTGAGTCACGCTCAACGAATAGCATGGCTTGTGCAAAAAGGAGAGCAACGCACTTGTGAACAGTGCCCTTGGTGTGAATTTTATTTTATTTTATTTTTTTGGTGTGAATTTTAAATATGATTTAGGAGCATTCCAGAAAAGGGCCCTGCCCTTTAGTGCCGCACCTACGTACCCAGAAGCCAGCACAGGTGCGCCTGCACATTGCTCGTGGAGTCTCGGGACAGGGGAGGCTCTAGGGCGCCCCCTGTGGCACTAGCCTGGCATCCCTTCGAGTTTGCTGCTGCGGAGGAAAGAAGCCCCCAGTGTTAGGTAATTGGGTATTAGTGGACTTGAGAGTCAAATAGCTAGCGAGGGGCCCAAAACAGCGTGTATTGCCAGTTAAATAAAGACTGCGATGCATAATACATTTATCATCATTTCTTAGGTCTCAGACCTAAAGCTGCCCCACAAAGCACAATGACATGTTGAGGTCACACATTGTACTCCTTCCTCTTACACTTAGCCACCTGGCTGGCACAGAACAAGGTACATACACAGCCTTCTTGGTTGCCACAGCCCACAGCCCGCTGAGATCAGGAAAGGACGTGTTCTGCCTTGGGCTGGGACCTGGTTTACATTAAGAAGGTTTTTTTTGTTTTTTTTTTAAGTTTCTTACATGATTCAAGACCCTGAGGAAACACTGAGGAAAGACAGGAATTTTGCAGTTCCTAAGTAGCTCCTAAGTAAAATGATGATAAGCATCATAATTACCCTAGGTCCCCGGACCCCAAGAATGACTCTTGGGTGCCTAAAAAGGTATCCAAACTTGGACTCGGTGCCGATGCCTTCGTGGCACTGCTCGCCTTCCCACCTGGAGGAATAACTGTCTCTACAGCTACTGTACAATAAATTCCACCTGTACTTCTGCACAGCCATCTACTACTGGGCCACCCCCAAGTCCCCAGTTGTCTTCTCAAAGAGGTTTGTGCAGCAAACTGTTTTGTGAGATAAAGAACATGTCTCTACCCAGAGCCAAAGGCCAACCTTCTTACTGCCCACCGCAAAGGATTCAGCTTCCCCTGAGCTTAGTTAGCATTCACAATTCTCTCCTGAAAGCACCCTGTGGAGGCTGCCATGTGGCCTTCATGTGTCAACCTGGGGGACCTGGAGCTTAAGACCTTGTGTCAATGTCGTACTGCTGTGGTCGCTGACCTAGGATTCTCTCAGGTTCTGCTTGAAGACTAACATGTTAGATAGACTGCGAGAAGGAGACAAACCCGTGCCTTTTGCAGTTCTTCATATCAGTAATGAAATCTAAGGTATGGGAGCTGGTGTCCAAGAAGGCAGGTGACGTGGGTGGTAAGAGTTTACCAAGAATAAAACAAGCACCTGCACAGAATTGTTGAGATTCATGCTGTGATAGAAGGGCAGGAAGTCCAGAGGGGGTCACACAAAGGGACCTGAGGGACAAGCTTTGTGTAGCTGCAGACCAATGTCAGGGGCTTACCAGTATGGGATAGACCGCCCTGGTGAAGTGAACAGTATGGGACAAACAGGTCCTATGATGAGACCAAATGATGGTCACAAGATATGTGGCCCAGAATAGATTGTTCAGGCCTGTTTTTCAGGGCAAAGGACTTTTATTTTACTTTTCTACAACAACGGTAACAACCAAAACAATCAATTTAGAAGAAATAATCCACTCATTAGCCTAATCAATAAAAAAGGGGGAAATGAACAAAGTTGATAACTAGAAAATGGATTAACACATATTTAAAAAACTATAATTCTCATAAAAAGAATAATTTGCAGAAATATGTGTGTCTTAGTTACCTGTCTCATCCCTGGGACATAACACCTAACACTTAAAGTTAACGGAGGAAAGGTTTATTGTAGCTGACAGTTTGTCAAGGTTTCAGTTCATGGTTGGTGGCATGGCACAGAGGAGACACAGTTCACAGCAGGCAGAAGACAGAAGGCAGAAGGCACCAGGCTACACAAGTAGCATGTTTCTTTCTGTCCCTTATATTGTATCCCTTAGGGCAGGTACCACTCATACCCTTAATCCCAGCGTTGCACCATGAATCAATCTCAGCATCACACACTCTAGATTCTGTCACCCCTGAAAAGGCCTACTTATGACTACACAAGACTTTGGGGGGACATCTAGGCACAAACTATAACAATGTGCCAATGTTTTAAAAATCTGAGTGAAATGGACAGTTTTCAAGATTATCATGAAATAACTGAAATTCACTGAGAAAGCAACAGAAAACCTGACCAAGCTAATCTCGTGTAAGAAATGAAAAGTCAAAGCCAAGGCCTTGGGGGTGCACAGGGCTTCAGTCACATGCTGCCAGGGCCTGGCCACAGTTAAAGATGTGTGACAGCCTCATCAGCCGCCAAAGCCTGCATTTGACTCTGCTGGAGTTGAAAGAAGCGGTCGAGTCTGCCAACTTCAACTCCAAATCTGTAGTGGTGAACAAACAGAAATACAACTCCCAACATGCTCGCCATCAGATGTGCCAAGTCCATGGCCCCTGAAATCAAAGAACGAATTCCAAAGGACAATCAGGGTTAAGAGTAGGAAAGCTTTACTGAAGAGTAAGAGCAGCTTCTGAGAGACAGGAAGAGGCCCAGGTGGGTTACCATCAAAGCCTTTTGTCAGGGATGATTCGCACAGCAGAGTCACATTGTGGGTACAGCATGGGTCAACTAGAATCAACCAGTGAGATTACAAGTGTAACTACTTAGCTAACATGATCCAGTAGGGAAGCAGGGCACTTAGCAAGGCCATATGGCCAGCAGTATTAACGTTGGCTTCCCTGTCACCTCTAAAACAGGAACACTGGGGAAAGGATGGGCCCAGGTGTTCCGGTCACCCATCCCGGTGTCAGGTGGACAGGGTGGTACCAATTACAGTTCTGCTTATCCCTTGGGGAAGTACAGAAGTCTCACCATTGTGACCTTATCTTGAGGCCTTGCCTTGTTCAGATGCGCCTCCAGCCACAATTCTTATCATTGCAGGCCCATTGGGGTTTGGGGGTCTTTTTTATTGTTTACTTTGTGGGGGGCAGCATCTCACTATGTAGTTCATACTGACTTTGAACTCACTAAGTAGCCCACCAATCCTCCTGCCTCAGCCTCCTGACTGCTGGCATTACAGATATTCACCACTGTGCCCTCCTCCTACAATTCTGATATCTGTATTTTTCACTGATTTCTTGAAAGCCCAATCCCTCTTTACTGTATATTAATTCCTAATTTAGCTGCGTATGATATTAGGATCAAAGGGCCACATTAATTATATTTTTCCAGGGCTGGGGGTTTAGCTCAGTGGCATGAGCGCCTGCCTTGCAGGCCTGCCGTCATGAGTTCAATCCCCGGTACTAATAATAAAAAAAAGAATTATATTTTTCCACTGGAGAAAGAAGAGAAAAAGATGAAAAATAAATTTTACTAAGTAGTATGCATGTATTTCTTAGGAGTCCCAGCCTTTAAATTTTATGAATTTTTAAAACTTGAGGGCCATGGATTTAGCTCAGTGGCACAAGCACATGACTGGCAAGTTCGAACTCCTGAGTTCAATCCCTGCTACCAAAAATAAATAAAATAAAACAATACCAAGCCAAGCATGGTGGTGCATACCTGTCATCTCAGCACCTGGAGACTGAGGTAAAAGCATGGAGTTCAAGGACAGCCTGAGCTACAGAGTGAGTTCAAGGCCAGAATGAAGTACATAGTGAGACTGTGTATCAATAAATAAATAAATAAATAAATAAATAAATAAATACCTTTTTCCTGTAAATGTTGGCCCAGAAGAAACTGATGATTAGACAAGGACAAGAGGATCACTGGCAACAGTCTCCAGGTGTGCACCAGTGCATTCCAGTTCACTCTGCTGCATGCATGATGAGCCTTCCCTGCAGGCTCCACTCACGGACCCAGCAGCACCAGTGTCACTGGTCAGGCCATCAGAAATGCAAACTTGGGCCCAAGGTTCCACCACCATTGGGGCCAGGGTCCCCTCACATAAGCCTGCTACTGTGGGCCCAGAGGAGAAACCACACCCCAAGGCCCCACCACCATTGGAGGGAGCATTGGTAACCCGCCACCCCGTGCCTCTCCACCACCCCAGGAACCTTGGATCAAAGGAACCCAGGTACCTAACCCAACCCTCTGCACCGCACGACAGGCAGCCAGTGCAGGAATCACCCAGGATTCAGCAACCAGCTGATTTTCAGGAACACAGGAAGATGTCAAGACAAAGAACAAGGTTCAATCTTAGATCTCCAGCTCTCCCAGAACAAGTCTAGGAGACATAAACATAAAAGAAATTACAAGTCACACACCTGAAATTTCTGAAATGACAGCAAGTAAAGAAACAACTTAGCATGATTAACTTTGCATGCCTATGTCTGGTAGTCTGAGCAACTATTTAGAGAATAACAATGTGTAATATAGTAACTATTGTTGATTAAAAAAAAAGAAAATGCAAACTTTGAGGCCACACCCCTGACTTCTGTTATGAACTAAATGCTGTGTCCCCCTCTAAAACTCATAAGTGAGAACCCTGACCCTTAAGATAATGAATGATGTTAGGAGCTGGGCCATTTTGTTACCAGGTAGCTCCTTCTGAAAGTGGCTTGCCAAATAAATGTTTTCGGGTTCTGAGTTGCTAGGCTTTCCTTCTGGAGTTAGATTTCAGGTTCTTCTCATCTTGAACAAAGAATTAAATGAAACAAGCAAAAAGCAATGGCAAGTTTATTTTAAAAAGTAAAAGCAAAGGAGGAGAAACTGG
This sequence comes from Hydrochoerus hydrochaeris, assembly GCA_004027455.1. NCBI lineage: Eukaryota > Metazoa > Chordata > Mammalia > Rodentia > Hydrochaeridae > Hydrochoerus > Hydrochoerus hydrochaeris. The sequence continues at coordinate 74,233 of PVLA01000846.1, read as the reverse complement.
CTCTGCAGAATGACCTTGGGCTAAGTAAAAGTGGAAAAAAAAAAAAAAAAAAAAACAAGACAAAAGAGGCAGTGCTGAGATCCCACACCTCAGGCTGAAGTCAGATCTCCGCTATCCTATTGCAAACCTGCTCAAGTTCTTAGCAGAAGTCCACAACAGGGGTTTGGGAACTGTTCTGCACAGGTGTTCTGAAATCTTGTAATTAACAAGTCACGCCTACTTCCCCAGCCAGCTTTGCCACTCTAATCTCCTATGTCACTTTGAAAGGTGATTAGGCCATGAAGATGGAGCCCTCATGAATGAGATCAGTGTCATAAAAAAAGACACCAGACAGCTGCCTCCCCCTAATCCTATGAGAACCAAGAAGGCACTGTCTGTAAGTCAAGAGTGCCCACTATACAACAAGTCCACCAGCACCTTGATCTTGGGTTTCCCAGTCTGCAGCACCGTAAGAAGTGCATGCTTATGGTTCATGCCACCCCATCTATGGTATTTTCTACAGCAGCTTCAGCTGACTCAGACCTACTAGATCACAGCTTCTGGGGTGGGGCCCAGCAGCCTGCTTTAGCAGCCTTCCAGGTGACTCAATGCACACTCAGGGTCGAGAAGTGTGCCACAGACTTTCTTCCTGTGATCACAGTTTGTGCCCATCTCAGCCCACTTCCTGTCCATTGCATCAATGCTACTCTCCAAAGGAAAAAATTTCCACTCCTGGACGCCACCCCCCGCCGCGGGGGGGCTATAAATAGCAAACACTTGCTCACACCAGCAGCTGGGGTTCCGGCCCATCCCGGCACCATCACACAGCCACTGCAGGATACCAGTAGCTGAAGGAACAAGCAAGCCTGTGTGTGCTCAAGGGAAATCCACCAGCTTTCTGGCCTGACTCAGTGAAATTACAAAATAGTTTTGCAGTATAAGATTAAGAATACAAGAGTTACCCTGTTGTTGTTACTCTTCTTCTTCTTCATGCAGAAAGTTCAGAAGGAGCCCATTCACAGCTACAGTCCTAATGATAAGTACTATAGGCAGCTAAATGAGACAAAAATTAATATCCAGTCAGAGACGGACTGGGCTCTAATGGAAGTCAGCAGAAAAATAAAGACATCAGCAAAAGAAAGAAAGAAAGAAGAAAGAAAGAAAAAGAAAGAAAGAAAAGACATCAAAATTGCAGCTAGAACTACATCCAAAAAAGACCAGGCCTCAAGATAAAGATGCAATGGCCAGGACTTCACATCTCCCTAAGACATAAATTGTAACTTGGAATTATACTGTAGTCAGTATCGCCCGGCCCAGAAAGTCCAGGCAGGTATCAGTCGCTGAAGTGAGAGCATTGGACCCATCCCTTCCCCAAAATGCACCCCTGCTGCAAGACTCACTTCCCTACTGGGTCAATGTTAGCTATGCAGTTATACTTGTAATCCTATAGCTTGATTGTAGTTGACCCATGTTGTACCTGTGCTGTGACTTTCCTGTATAAATTACCCCTGACCAAGGGCCTCCATGGCGACCCACTTTCGGGACCCCTTGTGTCTCTCAGGAGCTGAGTCTCAACAAACCTTCCTACACTTAACCTCCACTGTTCCTTGGAATATGTTTTTCAATTTCAGGGGCCATGAACTTGGCACACCTGACATCTAGTGGGTTGGGAGTTATAGTTTGTCAGTATCATTAACACCACATCAATTCATGATGTGGTGGTCCAGGTGACAAACTAGGCCCCCCTTTGACTTTGGGGATGTGTGAGGAGGTGAAGCGTGTTTTGTCATGATCCTCTATTGTCCCATGGCAATCCTGATCAATCTTTTTAGACCCAAATAGGGGTACATAACCTAACAAAGGCTCTTTCTGGGGGAGCCAGGGGGGTTTCTGAAGTGAAAGGCACAGGCTGTGATCCTGTGCCCCCGACAGTCTCTCTCTCTGCACCACACCTTGCCAGATCCTGGACTTGGCCCCACAGTGTGGCACTGGCTGCTCCTCGCCAACTCAGATTTTCCTCCTGTAGTCCTTCAGGCATCTACGTGCTCTTTTGTTGAATGAAAGATAAAAGAGTGTATGGATTTATTCTTCCCCCTTTAGAAAGAGTGGGAGGTACTCATGAGCCGGCTGTGCTCACCCTCACCATGCACTGCCCAAGGCCATCTCTTCTGGGAGCATTTTATCACAACTGGGGCACCCTGTGCTCCTGCAACCGTCTTTGACACAGTAAATCAAGGCTCAGAGATCTACACTTGGCTGAGAAAATTCATCTTTGATAAGTTATTGAGTGACAAATGCTATGTCGAAGCTAGGAACCTTCCGAAGCAAATAATGGATTTGGGATATAAGTAACATCTTCCAAGGTTGAAGAGCCTGTTCATACACATTTCAGCATTTGTCCTTCTGTAACTACAGCTCAGCTCATTCAAGGGTGACTGCAAAGGGAAAAATAAAGTTTTTGACAGTCAGGCTCTGGTGATTTGGCCAGAACAGGCCAACCATATCCTTTTCATTTGCAGACTGCTCCACCCAGGCAGGGAAGATGTGGCTGAGTCTCTCTCTCTCTCTCTCTCTCTCTCTCTCTCTCTCTCTCTCTCTCTCTCTCCCCCTCTCCCTCTTTGGTAACTAAATAGGGGCAGGGGATTTAGCTCAGCGGTGTAAGCACCTGCCAGGCAAGTGTAAGGTCGTGAGTTTGATTCCCGGTACCAAAAAAAAAAGAAAAATCAAAAACCCTAAATAAGCATGAGAAAGAAAGAAAGAAAGAAAGAAAGAAAGAAAGAAAGAAAGAAAGAAAGAAAGAAAGAAAGAAAACATAGAAAGAGCAAGGCTGACACTTGGAGTAAAACATACTGCCCAAATAGACTTTAGTCATGAATAGGATATAAATTAAGGCTTAGCATTGTATTGAAACAACATATGCTACCCCATAAATAGGTATGATTTATGCATCAGTTAAACATTTCGAAAACATTAATAGTAAGCCTCCCCAGCAGAAGGAGTTGGACAGAATCCGAAGATGCAGGCGGTTGTCCTGTTTCTCTTCTGCTTCTCATTGCTCAGCTTTCTGTCAGTTCTTTCCTCACCCTCATGCTGCCCCAGCATCCCAGCATCGGGGGGCTCAAGCTCTCTGGCTGGGACCAGGTCCCTTCTAGATCTGTCCCTGTTTTTGCATCCTACACTCTCCACCTCGCTTCCCTCTCCTAATAAGCTTCTCTTACACCCACTTCCTGTGTTCACAGTAAGGTGATGTTCCTTCAGATCCACAAAGGGAAGATCAGAAAAGGGGACAGGTACCTGAGACCAAACCAGTTTCCTTGGAAAGTGACATTTCTGGCTATTCAAGCTTCGGAGCCGCATGGAAATGATGCCTCTTTCTCTGCTAATGTGGTATACAGCCTCTCTGTTCTGACCTTGGGAGGATAGGTACAGAAAAAAATGTCCCCTTGGGTACCTAAAATATCATGCTTCCAAGCTCATAGCATCACTACTCCCTGTCTACCTAGCAACAGGTGCTCCAAATCTCACACCATGCAGGTGTTACACTCTTGTGTCACACAGGGGCAGAGACATCAGTAACAGGCTCACTGGGGGCAGAGCTTGAATCGAAACTGGGCCTGCTTGAGTCCAACAGTCAAAACAAAGGACCTTGCTTCCTGTCACAGGCCAGACGTAAGGACAGCATTTGATGACTATTGCAATGCAGATCCACTGAAGGGCTTTGCTGTCACATGAAAGAGCATGAAGTTGGGCTGATGCTCATCTGGGTAGGAGATGATAGGCAGCAGCTCACTGGAAATGGACCATTTGTGCTTTACTCTTACAGGGTCCTGTTGAAAGGAATCCCTCCCTCTAAATGAAGCCACATCTTTGTTTTCATATTTATTGGTAATCAAAACTGACTTAAGGGTTTATAATTTTTATATCTGGATTAGTGTGTGTATGTTGCTTATTTTTTTCTCTTGCTGAAATAAAATGCCAAACATCCCAAAATTAAGGAAGAAAATGTTTATTTATCTCACAGTTTGTAGAGGTTTCAATCCATAATCAGCTGGCTCCAAAGCGGGTTAACATGGTACAGGGGCAACCTGTTACGGTGGCAGAAAACAGCAAAAGCAACAAGAGCAAAAATGGGGGTGGGGAGTAGCCTCTTTTCCTTCCTTATACTGTAAGCAGGCTACCTTCCTACTAGGGCTCACACCATCTCACACCATCTCACACCAACTCACACTATCTCCCTGCCCTCAGTTCACACGGGCTCAGGATGTTTACAAAGTGAGGACCCTGGTCCCCTGCTGAGTCACTCAGTTCAAACTTCTAAAGTTTTCAGGTTGACACAATGCATCAACCATCACAATCCACCCCTTGTCATCTTCAGACACATTTCTTTAAACTGGTTTCCAGATACAAAGACATTCTTATCGTTTCCCAGCTTAAACATTATAACACAGGTTTAACGATCCTTAAGAACCAACATTAAGTCTATCAACATTATATTACATTAGAACCATAACATTCCTCCCCAGCCTCCCAAAGACTCATGCCCATCCCGTTATGCAAAAGGCATATAGTCTATCTCTTAAGAGTAGCCACAGTCCTAACAGTTTTGGTGTTGCTGAAAAGTCTCAAGTCTCCTCTGAGATGTAAAATAAAATTCTTAGCTGTGAGTTCCTGTATAAATGAAAAGCTAAACACTTCCAACATACAATGCCACAAGATAAACATTTTCATTCCAAAAGTTACAAATAGGGACACAAAGGATTGGGACCAAAGCAAGTGCAAAATCCAACAGGGCAAACATTAAGTCCATGTGCAGTATCCAAAGCAATCTATGAGCTCCAAAGGGTTTAGATGGCTCCACCCTTATGGCACTTCCAGTGGCTGTAGCTCCTATGTCTTCTCTCTTGGGCCTGCTTTGCTTTCTCCTTGCAGCTTTCCTTAGATGATCCACATTCCTAGATTTTCCAAACTTAAGGAATCTCCACTGCAGCTTTGGCTTCATCCTCATAGCTTCACACATTGTCCTCTTAAGAGCACACTGTCTGGCGTCCTACGCCTTCTGAAATTGGGGTGGAAGCTTTCTTAACCCCACCAGGCTTCTCTCTCTCTTGGCTGTAGGAGTCAAGTCCCTGGATTGCAGGCACTTTGAATCCAATTCTGAGGAAATTTTCTATGTTCATGTCATTCTGGAACATGGTATGGCCACTGCCATTCTGGAACTTGATGCTCTTCAACTTTCTCCTCAAAGCAAAGTTTTTCACTTTTGCAGTTTTAAGGGTGCAAAAGATGGAGATTTGTTGCATCTAGTGATGCCCTCAGGTCATTTTTATATTCTCCTGTTCTTTCTCAGAAACCAAGATCTCCTCAGCTCTACCTTTGTAGTTCACAGTTTTACTGGAGCTCCCCTTATAACCAAACTCACAGTATTTTAAATTATTCTGCTGGGCGCTGGTCTCTGTGCTCTTGATTCATGAATCTGGCTAAAAGCTCCTAACAATAGCCATGTCACAGCCTCAACATTTAACTGCTTTGAAATTTATTCTGCCAGATTAATTAGTCTACCACCCTTATTAGTCTCAGGCAGAACCTTTGCACACAAGCAAAATGCAGACAAACTTTCTGTCAAGCCATAATGCACATTGTCCAACAACCAGTGCAGTCCATCTTCCCAGCAGAAATCTCCTGAGCCTGGGCTTTTACAGGTAGTATTTCTGTCAGGCTTCTGATCCTCTGAACTCTGATCAGACTCCCCTCTTCAGAACAGCCTAAGGCATCCCAGCTCTACTCTTTCAGACAATATCTCAAAAGCTTTCCAAGCTCTTCCCACAATCCATTCCCAAAGGCTCCTAAACCACATGGTGAAGTATAATCAGTGCAACAGCCTCACTCCTGGTACCAAATTCTGTCTTGGTTACTTTTCTCTTGTTGCTAAGACAAAATACCTGACACTCAAAATTAAGGAAGGAAAGGTTTATTTAGCTCACAGTCTGTGGAAATTTCAGTCCATAATCAGCTGACTTCAAGTCAGGGTGGTGTGACAGAGGGTAACAGTCCATGGTGGTAGAGGACAGCAAAAGTAGAAAGAGTAAAAAGGGAGGAGCAGAGAGAGCAAGCCTATTTCCCTTCTTTATATTGTAATTAGGTTCCCATCCTAAACCCCAAAGGCAGGTAAAGCACTCATACCAACTCTATGCCCTCCTCTTGCACAGAATGAGTATGTTTAAAGGTGAGGCCCTTGGCCCCCTACTGAGTCACTTAAACTTCTAAACTTCTCAACTTGACACAATGTATCAACCATTACTCTGTGTGTGCGCACACACACACACATGCGCACACACACACACACACGGGCATGCACAGATGCTGGGGATTGAACCAAGGCCCTTACACATCCTAAACAGATTCTCTACCCCTGAACCACACTCCTAGCCAAGATAGCTGAGTATTAATGACAGACAATAAACTCTGTAATCACATCATCTTTTATAGACTTACTTTCTAGAGCAAAATGTAAAACATCATTCCCTGAAGAATTTTAAAACATATTTTTTTATTAGTATATGTTTGCAATATACAACAATTTCTTTGGAGAATTACTTTGGAGAATGTTTGAAAGAAAAAAACATCAACTGCTATGGGTTGAACTATGTCTCCTCAAAACAATATGTTCAGACCCTAACTCCCAATATCTCAGAGTGAGACTTCATTTATAATTAGGGTGTTTTCGTTACTTTTTTCTCATTATTTAGACAAAATATCCAACACCCAAAACTAAAGGCCGAAAGACTTATTTAGCTCACAATTTGTAGAGATTTCAGTCCTTAATCAGCTGGCTCTTAGGGAAGGTGGTATGGCAGAGGGGCAACAGCTCATAGCACCAGAAGACAGCAAAAGCAACAAGAAAGAGGAGAGAGAAAAAATATCTTTCTGCCCATTATATTGAATGCGCACTACCTACTTTAGTGTGGGTGTAGCATTCCCACCTTTAATCCAGCATTGGACCATGAATCAGTCACAAACTCTAGATTCAGCCACCTCTGAAAAGCTCACCACCATGGCTGCATGAGGCTTTTGGGGGACATCCAGACACAAACCATAACATGGGATCTTTGTAGAGCCAAGTGCGGTGGTACACACCTATAATCCCAAAACTCAGGAGCCTGAGGCAGGAGGATGGCATGAGTTTGAGACTACCTTAAACTACATAGCGAGACCTTTGTCATAAAAGCAAAACTAAACCAAAAAAGAAAGAAAGAAAGAAAGAAAGAAAGAAAGAAAGAAAGAAAGGAAGAAAGAAAGAAGAAAGAAAGAAAGAAAGAAAGAAAGAAAGAAAGAAAGAAAGAAAGAAATGAAAAATAAGGTCTTTGCCGAGGGAATCAAGGTGAAATCAGATAATCAGGTGAGCCTCAATCTAATATGACTGGTGCAGTGTTGGGAAAATGTAGTTACAAACAGATATGAACAAGGAAAGACAATGTGAGGACACATCACCATGTACAAGCCAGGGCAAACACCAGAAGCTAGGAAAGTCAAGGAGGGATTCCCGCTTGGGATTCAGCAAGACCATGGAGCTGCTGGCCTTTTGACTTCAAGCTTACAGCCTTTGGGGATTGTGAGAGAATAATATATGTTATTTTAAACTGCTTAGCTGGTGGTATTTGGTTACAGCAGCCTTGGGAAACTGATGCAATCACCATCCTAGATTTTAAAATAATAGTAACAACAACACAGCCACTGTAATTTATTGCTGGTTGACATGCAGGAGGGATTCATGTCCTCCTCTTCATAGTTCAAGGAACTTATTATTTTAGAAAGAGGTGGGCACTGCAAGATGGACATATTTGCTCAAGATCAGAGAGCTAAACAAGGAAGAGGCTTGGATTTAGTCCTGAGTCACCTGACCACAAAGCAGCCAATACCGTAGAGCGAAATCTCCATGGAAGAACCACAGAGCCTGGGTGGGGACTTATATAACTATGTCCCCGAAGAGGCCAATGCATGTGCACTCATCTTATTGTTCTATTTAAAGGACAGCTGCGAGTAGATATAACATGTAAGTAAACAGCTTACTACATAAAATCGAAAACAGTTTTAAATAGATAGTCACCAGGGATTATCCAGGCCCTGCTTCCAACTATTAATATACATTAATCAATAATGTGAGCCTGTGGATGGTAACGAAGACATAGAGAGCTGCAGATGCAGCTCGGCGGCAAAGCGCTCACTGCGCACGCACGATCCCCAGTGTTAAAAAAAAAAAAAGTGATGTAAGAAGCATGACAGCTTCTTTTCCTGCTATTAAACTGAGATACAGAGATAAGAGACTGGTCCAGAGGACACAGCTCAGTAATAAACCCAAAACGAGAGCCTGGACCTTCTTCTTAGTCTTAGTCCAGGATGTTTTACCTCTTTTACAAATGAACTTGTGCTGAGGTTATGCCCCAAATGCCCCAAAACAGAGGTGCCTTATGTAGTATGACCCTTATTTTTTCAGGGCGGTCCTTCTCCCTTAATTAGCCTACTAGAGATAATATAAACTATTATATAGATAACATAAACTTTTATGATGTAGACAAGTCATTTGTCAGTAATATTTAATATATTCATTTGGGCCACACATGTTTAAATTACATATTTCATAAAATAATCCCTTAAGAAATACTGCTCTTTTCAATCTCACATTTTATGAAACAATATTAGTCAAACTCTGCACATCTATGTGCCATATCAGCATCTCCATCCTCATGACAACCCTTTTTGGAAGCAGCTAAAACAGGAGTTAAAGATTTTGTGTCAAAGTAGCAGCACAAAAATCAGAGGTGGGGCGGAGGGCTTCCTGAAATTACGTTGAGGTAAAAAAAAAAAAATGATGAAAGCAAAAGTGAACCTCGTGTTTTTCAAAGATGTAGGACCACGATTATATTCAGGTGACACAGGCAGAAATTCCCTGAGGAAGCTCCTGAGCCTTATATAGTGCATGCCCGAGTCTTGGCTTTCTAGAAGAATCCTCCTGTGCCGATTCCCATCGCTAGAATTCAATGGGAGGAAGTCCTGGCGTCAGCCCCTAACGGCCTCTGCAGCAGGTGGACCTGCAGGCATGTGCCCTAGACTGGCTGAGACCTCCCTGCTAGGCACTGTGTGTCCACAGCTTCAACTCCAGACAGGAGCGGACCTGGCCTTGAGAGCTGGGGGATCCTCTGTCCTGGGTCCCCCCTAACCCCTGTCTCACTGCTCCCTCTTCCTCGCTTACTGGAAGCTGCTTTCCCTTAAGCTCTAGCACTGGGAATGAACACTGACATTGTACTTCCTATTCATTTCCCCTCTTGTGTTTCCTAGAATTTCAAGGGATTTCCACCCCCCTTCCTTAGCACTGTGGGTTAAATAGGCTTTTGTGGGCCGTCTGAGAACATTGTTTCCAGTGAAAAATGCATTCTGTGTTGGAAACAAACAACATACACAAAGAAACTGCAGGAACATGACCTCTTTCTAGCCTGGGGACTGCTTGTCCAGCCTCATGTAGTGGAGTTAAAGCCTACAAGAGTTCTCTTTTCAAATCTGAATCTCCTCTGAATAATAAGAAAAAAAAATGTCAATCAGAGCTGGAAAGTAACAAACCCAGTCCCATCTCGGGGGAGGGCTAAGAAACAGGTGGTTCTGAGACATTGTTTAATCAGCCTCTCCTCATGGGATCTCGGGGAACCCCTCTTCCTCCTTAGGAAAACACAGGGAGGGGTCAGGGATTTAGCTCAGTGGCCTAAGCCTGCGAGGCGCTGAGTTCAATCCCGGACATCAAAAAAACACAAAAACAAAAACAAAAAAGAAAACACAGGGAAGAGGTGATTCAACCCTTTCTCATTTGACAAAGATCCTTACCCAATTACAGCGTTTAACAACTATGTGTCAAGCACCAGAGATGTGCTGGATGGTGCAAGGGGCCGTCACAGCTCTGACCTAACAAACAAGGTCTGCAGAGAGGCTGTGGGTAGCAGGATAAAGCAAGCAAACAGGAACATGTGAGGTGTGTCAAGGGTTCTCCCGGAAATTCGAGGAACTCTCCCTTGAGACCATTTTGATGCCAAGCTCTGAAACCAGCCGTGAGGGGATGAGGAGAAGGGAATCCAGGGAAAGGGAGCTGTGGTGGCAAAGGCGGAGGTTGGACAGGACTTGATTAACAAAGGTGCAGTGTGGCTGGAGGGTCTGGCCTGTGGGACAGGCAGGTGACAGTGGGGCTTGCAGCATGGGGAGGGGCAGATGTACTAGCATCTACTGTGTGGATCTGACCCTGGGAGCAAGGCTGACACTAGCAGGTAATGTCACCAGTGGGATCTGGCTCAAACGGCCACTTCCTGCTCCATGGAGGAGGAACAGGGGCAGAAACAGAGGTGCAAGTGACTATGATGGCAGCTGGGACAATGGTGGCCACATCCTGTACACTGGCATCAACCCAGGTCTATGTAAAGTGCTTCACCTGCGTTACATTGATTAGTCCTCAAGAACTCTCCACGGGGAGAGATTACTGAAATGTACACACACACACAGAGGCCTAGGAAAGAAAAGAAACTTGCTGCTCTTTGGGAGAGTGTTTAAAAGTAATCTCTTTTATATTGATACTGGTCAATAGTAGTCATGATAAGAAAATGGGTTTAGGGGCTGGGGATTTAGCTCAGTGGCATAAGCACCTGCCTTGCAAGTGTGTGGTCGAGAGTTCGATCCCTGGTACCAATAATAAAAAAAATGGGTTTAAGTGAGAAAAAAATAAACCACTTGAGATCCACCACCACAATTTAACCATTGTTAATGCTTTGATTTATATTTTTTAGATGTTCTAAGCAAATATATTAGCTCCTGTCTTCAACAGTACATGATGGCTTACTGGGGGTGAGGGTTAGTTGCTTTTTTTAAATATATTTCATTACTTAGTCCAGACTTGTTGTAAACCCCAATATAGAGTTCAGTCATCCAAGTATTATAGTCTTCTTTCTAGTTTTCCTCACAGTCCAAAAAGTTATATTTATAATCCCATTGAAACGTCATTGGAATCCCAGCTAGTTAATTCCAATCTACCACCACCAATGCAACCCACAGCGAGAGTGAAAACACCAAGACATATTCCAAGTTAAGGGCAGCCAAGGGGTCCCAAGTCCAATTCTCATGAGGACACTGAGACAAAGGCCTTGATCCTAGGCCTCTCCCAGCATTTATTATCCTGTGAAGAAGGGGGTGGCTCAGGGGTGAGTAACAGTGAGGAGGGCGGGAACTACTTGAGTAACTTGAGCTGGCTGGCCAGGTGCAAGATTGGCATCTCTGTAAATTTGCAGAGTTAAAGATATGTGGAAGGATCAATTTATATAATCCAATTTAGGTAAGGATGGAATCGTTTTGGGGGGCTATCCATTCTGTTCTGATATGCAAACTCTTGTGCCCTGGGGAGTCATAGCCTCTTTATCCTGAGGCTGGTACCTAGTTGACAGAGCTATTTTCTCTAACATCTCACGGTACTCAATCCTGTACTTATCTGTATTGTACAGACAACACTATGCGAGGAAACAGGACTGTCTGTTGGCTATAGAAATTGCCTGTTAGCACCTCAGCTAGCCTTATTTGCAATGCTTAGAGCCGATTGAAGAGAGAAGGAAATATCCTAGCCAGCTCTCTACATATCAATATAAAGAAATAAGTCTCCAAATAATCAAAGTCACAGTAATTGGTTTGCATTCAAGGGGAGACAATGGAGTTGTCTCCCACACAGACTAGCCTTGAAATCAGTGTAGTCCAGGCTGGCCTTGAACTCATGATCCTCCTGCCTCTGCCTCCTCAGTACTAGTACTCAGTACCATGGTACTGGGCTATGATTGCTTCTCTGAATGAAATAATTACAGATTTATTTTTACATTTTTATTATAATTTTAAGAATGCTGTCACAAGGCTGCCTTGTGAAATACTATGGAAGAATACAATGCAGTTTTTCTGGGCATAGCCACACACACTAATAATCTCCATGCTCCAGGAGACTGAGGCAGTTTGCGATTGGGCAATTTAGCAATTTATGGAGGTTCTGTTTTTAAAAAAATGCTGGGCATATTGTTTGGGAATCTTGTTTCAGTGGAAAGGCCCCAGTTTCAATTCCCAGTACCAAAACAGGACATGCAAACACTCACTGAACTATAATACTAAGAATCAAGGGCACTCTTCGAAAGGGAATTAACACAAAATATTTCTTAACAACTGGGCTTGCCTAAAAATACAGACCACTGTGTGTTCTATAAGCACATTTTACCCACACCTATGTATTTTTAGAAACTATCTAGAAATGAGGTGGGAAATAGGTGCAATCCCCTCACTGCAGGGGTCTAAAGCCGCCTCTGGCAACAACCACATGGAAAGTGCTGGGTTACGAAACCCACAGCACCAGGGAAAGACCAGAGGGTGCACGTGCCAGAGGTTTCTGGAGCCCCAAGACGCGCTCTGGAAACCAGAGAGAGCCCGCTTGTACTGACTAAGCTGGGCCTTGTGGGCACATGTGCTACAGGACATCCAAAGCACGTGATCAGCTCATTACAGTTGATTATAATCTCATTGGCATTGTGCTTTGAGGCTCCCCCTCCACTATGGGCTCCATGATAGTTGCTCAAAGGTCCCCCCGGGGACAGAAGTCCCCCTCCAATAGCAGCGAGCCTTTTCCCTGGACCCGATCCTCGTCTGGAATGATCTCTCCACACCTGTGCTGCAATTTCCCTGTCCCGAAGGTGTCTCTTTTAACTGGGGTGGCCGTGGCTCTCATCCCGTTGTCCCTAGCTCTGGGGCCCCAGGTAAGCAGTTGAAGAGCAAGAGTCCATAAGTCATTTTCAGGACCATTCAGACTCAGGGGACACAGCAGCTGTCTCCGTCAGTCACCCCTCTCTTCTCTCCTGCCCTCCCTGCCCCACTCCTGAGAGCTCTCAGTGGCCTGCATGAGACTCTAGGCTTTCACTTGGACCTTGTTCAGCTGATTTTAGGCATGAGATTCGAGGCAGATCCTCCAACCTTCTTGTCTTGGGGTTCACAGTGGCGTATAAATCAAATCAGAGATGTCCAGTTACTTTCTCTTCAGGATAAGTCCCTCCAAACACTCAAACAGCAGATGGTAGCAATAAACAGTCCCTCGGATAAAAGTGAGTCTATAGACAAGAGGAATCTACTGCACATCCCCCGCATTCTCCACACACGTATTCAGAGGGACTATTGAAATATTAAGGCGAGTCACTGCAGACACCACAACCCACGGGATTTGTGGGAGGGGAAAGTTCATCGCCCTGCTCCTCTCTCTCTCTCATCTACTCTACCATTGCTGACTCTGCTGCATCTCGACCTCCTGCCACACCTGCATGGGTAGAAAACTGGAGGCCAGGGCTGAGGGGCTCAAGGGGCCTGCGGAGAGTAGCTCCCACCCTGGAAGCCCTGGTCAGGGCAGGCCAGGTGCCCAGCTGCAGGAGTCCTGCTCCTAGCACAGTGGGCTGCTCAGTGGATGCCCACAGAGCCTTCGTCCACCACCACACTGGGCTCTCCGCATCCCTGTCTGCAGCGCAGGAACCTGAGCAGGGCTCTCTAGATCAGTTCCAAAAGGCTGGCCGTGGTCTCTGTTCCTGGAAATCGACCTGCCAACTCAAGACGGAGATCAATCAGGAGGACCTGAAGGGACCTGAAGGAATACTTTGGATTTCAGGAGATTGCAAATCAGGTCCCCAGAAAAGCACAGCCCCGAATAGATGGCTGCCATGTGGCCCTCTCAATGTGGGTGGCCTGGAGATGAAGTGTCTTGTCAGTGCCCGGCCCGGCCACACCTAGTCGACCAGGCCTTGCTTGTGATTGAGGTAAGGAACTCACAGGGGGCATTTTTATTTCTGAATAGAGTTCCATTTGGTCATGAGGAGGATACCTTGTGCCCCATGTCTGTCACAATAGAAGGCACCTGCATGCTTAAGGGGCCACTGCAGGCAAAGGGCAGCCTCTCTGCTCCCACAAAGCCCTCTAACTACGAACCCGGGAAAACATGGGCAGCGTCACAGGATAGTCACATGGCTCTTACTCTGTCTCCTTTATCTAAAATTCAAGGTGGACTAAGGAAGGTGAAGCCACTGTTGGTGGCCCATGAAGTACAAATGAGGTGTTTCCCCAAGCACTTAGGAGCCAGGTTGCCCTCCTAAACCCAGCACAGCAGGTATGGTAATACATACCAGTAATCTCAGTGCTCTGGGAGACTGAGGCAGGAGGATTGCAAGTTCAAGCCAAGCTTGGGCAACTTAGCAACTTACCAAAATCATATCTCAGAAGTTAATAAATATGTAAGCAAATAAATTGGAAAGTGATGAGGATGTAGTTCAGTGTGAAGGCCACATATTAAACTGCTAATATAGAAAGAGGAAAAGAGAGAGAAAAACAGATCTGCAAACTCTGCAGGCACAACGGACTCAGCTAGAATTCAGTGGAAGTAAAAAAGACAGTGCTTGGATTTGTGACTGATAGATTGGAGATACTCAAATTCTCATTAAAGTGACTTGACTTTTATCAGGAATATAGTGAATTTGATTATGACTTTAAAAATAAAAACCTAGGCCAAGGATGTAATTCAGTGGCAGTGTGAACCTTCAGCACGAGTGAGGCCCCAAATTTGATCTCTAGCGCCTGCAAAAATAAACATAAAATAAAAATAAAAACAAAAATAAACAAACAAACAAAGGTGAAAATCAGTTAATAAGGCTGTGTAGGATGTTGTGTGGAGCTGCAGGGTGGAGAAAGACTTTCAAAGACTCAGAAGCTGCCAGATCCGTCTGAGCAGGGGTGGTGGGGAGACCAGCTGCTCATCTTTCATGACACTGTGTCAGGACTGTTTCTCTTGTATATTACACTGCTTCATTTCCTCTAAATGCAGGCTGGGTAAATTTCTGGATGGAATTTATCTTCTTTAGTGCCTTTATCTACAAAGAGAAACAGTATTTGCCAGATGACTTGAGTGTTCTGGTCTGGGAGTCTGGTCAGTGTGAGTTTTACTTGGCCAGTGTTGCTATGTTTGTGCAAGATTGTGTATCTTAAGTTTAAATTCCTGCCCTTCTATTCATCCAGAGTATGATAATTTCAAGAGTATACAATGTGTTCTTCCTATGCATCTCCAAAATGTTAAGACCCAATAATCATAATCCTAACCCAGTAAAAAGACTTTTTAGAGCAATAAAGTAAAAATATCTTAAAAGCACGTTGGTGGTTGTATTTATTGTTCACATTTCTGCTTTCTGTTGATTTTCTGAAGCAATTTTTAAAGCAGTTGTCTCTGTAAACTGCTTCCAATTTTTCTACCTTAAAAAAAAAAAAAAGCGCCACTCCCTGGCTTCACCAGAACAAACCCCTCTAGGAGTTTTTCCTAACTCGCGAGAAGAAGCGCAAAAGACCCAACACACCAAGGAGGAAGAATTAGCCCAGTGTTGACCAAAACGAAAATATCTGGGCCACCTCATCCATTCCTCCATGCCCGGGGGCCTAAATTCGGCAAGACTGCAACGACAGGAAAACAGATTGCAAGCACCTGCATCATGCAAAAGAGAACAAAGAAGCTCAATGTGGCATGGGTTGTTTTAATGCCATGGCAACTGTCGTGTCTTCTCGATTATTTAATTCGCTTCCACCAGTCAGGTTATTCTGCCCTCTCTCTCTCTCTCTCTTTCTCTCTCTCTGTTGCGGTTGCACTTCCGGCTGCCGGAACCGAATCAGGTCAGCCTGGATGTGCGAGTCCTCTCCTGGCTGCCCCAGGTCTATTTGCAGCAGGCGTCTGCCCCTGCGTGCGCTCTGACCTCTGTGCGGTGCCTTTGAGGTTCGCCTCCCCCGCGTCCTCGCCCCCCCTCCGGCCCAGCCCCCCAGCTTCTGCAGCTGTCCCTGCGGTTAGCCGCTCCATTACCTGCTCAGAGACTCAGAACGCAGGAGCTATTCCTCTCCTGAACACCTGTGACCCCTCCCCAGCTAAAGTGAGGGCTCCTGGTGCTGTCTTCTTAGTGCCAGTGGGAAGGGACAGCCCAGGACTTGGGACATTCAGTTTGTCAGAGTGGCCTTGGCTTCTTAACTTTCCTTTTTCTCTGTCCCCTGTTTCTCCCCAGGAAAGCTGCCCAGAGAAGCTTCAGACCTTAGAACCCATGTGACCCAACCTCCTTACTACAGATAACAAGACTAAGGCCCAGACAGCTCCTTCACCCAAGGGCTCAGAACCAAAACAGCCCAGGTGATGCTTCTGGGCACCTGGCAAGGCCCTGAAAGGACTCCCCCCTGCTGAGCTGGAGGCTCCCCTCCCAGGAGCTTGAGGTGCTGCCGGGTCCTCAGCCTCTCCCTGCAGAACAGGGTGCAGTCAGTGAAAAGCGAACCCACGTTCACAGAGCATTCCAGGCGCTCAGCACACACAGCCGAGAACCGACAGACTTGTTTTCCCTAAATGTAGGAAGATGCATAAAATACAAGAAGCTTGTGAAAATACACTTATTGCAAAAGTAACCTCAGTCTTGTAAACAGATGAGTCTCCTTAGTTCTCTGTGGAAAGACATGGGTGGTAGAATGAATCAGATCAGATCAGCACTTTGCTTGCTGCAGAAGTTGAGGGACTATGAGTCCAAGCTGAGTAGGGAACAATGGGACGTGCAAGCTAAGCCAGGGCAGCCTGGGAAAGTCACCCCTCATTGTGAGACACAAGCAAGTCCCACCTGGGGGCTGAGGCCGGACACCCCAACTGTTGGTTTTTCTAGGCACCCTGGGCTCTGGAAGGCAGAAGCTGAGCCACGCTGCCGCCACCCCCCAACACATACCCTGCGCAACTCCTGCTGCTACCGCTGCACACTGGGTGTGATGAAGGGCTCCATCTCCCAGGCTGTGACCACACTGGTGGGGGCAGAGTACAGCAGGGCAAAGTGGTGGGAAGACTCAGGGAAAGGGGGTTTATGGAATGAGCTCTCAATAAAGGAACCCATGTGAAAGGATGCCGTGGAAGCAGCTCGAAGCCTCTAGCAGGTGTGGGAAAGTAGAACAACTTCAAAATGCTCTTCAGACTCCGGTCAAAGCAAAGCACTTTGCCAAAACAGGCTGGAGCGCTCGCCTGGGAGAACAACAGTGCTGTGTAGTGAAAACAGAATATTCTGCTCTGCAAAGTCAGCACTGATGATGCTCGGCCCACATCTGGCACCGGGCATGCTGGTGGCTTCGGGGCTAGAAATTAGAATTGGGCTGTCTAGAGGAGGAGATGCTGTTTGTGGGAAAAGGTGCGTTTTGTTTGTTTGCTTTTTTGGGAGTTGTACGTGTATCTGTGGTATTCAGAATCAAACCTGGGGCGCTCTACCACTGGTCACCCCTTAATTAATTAATTATTGGCACTGGGGATTGAACTCAAGGCCTTTGCTCCTCCCCAAAATGGTGTCACCCAGAGCTGCCATTATAAGGGTGTGCCACCATGCCTCATTTTATTTTTTATTTTGAGGCAGAATCTCAATACGTTGCTTTTCCTGCCTTAACCTCCCGAGTACCAGAGATGGCAAGCATGTACAAGTATGTTTCAGGGGTACCACAAAACATTTTGTATGAGCTTTGGTTGCAGAGCCAAAATGGTAAAAACAAAACAAAAGCAGCAGACATGAAACTGTCCCAGCTGTGGCCTGCCTCCTCGGCAGATATGCGGAAAGTTCTCAAATTGCTTTCCTTCCTGTCCCAGCTGACTGCCTGGAAGCGCTGCAGGAGCTGCAGAGGCCTGCTCCAGTGATGGGGCTGTGTGCTAGGCCACCAGCATTCTCAAAGCAGCTCATGGAAAGTTTGGGGTGGTGCAGCTGCACATCAGCTTCTATAGCACTGCCAGAGGTAATGGTGCACATCTATAATCCCAGCACCAGGAAGGCTGAGGCAGGAGGATCACAAGTTTGAGGGCACCCTGGAATACACATGGAGACCCTATCTCAAAAAAACACAAATAATAATAATAAAGCTAGAGCAAAAAAATGAGGGACATATGCCTTCTTTCTCATACACCCAAGCATACACCCACCTGCATCTCTCCCTCACCACCCCTCCTCTACATCATCCCATGAGTAAAGGAAAAAGTTATGTGTTTCTTCCTTCAGCTTTCTGCATTTTTGTCTTTGACACTAAACTAGAACGTAGGGAAAAATGAGTATCTGGTGTGTTTTCGCGCCTTAGTATAATCAAGTAAGAAAAGTGATGTTATGTAAAAGAGGAAATTGTGCAAAAAATATAATTCAAAAATATAATTCAAGCTCAGTAAAAAAAGATGGTTCTTTAAAAAATCCCAGTAAGACCCTGTTTCTGAGGCTCACGTTTGGACACATTGTCACTGGAAGTGGCTTTGCCTTCTCTGTGGAGCCTGGGGCCAGGGGTCTGCACTGGAGACTTCGAGGAAGTCATCTACACGGGAAGAGTGCGGGGCTCTAAGCCAGGGACTAGTCCCCTGGGTCTAGCCTGAGACAGGGGATCCCAGCACGGTCTAGACCGTGCTAAAGAACCACACCGAAGTAGCTGCGCCCCTAGTGTCCAGGAGGAGGAACTCGGGCTGGCACGGCGGGGGGGAGGGGCCTCCCGGGGCAGCCTCACAGGTGAGTGACCCCACGTCTCACCAGGTCCCTCGCCCTGGACCAGGAGCCTCCCGTCTTTCTAACACGGTCAAAAGGGACTGAACTATCTGGCCGTGTGTGGGATTCATGTCCCTACTATTCACTGTCCTCTTTTTCTCAAAGGAAAAAAAAACCTGAATTTCCTTTTTTAAAAGCCATCAATACCCGTTTTTTACAAACAAAACCTAAGCACAGAGGCAAAAACTAAGAGGGGTCTCCGGGTACTGCTGGAAGTTTTCGAAATCCCCGAGGTCGCATTCATTGCTCAGAAAACAAAATGAAACAACTCCCCGTGCCTCCGCCGCAGCCCTCGCCTGCCCGCAGGGCCCGTTCTGGGCGACGGCCCGGGGCCGCGCGGCAGTTCCGCGGACGCCGTGTGCACCCGCCGCCGTTCAGCCCGCTCTTCGCGGCCACCCTTCGTCGCCACCTGTGAGCGGCAGCGCCATGACACTTTAAGCGGCTGTGCCGGGAACCAGGGGCAGCCAGTGGTTTTCATCTTGCCAGCGCGGCTGAATCCGTGAAGTGGCTGGCCCTTGGGAGCAGGGTGACAGCTGGGGACGTCGCCCTACAGGACTGAAGGCGCGAGCAGGAGGCGCGCGGACCAGGGTCCTTCCCAGTCAGATCTCCTTGCGGCTGCGGCGCGAGAAACCAGCCCAGCCCCCCGCGCGCCAGATTCTGGCCTCACAAAGAGCTGGCTGCCGTTTGCACTGGATGCAGGGCCTGGACTCGGGGATGTCCCAGGGAGGGCCCCGCAGTATGGCGGATCGGCGCCCCCTGGCGTCCCGGAGCCCGGCCCGCGGGGGTGGCGCGCGCCTCGCGGCCACTTGGCGCCCCCTGCGCGCCGCGCTCGTGCCGCCGCGGGTGGCGGCCGGGTGCGGAGGGGCGAGGGCAAGAGAAGCCGAGGCGCCCGAGTTACAGGAAGGCTTCCTAGGCTGCCTCGGCTTTCCCGGAGCGTTGGCAGCTGCCCGGGTGGGGGCGGGGACGCGGGCGGACTCGCAAGTCGCCCACGGCACGGCTGTGGGTCGGGCGTCCCGAGCCCCCAGCGATCCCGAGCTCCGTGCGCGCCCGCCGGCCGGCAGGGAACGCGGGGACACGAGGACGCAGGGCGAGGGCGGCCCCGGGGCGCCTTCCGTTTTAAGGAGCCGCACTTCTGGGAAGGGACAGGGAACTGTCAATCAGCGAGGGAGGGAACGCACCGGCGCGGGGTGATGTCAGCGGATCAGCTGCTCGATAACAAAGAGGGGGGATTCCGGGAGAAAGTTGCCGCGGCCACGGCGACACCCCCGAGCCAAGGAGGCGAGGGGCACGGGGACGAAAGGAGGGGACTCAACCGCTGCGACAGCGACTGGAGGCCGACGAATTAAAAGGGCCGCAGGGGAGGCACTGCGAGCCCGCCCGGCTGCTCCTCCTCTTCCTCCTCCTCCTCCTCCTCCTCCAAACTCGCCGGGTTCGGCCCAGCGCTCGCTCAGCCGCCAGAGCACCCGGAGGGACGGGAGGCAGCGCGCGGCCCGCGCCGGCCAGGGTCCCCAGCCGCCATGGATAGCGACGACGAGATCGTGGAGGAAGCTGTGGAAGGTACGCGCGTTCCTCGGGGCCAGGGCCGCGGAAGGAAGGCAGGAGCTGCGGGCTGCGCGCCGCGCGGGGCCGGGCTCCAGGGCGCCACTGTCCCCTGCGCGAGTGGCCGCCGACGGGCTCGGGCTCGGGCCAGACGGCCATGGCCACGCCGCCGGGAACGCGCGGCTGCGGCTCAGTCCGCCAGGCCGCCTCCTGCAGCCTCCGGGTCGCGGGCCGGCCTTTCTGCAGGCGGGGAAGGGGGCGCCCCGGAGCACTGGCCCCCTGGGGCCCGCCGCCTCGGCGGAGCAACCCTCCATCCCGGTTTAGCAATCTCCGTCCTCTCTCCAGCCTCCTGCCCTCTCCTTCCGCTCGCCGCCAGGTCCTGCGGCCACCGTGGCCGCGTCCGAGTCGGTCCCCGGGCACAGCGCGCGGGGCTGGACGGGGCACGTGGCAGCCGTGGCCGCTCAGCCCCCGAGAAAATGAAATCCCTGCAGGGCCGGGGACCACGCTGGGCTCGGGGACGCCGTGGCCCTGCTCTGCGATGCCCCGCGAGACCGCCCCCCGCCCCTCCCCCTGCGGCCTCTGTGCCGGGTGCAGTGCAGGCGCGCTGCAAGCCCGGCCGGAATCGTGGTGACACTCAACTTTGTGAATTCCATGCTGCTGGCAGCGGTGATCTCACCGCCTCGGCGTCCTGTTTCTCCGCCCCTTCTCCCCTGGCGCCCCTCCCCCAGCTGTTCTGTCCACTTTGTTTTGCTGAGTTTCTCCACCTCTCCCCCCCACCTCTTTTTTTTTTTTTTTTTTCTTTTTTAGTTCTGAAAAATGCTGTGGGGACGTTATACAATCTCTGTTGTTTGTTCCCTGAGATGTTACGATTTTGTAACAGCGAATATTGGCAAATACTCTGGTGTATTTATTTACTTGATTCTTCTCCAGACAGTGCGTCGTGATATTTTGCAATGTTGCGTGGTTATTATTCCAGAATATTTTCAAACGAGCAACTAAATAATTTTTAGTTGTCGGTTGAACTTGGTTTCCATCTAGTTTATATAAACAAGTTCTCACAAACGACAAAGGAAAAATAAAGTGGCAATGCTTTACAAATGCATAAGAATGCGTCGCTAGTGCTCCATTGGGAGGAATCAGTTTTTATGTTTTCATAAACATAACTCCTGCGTGCTCCTGAAGGCTTAAGGCAACATAAAACAGAATAAGATTCCTGGCATTCTCTCAAAGGGATCCAATCTAATGTAAATATAAAACTGTATTTCTTCATCTAGTTCCAAAGCCAATTAGAAAGTGTGTATTTTAACTTCAGAACATTTCACTATGCTTTGAGCTCACAGAGCTGTATCTATAACAAGTAAATTCGGTGTTAGATTTAAGAGGGGCCAAAGATAATGGTAGAGTTGGGCCACAGGGAGCATTTGAATTTAAAAATTACTGATTTCTTGTGCCTCCGTGTTATGAAAGAAAAAAAAATGCTCTTCTGAAATTCTTAGAGTTTACTTCCATTCCTCAAAGTTTGCTTTAACTTTCAAAAAAATTAATACAGCAAAAATTTCATGCAAACTGTGCATTACACGTAACACTTGCCACATTTAAATCACCTTCCCTTGTGAAACAGTCTACCAACATAAGGTCCCATTTCCCATGATCCTTGGCCTTCTGCAGAAAGTGAACTAGAGCTTTAGAAATCTCTGTGTTGTTTCTGAGATTAGATTAGAAAGAGGGACATTTCTTTATATAGTTATATAGGGTGAATATATTTAAATAAGAACTCTTGTGAGCACAAAGGGGCACTATTAATAATTATGCTAGGACAACTGGCTTCAGCCTTGAATATCTTGGGCAGTCTGGGACACACACTCTAGTTGTACCTAATCTTATAAAATTAAACTTTTAATTTTTATGTATCCAGGACCTTGCATACCCTGGGCAAAAGCTTTACCCTGAAATGTATCCTCAGCCCTAGAATAACTTTTCATCTTTTAAGAATCTTTAGAACCCCGAGGCATGGTGGTACAAGCCTGTAGTCCCAGCAACGTGAGAGGCTGGGCAGGGATTGCTTGAACCCAGGAGTCCAGGCCAGCCTGGGTGACATAGCAAAAGACCTTGCCTCAGAAAAGAAAAACCTTTAGAGGCACCTCAGGCTCAGACACGCACAGTACCTAGAGCACACGTGTGCGTGCAGTAAATTGCACCCGTGGGTGTTTCTCTCATGCTTCTCAGCCTCTTTACCACTCACACAGTGGTCTTTGTTTAAAACATCTAACACACAGTGGTACAAACCGCTTATGCTCTTTTCCCAAAGAGACACAAGCCTGGGTATGCTGGTGTGTGAGTGCCAGCTAACCCACCTCTCTCCACAGATGCAGCCTGTCTTCTCAGTGGTTTCATTGTCACAGCTATTATTCTAGTCGCTGTAATCGCTCAGCTGCTATTATGTGCCATAGTTGCTGTGCTATAGAAGTGTTTCAGAGACGTTACCCATTCAGTCTTATGAGGTGGGTTCTAATATTAACCTCATTTTTTGCAGAGATGACACAAAGAGGAATTCAGAACTAATCCAAAAGCATTAGTGAGGAGGGGAGACTGGTGTGGACATTTAGATCCCCCCCTCTGCCATGCCAAACTATGCTACCTTTTTACATTTTGATGAGTCAGTCAAGTACATGAAATACTTGGTGACCGAGTTGAGGATTATGTTGGCACCATCCTTTATCAGTGTGATGCTTCACAGGCCGTTTCTGATAGAGTTCAGTGTCTTCCACAAAAAAGGCATTTGAGAACAGAGAGTTTAACAGTTAGCCTCTATAACAAATTTAGTTTTTTCTTGTTAGAAATTTACATAATCCCAGCACTCTGGAAACTAATGCAGGACTACTGCAAGTTTGAGGCCAGCCTGGGCTATACTACAAAGTGAGTTCAAGGCCAGCGTGAACTGCATAGTGAAACCTTGCCTCAAAAAAGAAAATGAAAGCCAGGGATGTAGCTCAGCAGCACAAGCACCTGCCTGGCAAGCACAAGGTCCTGAATTAGATTCCAGGTTCAAAACAAACAACAACAACAAAAAACGGAAGGAAGAAAGAAAAAAGAAATTTACCCTGGGGAAACTTCAGAGCTCAAATTTAAATCCTTTGTACATCATATACTGTATGTGTTAGCTCTCTGACAGGGCAGAATGGTAAACTCGGCAGAGGAATTCCTGAGGGGAATTGTGGACAAGAGGTGTGTCAGGGGGGAACAGTTTGTAGACCTGTGTCTGCTTCTGCTCCTTTGGGGAAGCAACAAGCAGGCCCTGGGCCACAGAGGGCCTGAAAACTCCACCTGAGCCCTTTCTACTTATCTTTCTTCTTTTCTTCCCTTTCTTTTTCCCTGTTTTTTTAATTTGAGGTAGATTTTCACCATGTTGTCCAGGCTGCTTAGAAGCCCTGGGCTCAAGCAATCTTCCTACCTCATGAGTAGCTTGGACTACAGGTGTATGTCCCACCTCAACTCACTGTGACTTTATTATTATTTATTATCATTATTATTATTATTTTGATGGGCTGGAACAGTCTACAGACATCTACTAAGTCCATTTGCTCAAAAGTTTGATTTAGTTCTACTTTTCATTGCCGATATTTTCACTGTGGCTTTTTAAGAAAAGTCTGAGGGGCCAGGCATTGTGTTGCACACCTGTAATTCCAGCATTTGGGAAACTGAGGCAGGAAGATCGCTATGAGTTCAAGACCAGCCTGGGCTGCACAGCGAGTCCAGGGCTATGCTGAACTGCATAGCAAACCCCTGCCTCAAACAAACATACAGGCAGTCTGAGGCTTGTGGTTTGGTAGAAAGTAATGTTTAGTTTCCAATGTTATTCTTCAGGGCCTTTGGAAACAGACATATTTACTACTATGTCTGTTTCTTTGCCTATTCATTGATACAAAAAGTAGTCCCTAATATCAGTTCAAATAAATACATCGTGTCTATATAGATGAGTTGCGCTGCTTGAGAAACAGTGACATTTACTTGCAGGTTGGGGAAGTGGGTGGAAGGAGACTGTCCAGAGGAGGTGGCAGAGTTGAGTGACAGGGGTTTGGATGGGGGCAGAGGTGGAGTTTCCAAGCACTCCAGAGAATACCCTCTGGTTCTGTGGGGCGCGGGACAGGGAGGCTGAGAGCCAGGACCCTTGAGGGTGGAGGCAGTCACCTCCGAGGTGCAGCTGTCCCCAGTGCAGTGATGAGAACAGCCTGGAGTGGAAAGCTTGGAAGCTTAGAGGACAGAGTGCTCGGAAAGGGGAAGTCTCAGAATGCCCGGGACAGGGGGCCAGGAGGAAAACAAGCAGTTGGGTGTTCCTGTGTCCAAACCCCTCAAAGCAGAGCATTCCTACAAACAGCTCCCCAGCCTGCAGTCTGTACCTGGGTCCACCCAGGCTGAGTGCACGGTGGCGGCTGCCCATGTGCACCGAGTGTTAAAATCATGACCCTCATCAACAAGAGCCGAGTCCTTGCAAAGAGTCCTTGCAAAGAACCGTCCCCAAAAGTCAGGGGAGCCTGCTGACAACAGGAGTGAATGCAGCACTAGGCCGTGCTCTTTGCAGTCCTCGGCTTGCCTGTTGTCACAACTTTGGGGGGGCGTGTCTGGGCCTGCAAATCCCACATCGAGTGTAGGGGCTCTGGCTGGGAGGGAAACAGGCACAGGCTCTCAGGAAGCCCGAGGCAGCGAGCCCCAGGTGTCTGATCCCAAGGGAATTTCCTGTCGCACAGAATTCGGGCCTGGCTGGTGGCACCACCAAGGGAAAAACCTCCCCCAGAAGTAACTCAAGGGGAAAATGTAGCTCTTTCCATCTGCTGGGTGGATAACCGATCTTTATGACAAAGTGCAAAAGTAGACTTGTGAAACTGTCGCTTTTTCCTTTTCCTTTCTCTACAAGCAAATATGTGGCCCGACACAGCTCTGGGCGTTACAGACACAGAGTTGTTGAAATCTGTGCTGGCCGATCTGAGGATGGGCCCGGAGGCTGTGGCCTGGCTTGGCGCACTCCACATGCTGACCTCAATCGGAGTTGGGAGGACTGATGTTTCTCTTTGAGTTAGGTAACACTGGCAAGGGACAGGAATTTGCAACCAGAATATGCTGCTGAAAAATCTTGGCAGTGTGAGAGGATTATCTCAGCCACAAAGTTGTCTTCCTTGTCTGCTAAAGGCCTGCAAAATCCTGTCCTTTCCAGGGTCCTCCTTCTGCTCTCCGCAACAAAGCAAGGCCCTCACCCTCCTCTAGAGGGAAAGCAGAGGGATGTAGGGGAGGGGCTTGTGGCACTGGGGACTTCCTCTGTAAAATGGAAATTTGGGAGACTATTGTGAGATTTAAATTTGAACAGGAAAGCACTTCACCCAGAGCCAGGAATTTTTTCTTCTTCTCTGGGTATCAGTTTGCCTCTCCATTAAATTAACTGTTACTGAGTGGAGCATGCCTGTAAATCTCAGCACTCGGGAGGCTGAGGCAGGAGGACCATTGGAGTTCAAGGCCAGCCTGGGCTACATAGAGAGACCCTGTCTCAAAAAACAGATGAAGGGCTGGGGATTTAGCTCAGCAGCATAAGCGCCTGCCTGGCATGCACGAGGTCATAAGTTCTACCCCCGGTACCAAAAAACAAAAACAAAAGAAAACAACAATAACAAGAAAAACACCCAAAAATTAAAAATTAAAAAATAATTAAATCGACTATTATTATTGTGACACAGTATCCCGTGACATTATTGTCCAAATGGCATTTGAATACTTCCCACCTTGGTTTCTTTATGGTGACCAGTTTGGGTATGGCCCGGTTTTTTAGAGGTAAACTTCTGTTTGGAAAACTACTCTGGACTATCAAATATGCAGAGTGGAAATCTTGATCAAAACCTCCAATTTCTCATTCATTTTATTGATCACATCCTTCCGACGCAGAGACAGCAAAACAAGGCCGAGGTGTAGTGGAAGTCAGAGCGCTCACAGGCAGACTGACAAGCTGCGGAGTGGCAGAGAAGGGCTGGGGATGCAGCCTGGCCCAGGACCCGCCTCACCTGTGTGAGGTCATTGGTTGCATTCCCAGCACCGCTTCTCCATGAGAAGGTAATCGTTATGTACTGCAAACATGTCCTAGGAAAAAATTTAAAATTTTTTAACTGTCAGGAAAAGGTCACATGCACCTTTCCCAGCTGTATGCTGGGCGGGCTCTCTCGTCCTGAAAGAAAAACAAAGGGGAGGATTAAAAAAAAAAAAAGTCATTGAAACAGGAATCCCTCATGGAGCAGCAGTGGAGATTTTGTTGCACTCTCAGCTGGGATCAGTACTGTGCTTTCAGCGTGTTATTCACACCTCACGGTTTCTCTAATATCTCCATTCTGTGGCCCCTTCTCTGATTTATTCAGAAGTAGGGCAGGGTGGAAGTGGAGTGAATTTACATTGCAGTTTTTTCCTTTCATGTACATGGTTACCATAATGTTTCTTTTGATCTAAAATGAAACAAAACTTATCAATACAAAAAAAAAACTATTAACGTTAAGTTTTTAAAGTCTGAAATCCTGAACTTTTTTCTATGAGGAAAGCATTTTCAACGACTTAATGTATACTCTCCTGTGAGGCTAACCTGACTTCTGATATTTGTACCTACATCAAAAGTAGGACACTAAATCTATAGGAATGTTAGTGGCTAAATTTAATTTGATCTCAATAACATTTCGTAAAAGAAAGCTTTTAGCTTTACATGGTGTGGCTTTTTGTGAAAATAGAAAAAACTAAATTTCATCTCTTTCAAGGAGAAAATGTCACCAGTAGATATTTAGAAAATAATGGTCCTAATTATTTCATATAATTCAAGTGTTACTAAATTATGTCTTGTATCATTGGCTTTTGTATGAAAAGGAAGCAACTAGGGCATAGTTTCTGATTATTAATTTCCTGTAGAAAAAGTTTGCATTAAGAAGAAAAGAACAGGGGCTGGGGATTTAGCTCAGCGGCATAAGTGCCTGCCTGGCAAGTGTGAGGTCCTGAGGTTGTGAGTTCAATCCCCAGTACCAAAAAAATAAAATAGGGGCTGGGGATTTAGCTCAACGGCCTAAGTGCTTGCCTTGCAAGCACATGGTTGTGAGTTCGATCCCCAGTACCGATTTAAAAAAAAAATAATAAAATTTAAAAAAATAAAAATTAAGAAGAAAAGAACAAATCCAGAAGGTGAAGTATTTAAGTACTCATGTTTTATTGCACCATTTTTAAGATAACCCATTCTATGGGGAGTCAGAGGTAGCAACAGAATATTGTATTGCTGTTATATTATTTCTCTAATCAATAATACAAATAAAAAGTATATTAATTCTCTGTAAGAGCATTCACTGTCTCTTCCAGGGAGAAATATTCTTTGTTTGTTTGTTTTTGTTTTTGTTTTCCGAGGTGCTAGGAATGGAACTTAGGTCCTTATGCTTTCGTCATGTTAGAAGAAATCATTTTAGGAGATGAAAGCATGCATCGTGGTGATGTAGCTCGTGTTTTCTTTTATGCCCACGAGCCCTCTGGAAGCCACATTTTAAGTGTTTGATGTGCCTGCACTGCATAGTGTTTAATGTTTTCATTCCTTTTTTATCCATGACCCAGGGGTTAACCTGAGAAAAAGCCAGCAGAGTAATTGCTAGTTTTGTTTTCACCCATCTCTGCCAAATGAGTTTGCCAAAATGATTGGGTAAACACCCATGGGGTGACTCCTGGGGTTCGCACAGTATGTGGAAAGTAACAAAGCAATAATGGAAACCCGTACAATACAGTATAGACTGTGACCCAGGAGGAACCAGCAATTGAAAGGTGAGGGTAATGACTCCGGCCCAAGTTCAGGATCACTACTTAAGTGGCTACAGGGCCACTTCTGGCTCCATTTAAAATAGAACTCCCTGATACAGAGTGGTAGGAGGTATATGATAAGGTTCCTGCTGAACAATTTTGCAGAGTAAAACAGTAAAATTAAGCTTAAGTTCAAGCTGAGAAGGACTCTCAGTCAGTGAAGTGTATTAATATTATGATGGTATTGTTGGCGTGGCTCTGTCCCTCACTGTCTGATGTGACAGGTGACTCTGGGGTTTTCAGATTGGCTGACAGCCTCAGCCTACTGTAGACAATACGTAGAATCACACTGCATGCTCGCAACATGCAAGAGTTAGCTACTGTGTTCCACTAACAGAGCAGCAGGCAAAGACTGCAGTTGTGCACCCCAAACCCCAGCTGCATAGATGGAGGATGTTCACCCAAGTAGGAAAAGTGCTAGGTGGGGAAGTACTCGGTAAGTTGTAACCAGCACTGCAGATGATAATACCAGCAATATCTCTCAGTCCCAGGTAAAACACAAGCTTCTTTCTATCTCCTGTTCTGAAACGTGTCTGTGCCCATTTGTGTAGACATGTTAGGGTACAATCCGTGAAACAATCGGGTGTGTGTCCACGGAACAGGCAGAGTGAGAAAATGTCGGGCGTTTGGTGGCCTTGTGCCAGGGAAGGGGCCCTTTGGTGGCCAGTGGGGGAGCTGGGCCATGTTAAAGTTCACTGTGGTTTGTTCCTAGGGCACCTGGATGAGGACGGGTTACCGCACGGGTTCTGCACCGTCACCTACTCCTCGACGGACAGATTTGAGGGCAGCTTCATTCACGGAGAGAAGAACGGACGCGGGAAGTTCTTCTTCTTCGACGGCAGGTAGGACCCGCTGCTTTCTTCAGTTCTGTTCTGTGTAGGGGGAGGCACTATTTCATCTGAAGGAACAATACAAATCAAGGAAATTGAGTAGAGGTTTTTGTGCAATTTATTAAATCAAACAGACAAACTATGCACAGTACCTGCAGCATGCACTGCTTTGGTGACAGGGAAGGGACCCCAGTGGTGCCAGGAAGGCAGCCCGAGGTGTGCTGAGCACAGCGCATTGCTGATCTAAGCGACGCTCTGCCATGCCAGACTGGGAGGGGCAGGTCTAGCACAGATCCATTCCTGGTCGGCCAGGCCTGGAGGAAGCTAGCTGTGCCCCTGGTGAAGCCACCCAAAGCGGGGTCACTTGTTGGTGACCAGTTTGTTCAGTGCCAGTAGCGACTGATTCACACTCTTTTCCAAGCGTAGAGGGTTATACTCTACTGCACTCAGCCCACCCTCAGGTGGTGACTTCTTTGTAGCCTGAGTAAAGCTGCGGCCACCGCGTTGCTACTTCAGCTTCATCCTGTATCAGTTCAGTGAAGTGAGACAGGTAGGAAGCAGCACTTCCAGAAAGGAAGAGCTATAAATAAGCTGCCATTGCCACGGGGCAGGAAGGATTGTCCTGGGACAGTTCAGAGCGCCTGAGAGAAGGTCATGATGCCAACACCTTAGAGAGCCCTGGACCAGGTATCCAGCAGGTACCCACAGCAGGACAAAAGAAAAGAAGAAGAAAAATTCTGGACCAGATTAAAATTCACAGCTTGTAAGCAAAGTCCTGCTAAAAAAAAAAAAAAAAAAAGGGAAATATGGTTAGAATTCATAATCTAAGTAAAACTTTATAAAAGTTATTTTTTTTCTGGAAAAGTATTGCTTCCTGCCTCAAGCTGCAGTTATTCCTTTATTTCTTGAACAATATCTATTTACATTTAAAATGTCTTATTTCAAGCTGGGCATGGTGCTGGGCCTGTGGTCCCAGCACTTAGGAGGCTGAGTCAGGAGGATTGCTGACAGTTCAAGACCCACCTGGACTACATAGTGAGACCCTGTCTCAAAAAAAAAGTCTTATTTCCCCCTTTGTACTCAAGAACTGAATCTTTAGCTGTTATATATATTATGCTTCATAGCATTTTCCTTTAATTTGATTATAAAATAATAATGAAGTTCTCATTGAGTTGACAGAGATACTGGAAAAGGGTAGAATTCGCCCAGTACACTCCCCACACACGTGCTCATGGCCCAGCAGGGTTACTTCTGTGCTGGGCATCTTTTGCTCTGCAGACCTGACCCACAAATATTAATGGTTCGACAGCGTTTCCCAGGCTGGGTGAAAAAAATGAGTTCTATGTGACCCGAGGGACAGACCTGGCTACCCTTCGGGTGTCCTGAGACCTCCTGAGTGGCTCCTGCTTCAGTGGAGCTCCCTGCTGGCCCCAGGCTGTCCCCTCCATGTCCCTAGTAGGGCCGCACAAATGCACTCATTCACGAAGTCAAGACACAGATGAGCCAAGGCCGCAGGCTGGAGCCCAAGCCCAGTAACCAGAGGCCAGAAACAAGGCCATTGGCTTCTTCCCCGTTTTTGAAGAGGCATCAATGCCTGTCACTCAAACACCTGCAGAGACAGAGGTCAAATGGTAGGCTCCAGGGAAGGCTGGGATGGAGGGGATCTTCCGGGGGTTTACCTGGTTGGTTTTCAGGTAGAGGTGGAGATGCCTTAGGGTGAGATAGTCACTGTTGTTGCTTTTATTACACAGGCTGAGTAGTGCGGTGACATTTGTCATCTCTCATTGATTGGCCCAATACCATGTTGTGGGGACATATGCTAAAAGAATTTGTGTAAAAATTAATGAGAGAGTCTTATGGCTAGAAATAAAAGGTGTCTGTTTAGTTCTGTCTAATGGGAATGTGGTAAAGGTAGTTTTTGGGTTTTGGTTTTGTTTTTTTTAACAGGACACAGCCTGTTATTTACATTTGTACCCCCACCCCCACCCCACCCCCAAAACAGAATCTTGCCGTGTAGCTCAGGCTGCCCCTGAGTTCACTGTGTAGCTCAAGCTGGCCTCGACTTTGTAGTGATCCTTCTGCCTCAGCTTCCCGAGTGCTGGGATTACAGGTGTGCACCCCACGCCAAGCAGTTTGTTAATAGACAAATTTTTCTTCCGTATTAATGTCTGATGTGTTGGGTAAAATTAACTGGGAATCCTGCACCTTCGCTGTCAGACTGTTATCTTTGATCTGGAAAAGATCCCCTCCAAAACTCTGAAATCAAGGTCTTAAAACAAAAGCACAGAAAATAAATAAATAAAACAAAAGTATAGAAACCAAAGCTTTGATAAGGAGACTTGCTTAACCCTGCAGTTCTGGTTTGTATTCCCATCAAAGGACAAATTCAAAAACGCTGGAACCTGTGTTTGGAAAAAGGAAAACCAGAGGACCGGGGATATAGCTCAGCAGCACAGTGCTGCCTGGCAAGCACAAGGTCCTGAGTTCAACTCCCTGGTACCCCCCAACCAAAAAAATCTCCTGCTACCACGTTTTGTGGTTTTTTGGTTGGGAGAGAACATGAGCCTTTTAAACACAGCAGGGGGGAAACGCGGAACAGTGGCTCTGCCAGCGTCAGCAGCTGGGTGTACGCAGCCCCCCTTGTGCTGTGTCTCAGCCGCACGAGGTTTGCAGCTGTGTAACTGAGACCTGCTCTTTCCTTCCTTATGTTTAGGAAACCTGAAGTCCAGCCACTCCTCGTCTCTTCCCACAAAGGAGGAAGGAATGAGAAAATTAGCTTTATTTTTAAAGTCATCTTTTCGGGCAGCTGTTATTTTCCGTTTTCATCCTTCCACAAGGAAAGAAAAAAATTGCCCGCACATTACATATTTGAGATTTCTCAGCATCTACTGAGGTCTGTGTCACAAGCCGAGAGGGACCTTCGGGTTTGCAGGCACAGTGTTAGCAGATGGGTTGGGTCTTGTTACTCAGTCTGTAATAATTTTTTGTAACATTTGACAAAGGAAGGAGACAAACTCCAGGAAGGGGCAGGGATTTGGGTCTGTAAGAAACAAAGCCCATTGTAATCTCAGTCATCAGGAGGCTGAGGCAGGAGGATCTCCTCAAGTTCAAAGCCAACCTTGACTACATAATGAGTTTGTGGCTGGTCTGAACTTCGTGGCAAGAGCCTGTCTCAAAAAAGTGAAAGAGAGAGAGAGAGAGCCCAAAATTCTGTGACTTCCCATACCATGAAGAAAAGGCAACACTGTTAGAACCTAAGAACTTCTGTGTATTCAGATACACAGAAATACACTAATATTTGAATAAGATGCAAATGTATCCAGTTTAGGTAAATAATTATAAAAATTTCTTTCTCTAAGGTAGATTAGGTAGATTTCCTAATTTAGTGTAATACATGCTTTGGTAAGACAGATTTTAAAAATGGCCTGTTTATTAAAACTAATGTTTGAATTTCCCCTAAGTTTTCTAGTTTTTTAATTCAGGTGCTGGTGGCAGAAAAATCAAAACAATTGAAAGACCAGTTTTGCAATTTCTTAAAATACCAAAAAATCTGCTAAGATATTGAAAGAAACTTTAAGAAAATACAAGAACATTGTATGTAGTAATGATCCCACTTTTTATTAAAACATCAAAAATAGAAGGTGGGAGATAGATATAGATATAGGTCTCATTTAGATACAGATATAGGTCACAAGGAAAAGTCTTAAATGCTATATACCAGCTCGACCAAGAGATTAGGTATTTCTACGGCTTGGTAGTCCTTGATTTGTTCTACAGTGAATACAATTGTATTAGTTTTCCTCTGGTGAGACAAAATAACTTACGCCCAAAGCTTAAAGGAGGAAAAGTTTATTTTAGCTCATGGTTTCGGAGGGTTCAGTCCATGGTCTGGAGGCTTCAAGGCAGAAACATCAAGGCGGCAGAGGAAAGCTGCTTTCCTCACAGTACGAGGAAGAGAGGTTAGAAAGAGCCCAAGAAGAAACAGCCTTTCAAAGGTAGTCACCAGTGACCTTTCTCCTGCAGTGAGGTCCCATTTCCTGTTTATTCCGCTACCAGACTCATCAGTAGATTGGTTTCTCTCATGATCTGTCACCTCTGTAGTGCCCACCTCTGAACATCGCTGCATTGAGGGTCAAATCCTCAATATATGAGGATTCGGGGGTCACTTCATATTTATACCCTAACAGTTACTTTTTTTTGAAACTTGACCAGTTGTTGGTTCCATCCATTTTCCTGATTCAGCTGGTTTGCTTGCCAGGCCTTACAGAGGAATCTTTACTGCTTCAAAACAAGCAAACAAACCATGAAAATGCTTTAAAGCAGTGTTGTAAAGTTCTTTGTTCCAAAGTCTCATCATTATCCTTAAAATGCTTTTAGACCCAAGTTCTCCGGGGTAGCTTGGCTGTGTCAGACCATACCCCAGGCTTTTGACACACACTGACCCTTTCAATCCTGTAACAGCCCTATTAGTAGCTCCGGTTTGTAACTGAATAAATGAAGCACAGAGAATGTAAGAAGCCCTCCTGCTCTGCAGACTGTGCCTGTCTAATTCAGCTAAGGAACAAGCGGTGCACTTGAGTAACCTTGTTTCTTCCATAAGGGTTTTCTCTGGGCAAAATGAGCCCGCTTCCGTTTCCGTTCCTTTGCTTAGGAAATAACTACTAATTGATGTCGTGCTGTGCTTATATATTACAGGGATCTGAGCCCTAATTTGTTCCCGTTAAAGGGCTACAATCTAACTAGAGAAATGAAACACATAATAGTTTTGAACTTTTTTTTCTTTCAATTTTTGTAGTGCTGGGCTCAAACCCAGGGCCTCACACAAGAGCTGCACCCCCCACCCAGGCCATAATTGATTGTCAGTAAAGACAGGGCCCAGCTGCATGGGGGTGGGGCTCACCTCCTGCCCAGGCTACAGTGGATTTGGGGAAGTCAGGCTCCTCCCAGGAACCAGGAGGCTCTGCTCCAAAACACAGCTCTCAGTCCAGCTTCTGCAGGACAGATAAGAAAGCTGCTTCCGTGTTCTTTTCAGCTCTGGGCACAGGTTAGCATTTCTGTGGCTGAGCTGGGCGTGGTGGCTCATGCCTGTAATCCCAGCACTCGGGAGGCTGAGGCAGGAGGATCGTTGCAAGTTCAAGACCAGCCTGGGCTACAAAGTGAGCTCAAGGCCAGCCCGAACTGCACAGAGAGACCCTGTCTCAAAAAGCCAAAAAAAAAAAAAAATTTTTTTTTCTGTGACTGCAAAATAGCATCAGTTCCTTTCTTTAACCCCAAAAATGCCAGAGGATTGAGACTATTCATTATTTTTTTTATTTTAAAAACAAAAAGATACAAATAATACAGAATTTCAAAAAAATAGTAGGAAATTAACACAGTTAATGTATCGCTTATTTTCTTAGAAGTAGCTCAGGTTACAAGATTTAGGCATAAACAATGGTCAAACAAATGAAAGCACAAACTGCACTTTTTGATGAACTAACAGGTATTACTATAGTTACCTATCGTGTGTGTGTGTGTGTGTGTGTGTGTGTGTGTGTGTATACACACACACATGTATAACTATATCCGTATAATCTTTTCCCTTCTGCTTTTCTCCTTTCTCCAGCCGAGTTGTTCTTTCCTTTTAAGCTCTTTTTTTCTGTTTCATTTTTACAATACCTGTTGTACATTTTGGATTTGAGAATATTCATTATTATCTCAAGGCTAGGAAGGAAGGAAAGAAATGTAGTTCATAACTGGTTTTTAGTTTTCTTGGGTTTTTTGTTTGTTTGTTTGTTTTTCCTGCCTGTGTTTTCAGAAATTTAAAGACATAGCTCACATGTTTTAAGGAACCACACAAGGACAAACATATTGCGCCAGCTAAGATTTACTGAGGTCAGTGAGTGAACAAATGAGCGCAGAGGATTCTAGGGCAGGAGACAGCAAGCTTTGTCGGTATGGGGTGACAGTAACGATTCAATCCCCGATTCCTGTCCCAGCATGAAAGCAGCCACGAAAAGCACAGAAAGGAGTGTGTAAGGCTGTGTTCCAATAAAACTTTATTCACAAAAACAGCAGAGGCATGATTCACCAGCCTCCTCTAGAAGAAAAAGTGAGAAAGAATGCCAGTCTGAGGAGCTTTTCCCTCATTTCCTCAGTGACGGGACCTTGAAGACAGCATTTTGACTTTGTGGAGAACCCAGCTGAAGTGTGTAACAGGCCACTGTCATCATCAGATTCCTCCCAAGTTACCACAAAACACTGCCAGGAAAACTAAGCTTTGTCTCCAGGAAGATGGCTGAGAAAGTAATGCAGCAGGATTGGTTCCTTGGTGCCTTAAGAATTTGCTCTTGTGGACCAGTAAATTGCTGGAGACCACGACAAAGCAGCCCTCAGCAGGACTTAAAATCAAACAGTTGGCTTTCTGTGTTTCCTTGTGAGTGTGTCCCAGGCCTGGGCCCCTTGTCTGGAGATGGGCAGCAGACTCACAGTTCGTGAACCTCTATGAGTCATTGGTCCCAGCTGTGGCCTGTGATGCTGTGAGGCCTCAGAGGACGAGATAAGGCCACAGCAGAGGACTCCTGGCTCCAACCTCTGTTAACTAGACGGAGACTGCAGCTGCAGGCTCCCCTACTGCAATAAATGTCAACCTGGAGATAAGATAGCTCTCTCGACTGGTATAATTTACTGCTTGGGAAGGTCTTTGAACCCACTTCCAGGGCCCTGCGCAGTTGCCACAGCCCCTCCGTAACCCTCCCTTTGTTTGAAATCCAAATACACACAGGCCACCCAGAGACGTCCTTGGTCTCATCCCCCAGAGAATCTTGAATTCTGCCAGGGAGTTTTGATCCTCCTGGAATCCTAAAATCATACTACCACTTGTCTCTTTTATTTTAACCTTTACTGTCCACTCTTGGGGAAATTGTGGGCCTGATCAGTCCAAGATAGTCAGCTGGGCCGAGAGGGAAACAGCAGTTTCTGTTCAGGGTCCTGAGAGGACTGTTCCACTCACAGTGGGAAAGGACCAGCCACCCAGCACGGGTAGGGGAAACGAACAGGGCCGTATTATCCTTTAAGTGATTTGCAAGGTGCAGGCCTCGTAGGGTTGACCAGAAATCTGAGCAGTGTTAGCAGACTAATCTGTCAGGATAATTCTACCCAAATACACGCACGAACAATTTGAATGCTGCTGAAAATCCAAAGTCAGTATGGTTACCAGGGTTAGCAGATAAGAATCTGATTCATCCAGTAAAATTGGAATTTAGATAAACAACAAAAAAAATTTAGTGTAAGGGTGTACCATTCAGCTGTATGGCAACACACAGCTGTCATCTCAGTACCCTGGGAGGCTGAGGCAGAAGGATCTCAATTTAGAGGCCAGCCTGGGCAATTTTAACAAGACCCTGTCTCCAAAAAAAAAAAATTGACACCAGCATGGTAGAGCATGCTTGCAATCCAAGTACTAGGAAGGTTGAGACAGGAGGATTATCAAAAATTTTGAAGACACCCTGAGCTACATAGTAAATTCAAGGCCAGTCTGAACTACATAGGGAGACCCTGTCTTCAAAAACCAAAATCAAAAATTAAAAGGTGGAATGTAGTTCAGGGCAAAGACCCTGGGTTCAAACCTCCCCCTCCTCTGCCACTACCACACACACACATACACACACACATAACACATACACACAAACAACAAAAATTATATACCATTAAAATATGGGCCAGGCACTGTGGCTCATGCTGTGATCCTAGCTACTAAGAAGGCTGAGGCAGGAGAACTGCTTGAGCTTAGGTATTCTGTTCTGTTTTGTTTTGTTTGAACTGGAAATTGAACTCATGACCTCGCACTTGCCAGTCACTGAGCTAAATCCCCAGCAACTGAGCTTAGGTGTTCAAGACTACCCTAAGCTGAGACTTGCCTCAAAAAATAATAATATTTGGGACATATTACATTAAAGAAATTTTTTTTTTTTTTTTTTTTTTTTTTGTTTACTTTGTGAACTTAACTGAGCATCTTGTATTTTATTTGGAAACACACACACACAAAAAGATAAAGGATGAGTTTTTTCTCCTGTACGTCAAGTCATTGTGTCAGATCACTGACCCTTCACCAAAATCATTCTCTTTTTTAACTGTGAAAGTCTAAGCCGGGTGCTTCTTGATCCCAGCCTAACTGAGGTGGACTTCGGTTTTTGCGCAGGGGCTGTGCTGAAGTGTGCTGTATCCACTGCGTGCATTTAGTCAGCTTGTTTTTGCTGGTCTCACAAACAAAGCTGCAAGAATTGTTTATCTCCTCGGGAGAGGGCACAGTGCAATTACAACATCCCTCGAAGCTCTGGGCACTTCGCTGTGCTTCTCATTCAATAATTATAGGTGGTTCTTGGCCATTCATTAACTTCAGATTTTTCTGCAAATGGGAAAGACCAAGAGCCCGGGTGAGGGGATGTGGAAGGGAAGTGAAGAGAATAAAGATCTGCCGCCCACAGCAACCTGCTAAGCTCCTGAAAGCAAACATGGTGGGCCATACGGCTAAGGCTGAGAATATCAGAAAGAGTGAAAATGGGGAAAGGGGGATTAGAAGAGGAGGGGAGGGGGAAGAGGAAAGGAATGAGGTTTTTTTTTATTTAAAGAGAAAAAAAAGCAAAACAGAAAAAAAGGGAAGAAACAATACAGAATTTCAAAGAAAAAAATAAACAGTAAGAAATCACTAGTTGATAAATTACATACTGTCTTCTAGATATAGTTGTTCAAGTTACAAAATGAAAGCATACAAGGTGGACATTCAAACAGTGAGGCTGCAGACAGTTCTGTTCAGTGATCCAACAAAAACTTAGCAACATGGTTATCAATCCTGCACACTTAAACATACAGGCAGTTATATCCTTTAGAGCACTTTCTTTTCCTCCTTTTGCTTTTCAAGTCCATTATCTGTTTAGTTATATCATGTTTCAGCTTGCTCAGTACCTTACTGATCTGTTTTGTTGTTAGTTACTTTTTATTTTTTTATTTATTTTAATTTTTTATTATTTTGAAGGTAGCAAAATATAACAGAACAAGACAGAACAAAGCCAACTTGAGACAGTGCCGTGAAATTGGTACAGAAACCCTCAACAGGTTACTGGCATAACAGTAATAGGTACCATATTATAACCCGTTATCTTCAACAGTTGTTCTTTCAATCAGGTATAGCCAAATCAAAGGAAATACAGGACATTCTAGAACTTATCAAAACAGAACGTTGAATAGAGCAATACCATTAATCAGAACATAGCAAAACAGTGATCCCAATATTTGCCTTCAAAGAGATGGTAGGAGGAAATCCCCCCCATTTACTACATTGCATGTGGTCAACCTCTCAAGAGATGTCTAGATCTCTGGCTCCCACTTGCTAATGGGGGATGGGGGGTTGATTCTCAGCCCACACCCCAGTAAGCTCATGGGAGCCGCTGAGTGATTCTTCTCCTGCCTCATACCAGGGGTGCTTACCGAGAGGGCGGGAAAATTGCCTTTGTGTGCTGCACTCTGAGTCCCTCCATGGTTGGAGCTCTGGGGCTGCTGGTTTTCCTTCTACCTCAGGCCAGGGGCCCCTCGAGATTTTTTTTTTTTTAAGCAGCAAGTTCTACACACGGGCACCCACACACCAAGATGACTGTGAAGCACATGTCCTGCAAACATGTACGAATAAAAAGCAACCACAAAGTAAGACTCTACCAGGCCAAGTCAGTACAGCCGATCGGTCTCCTCGGCCAGCTTTAGCAGTCCATACAAGATGTGTGTGTGTCCTGCTTTCCTCTATGTATACCATGTGCCGCATAAGACGGCTGAGTGGCCAGCGAGTGTGACCTCGGTCCCGTAAGATGAGCCCGGCCTGGGCGTGCAGTGGCCATGCCCCGCCCCGTGTGTCTGTGTGAGCACACAGCAAAGTCTGCTCCATGGCCTGACATGTGTTTCTCAGGAGCTGCCCACACCCTTAAGTGAGGCGTGACCACCTGTGTAACAGTCACACACACACTTACATAAATGCCCACATTTATGGAGCTAGGGTTTGCCTGCCAGGCACCGGTTACAGCTGTCAGGGATGCTGACCTTAGTGACATGAAACAAAAGCATGCAGACAAGGGCAACTGCAGTGGTCCACGCATCCCGACTCCACGAGTGTCGCTGGCTAACCATGCACTCGAGACCTCAGAAGGATCTTCGAGAACCACCAGGGAATCGTGGGTCACAGCGTGGACGGGATCCACACCAGCCATGCAGGCGCTGTGCCACTGGGCTGCACCCGCCCTGGGCCACTTTTGAGGCACAGTAGACACGAGCCTTGCACGTAGACCACCTGGCTCCCAGGCTGGGAGACAGACTTAGTGACACCTGTCCTCCGTGCCCACCTGTGGCTTTCTGCCTCTCTTCCCTCCGGCTAGAAGAGGACATCGCCCTGAGGAGGTGATGGTGAGCCCCCTTCCTGACGCCCGTCTCGTCCATCTCTCTGGCGGGATTGCTGAGCAGGCACCGTGGAGGAGGCAGGAGAACCCCTGGGTCCAGCTGGGCTCACGGGGCCTCCTCACACGCAGTCCTGAGCTTTTGGAGAGTGGGGTCCTGTCTGACCTTTTGTGGTTCTCTTCTCTTACAGCACCCTGGAGGGCTACTACGTGGACGATGCCCTGCAAGGCCAGGGCATCTACACCTACGAGGACGGAGGAGTCCTGGAGGGTATCTACGTGGACGGGGAACTGAACGGGCCGGCGCAGGAGTACGACTCAGATGGGCGGCTCATCTTCAAGGGACAGTACAAAGACAACATTCGGCACGGAGTATGCTGGATCTACTATCCAGTAAGCCCATGATGGTTCATTTTACGGGAAGTAACAGGTCTGAAGAGTCCTCATTGCCGGGGCCAGGGATTTAGCTCAGCGGCACCAGCACTTGCCTGCCAAGTGCAAGTTTGTGAGTTCGATCCTCAGTACCCAAAAAAAAAAAAGAGAGAGAGAGAGGACTGGGGTATGTCCGGCTCAGTATAGGACTCGGTTCACACCCCAGGAACTGTCAGTCATCTGGGGGAAAGATTAATCATGAATGGGACAAATTGGTTTTCTCAAAACAGTAATAAAGTCGAAGTATATTGCTTTTTATTCCTTTAGTGGTTAGAAAAAGGCAGCGAAGAGGGCAGTGTTGCTGATAATTTCATTGTTTCTCTATGTGAGACCAAATCCAGCAATATTTTACTTTTTTTTTTTCTACACCACTGTTGCTTAATTTTAGGATCTTATTAATTTTGAAAGTGTTTTATAGCTTATTTTGCTTCAGTTCAGACCATTTAAATGAACTTTCTTTGGGGTACTTGAAAACAGTGTTTCTGGAGTTTCTTAGAGCAAATAGACACAGCAAAGCCCATGGTTGGGATTTAAAGCTGTAATTTTTTGTTTGCATTTCAAATATCCCATCTGATGTGGGCAAATTTCCAGAAAACGTTTTAGAAGATAGATCTTAAGAAACATTTTATTTAACATTTTATTATGACCATAGCTAACAGTATATTTTTGCTTACTTGAAACCTACCTCTTATGATTAAAAAGTACTAACATATGTAACGAGAAAAGTAGCCTTTGCTAGATTTTTTTTTTTTTTTTTTGGTCTTTTTGAGATAGTGTCACTATGTAGTTCAGGCTGGCCTTAAGCTCACTTTGTAGCCCAGGCTGGCCTCGAACTCACAATGATCCTCCTGCCTCTGCCTCCCGAGTGCTGGGATTACAGGCTTGAGCCACCGCGCCCGGCTCTTTGCTAGATTTGCTTATACAAAATTGTTCTAAAGAAATTAGTTTGTCTGTGTGGTGACATGCCTGTAGTCCCCTTAACTCAGGAGGCTGAGGCAGGAGGATCACTTGGGGGCGCAGTTCAAGGCTAGCCTGAGCAAGGGAGCAAGGCCGCAGCTCTCAGAAAGGAAGGAAGCGAGGGAGGAAGTGTGTCAACTGCGCTCTAGACAGAGAACATTGCAAAGCGTTTCCTAAGAATTACCTGTGATTTACATACAGTCTGTGGTCGGTCAAAAGTCATTTCATTCACTGGCCCGAAGCAGACAAGCAGGGTGGAAAGGAGGACCTTGCCGCCCTGGAAAACCGAGACCCCGCTTCTGGGAGCGAGGCAGAGCTCTGGCCATGTAGGCTGCGTCTCGGACAGCGCAGCCAGCGGAGACGGAAGCGGAAGCGCAGCTCTGTGCAGGCAGGGGGAGGGGCGCTCAGGGGCCTCACGCCCGTCGTTTCACCCGTGACTGGTGCGCGGGCGCACCTCACTCAGTGCAGCTGCCTCCTGAGACCTAGAAACGTAGCCCTAACTATGACCTCGGGAAACGAAGGGCGCTGTGGGGAGCCACGGCTTCCAGCGCTGGCAGATGGCGCCCGCGTTGCTCATGCCCCTCTCTGTCTGGATTCTGCATCGATTAAGAAATAGGGGTCAGGAGTCAAGTAGTTAGCTCTTACTGTGGCAGGGTTGGATTGGAACTGTGGTCTGGACCCAGAGCCCACATTAGCTTCTGCTGCTCCCCTGAGACCTGAACCAAGTGACCAGCTCCAGGCAGACACGGGGAACGGGGGGTGGCAGCTGCAGACACGGCCAGTCCCCAGGACCCGGGAGCGGGTGAGGAAAAAAATGAAGCATGATGCCGTGGAGCAGCCTTTCCCTGGGTAATGTCCTCAGGAGAGTGAGGTGTCCGCGGTGCCTTCTCACCAGTCATGCCAGTGACTCCTCCTTCCGCCAGGGGGAGCCAGCGAGCAGAGGGGCGAAGCCGCTGCTTCCTCCCAACGCCCCAAGTGGAGCAGACCGCATGCCTGTTCACGGTGTCCACGCCAGAACAGGGAGGAAAAGACAGTGCTGACTCCTGACAGGTGTTATAAGCTCCTTCTAGGAGGACTTTGTTTCTTATAGAGATTTCCTTCAAACTGTGATACAAAGGTTTTAATTTAAAAACTCTTTTTGGAAATCAAAGAAGGATTTTGGTTTCATCAGTGCCAAAGAATAAATACACTTCCTGCAAAGCCAGATTTTTAAAGCATTGCAGGGAGAAGGTGTGAGGCCCACAAAATGCTTCTGTTTCAAGTGACCAGTGATGTCATCGGCCTGTACTAGTGACAGCACATGTGCTCGCTCACGCACACCACCTAGGAACACTCAGCTTGGGAGGAGGGAGCCATAAACACAGCCCTACCACACTCAATGTGTGCAAAAGCCTTCCAAATAGTTTTCTTTTGGTGGGTGT
Source organism: Hydrochoerus hydrochaeris (assembly GCA_004027455.1). NCBI lineage: Eukaryota > Metazoa > Chordata > Mammalia > Rodentia > Hydrochaeridae > Hydrochoerus > Hydrochoerus hydrochaeris. The sequence continues at coordinate 32,171 of PVLA01000846.1, read as the reverse complement.
GCTGGGATTTGTTTCAATTTACAACTACTCCTGACCCCAAGCAATTAGACTGTGGTGAGGTATAGAATCAACTGTGGGACGGTATTTACTTCTGCTGACTTTAGCAGCAGCATTTGGGAACACTCAGAAGTCCCCCTGCATTACTGACTTGGATTTACGGGTCGGGGAAATTAACCAGGCCTCTGGAGATATCACACTGCTATTCTACAAACCCTCAAGAACAGCTTCTCCTCCTCCTCCTCCTCCTCCTCCTCCTCTTCCTCTTCCTTCTTTTTAGACAGGGTCTCACCATGCGGTTCAGGCTGGCCTTGAGCTCACTTTGTAACCCAGGCTGCTCTCGAACTTGCAACGATTCTCCTGCCTCAGCCTCCTGAGTGCTGGGATCAAAGCTGCACTCTAAGGACTTTATTTTGGGGAAAGAAAAAGGGACCATGTCTGGCAACCTACATTAAATCGTTGATTACTTTTTGGTACCCCAGTTCAATTTAAAAACTAAGTAAGCCAAGTGTGGTGGCGCACGCCTGTCATCCCAGCCCTCTAGGAGGCTGAGGGAGGAGGATCTCAAGTTCAAACCCAGCCTGGTTCATTTAGTGAGGCCCTGTCTCGAAATTTTAAAAAGCTGGGGATGTAGCTCAGTGTGAAAGTCCTGGGTTCAATCTCCAGTCACACAGACAGACAGACAGACGCGCACACACACACACACACACACACACACGTCCCTGGCATCTGTTGGGATGCGGAATTCTGTGCCAGCCCCTGCCCCGAAGCACTCTGTGACCCTCAGGCTTGAAGCCAGCCAGCTCCCCTTCTGGGTGCCGGGGAGTAGGCAGCAGGCGGGGGAGAGAAAGGCAGAGGCGATGCTGAAAGGCACAGAATTCAGTTGTTCCGTTTCCCTTTTTCTTAACTCCAAAAAAAAAAAAAAAAAAAGTGACAGGATAGGATCAGATTCTTAGAAAGCCCAATTCTTGGAAAGTCCTTTTGTTTATCTCTTAGGAAATGCAGACAACTCTATCTTCATTCATGTGTAACAAATCATTAAGTCTACTTTTTTTTTTTTAACCAGTGACAAAGTTCATTTGAGAAGGTAAAAGTGAAGAGTGAGGGAGAAACTGGGAGTGAGCTTGAGCCAAGGAACGAGAAAAAGGGCAAAGGCAAAAATAAAAGCACATGCTGTCTGGGGGTCCGACAGCCTTAGGCGCTGCATTTAAACTAAAGATTTTCTTAAGACTAGAAACACAAAGTCTAGTATTCAGAAGCAAGAGCATAGTTCTTATTTGTTTGGGTTTTTTTTCCTTATTTGTTTCATCCATTGATTTTTTTTTTTTTTTTTTTGAGACGGGCTCACTATGCAGCTCAGGCTGGCCTTGAACTCGCTTTGTGGTGTAGCCCAGGAGTTCAGGCCGGGTGTGGTGGCCCACAACTGTAATCCCAGCACTGGGGAGCTGAGACAGGAGGATCGCTGCAAGCCTGGGCTACAAAGTGAGTTCAAGGCAAGCCTGAATTACATAGTGAATGAAACCCTGTCCCAAAAAGACAAAAAAAAGTAAATAAACTTAGGTATTCACTATAGCTTTCTTTCGCACCTCATATGTACCCTATTACTCCTGTCAGAAGCTCTCAGTTCTTAAACTACTATTATCCCTATTTTTTTTTTTTTTTTTTTATCGGTACCGGGGATCGAACTCACAACTGCCTGCTTGCAAGGCAGGCACTTAGGCCACTGAGCTAAATCCCCAGCCCCTTACTATCCCTATTAATAGTGCTAGTAATAGCGATTGTGTAGCGCTCAGGCCCTATACGTAAATACTATATGTAATATTTTCGGGGTTTGGGATTCTCCCATCAGGATGGAGGCAGCCTGGTAGGAGAGGTCAATGAAGACGGGGAGATGACTGGCGAGAAGATAGCTTACGTGTACCCCGACGGGAGGATGGCACTGTACGGGAAATTCATCGACGGAGAGATGATCGAGGCCAAACTGGCCACCCTGCTGTCTATCGAGGAAGGCAGGCCTCAGTTTGAGCTTGTGCCGGGAAGTAAGTTGAGGCAGCTTCTGGCGGGGGCCGGGTGTGAGGCTCTTTTCTTGTCTGCCTAGCACACTTTGGGAGTCAGCTTGGCTGCGGGCACCACGACCAGCCGATGCTTTACAGCCCAGGGCGGGGCTGCAGCCCTCAAGACCCCAGCAGCCTCCTACATGGCACAGCGCTGTCTGGGCATCGGGCCGAGGCTGAGCACTGTGGCGACTTTGAATGAGATTTTCTCCCAGAGGATCGTAGAGGTGTCTGAGCACTGCTGTTCACTGCTCTGTTCACACAGAGCAGATGGTGCTAATCTCATCAGTTTCCAGCGGTCATAGCTCTAGAACACGGTCCCGTGGTTTAATGATACTGAAGAACAAATCAGGCAGCTCACCAAGGGCCTGCACGCTGTCCAGCTGCTCCAGCCTGGACTCTGACTGCAGAGATAAATGCGTTGTGGCTCACCCACCCTCAAATAGGGCACATGGTCAGCTCATGCTGGCACCTAACAGAATCCTTATGTAAAAAACATGTTTCCTTTGCAAAGCGCAACATGATGCATTGAAACAGTGTTTTCTGGATATAAAATTATTTTAGCCAGGCACAGTGGTGCACAGGCACAGCCCTGAATCCTCGGGAGGCTGAGGCAGGAGGATCACAGGGTGAAGGCTGGCCTGGGTAACTTACTGAGACTGTCTCAAAAATTTTAAAAAGGGTTGGAGATGTACCTCAGTGGCAAGCACGAGGTCCTGGATACAATCCCCAGTGCTGAAAAAAAAAATTGTTTTGTAGAAAACCAGAAAAATATACAGAAAAAATCAGGATCGTGTGTCTTGAGTGACATAGCAGAAGAAAGCCAGCTGAATGAGTCTGGTTCCTTAAAAGCCATTATCTACATGTGTGTCAGGTCCAAGACAGGTTACAAGGTAAAACAATCAAAAAGGTAGTAAGTCAGAAGTAACGGGTCTAATTAATACTTAACTACTTGGACTCTGAAGGATAATCTCCATGGGAAGTTGCCCAAAACTGGGAACTTTCAAATTTAAATTTAGGTCCAACTTAGGTTGCTATAAATGTCTCCAGTTTTATTTCTTAAGTTAAAAACTGAAGCAGTCCAAAAGCAATGTGGGATTCTGGATTGGATCCTGGAACAGCAAAGACATTAGTGGAAAAGCCAGTGAAATCTAAATGAAGTCTAAGGTTAATGGGTCTATGTTGGTTTCATAGTTTTGACAAATGTACCTTGTCATGTAAAAAGCTAGCATAAGGGAGAAACAGCGAGAACTCTCTGTGCTAGCATTTTTAGAGATGAGACATGGGACAGGAAAAGGTCCTAATTGGTGACACAAATTTAATTTAATTGATTGATTGACTGCTGTGGTGCTGGGGACCACCACCAGGCTTCGAAAATGCTCTACCTGTGAGTTACACCCCCAGCGTGGAGATACATATTTTTAAAACTTTGTCAGTGACAGCATCTTTGGTGTCAAGACTTAGAACCTAAGATTTGCCTACCTGTAACCCCAATACTCGGGAGGCTGAGGCAAGAGGACTGCTGTGAGTTTGAGGCCAGCCTGGGCTACAAAGTGAGTTCAGGGCCAACCTGAATTACAGAGCAAGACCCTGTCTGAAAAACACAAAACAAAACCAACCAAACAAAAAAGAGTTGCCTAATTTGAATCTCAGTTTACATACTGTGACTATCTTAGGCAAGAATCTGCTTCTTCATTATTGAATATTAATATTAATACCTACCATGAAACACCATAAGGAAAAGTATTCTTGTTATTACATTCATGTGGGTCGGAAGAAGAAATAGATTTTGAGAATGACCAGTCTCCATTTTTTTCGTCTCTGCCTCGGCTGGAATTTCTTTTCTTTCCTCCTCCACATAAGTCCTTTTCCTGGATAACTCACCATCCAAGGTCTTCAAGTCTTGGTCCCCCCCTGATAATGAACGGTTGCTGAGTGAATCAATGCAGTCTAATCAAAGGTCACAGTACAAACTAGGGCAGAACCGAAGGTGCGGCCTCTGCCTGTAGCTCAGGCAAGTGGAAGGGCGCAGGGGACGCCTGGGGAAGACCTCCACACACGGCAGTGCAGTGTGGGCGCGGCCCATTGGCACAGTCACAGAACCTAATCCGGCCCTTGACATGTGGTTTGCTAAAGTCCATGCAAAGCTTCAGTTCAGGACCGGGGAGGTAGCTCATTGGTAGAATGCTTGCTTAGCATACACAAGGCCTAGGTTCAACCCTGGAAGAAAAAAAGTTGCATAAAATGGTTTTTCTTTTTTTAAACCAAGTTTCTTTCATGTGCTCTCTGCTGGTCCATTACCATTTTGCTCTCAGAGCTCTTCCCCAGTCTTTCTCTGCCTGCTTCTGTTGCAAGCGGCTTCTGCAAAAGCCTGACTTTTGTCTAGCTTTGGCCAAAGGGAGCCCCTGGATGGGACGGAGTCGGGGAAGGAAGCAGGGAGGCCTGGCTGTCGCCCTGATTCCGTCTCTCACTAGGAAAGCCTGCTATTGCCAGGCCGCCCCGCTCCAGAGTGCAGTGGCCAGTGCCTCCTTGTTCCTTTGGCTCCGGGTGGCGGCTTCCGGTTCCAGGCAACAGTAGCTGGGCCCCTTGCAGCTTCCGGTTTGACTAATATGGTCTTCCATCCCTTGTATAACCAATTCCCTGAGTTAAATTCTTTCTCTTGGAAATACTTAAATGGTCTATTTCTTGGTTAGACACAGGCTGATTGAGACTGTGATCTTTTACTTAGAGTCATTAATTTGGGGTTAGGTTATATACAAAAAGACACACCTGGTAACCACTAAGAATTGCTTAGTAGAATTATTATCAATGTCCCGGTGCCTAAAATATTTTACTTTAGTAACCCCTCGGGTTCTAAATCTTATTTGTTTATTACCCTTCAGAACATCATAGGTCTTCACTGTGCTCCAGGAGGATTCTCAGAGGCTAATCCTTTGTTAGGGCCAACAGTCATTGTAGGACAGTTGCAGACCTTAGTTTCTGGAGTAAATTACTGGTTGGGTTCTGAAGCACTGTTAATAGAAATAAAATTACTTTGTTAATGCTTAATCACAAGCAGTGCTGTTCTCCCTGATTCTGGTGACACTGGATGTTGATTCTTAGGAAAGGAGCCAACGCCAGGCCTCGGTTAGATTTTACAGACTGGGTCTGGCATGAAGAAAAGTATAAGATAATTTAAAAACCATTACCCAGTTTGACCCAACTGGAAAGATCTGAAAATTCAGAGTAGAAGCAAAGGCGTTGCCTGTTTGCCTGGAGCTCAGGCATGTGGACGAGACAAAGCATTTTCTTGATTAAAAATATTAGGTACCCAAACATCTTTTAAAGCATGTGAAATAAAAGTCAAGAACATGAGAATTTTAAGAAACAGAAAAACAAAACAAAACAAAAAAAACCCACAAGAAACAAGTAAATCTGATGGCTATATATTAAGACTGGGAAAACTACTAGACACAGTGGTCCATGCCTGTAATTCCAGCATTCTGGAGGCTGACGCAGGACAATTGCCACTTCAGGGCCAGCCAGGATAACACAGCCAGTTCAAGATCAGTGTGGACTACGTGGTAATAGTTTTTGAAGGCCAAAACAGACAATAAAACTAAAGAACATATCTAACAACCATCTAGCTAAATGCAAGAGCTACAGTCTCCTTGATATAAATGGATTAATCATCAGTATGAAGTATCTTATGTGTTCCTTGCTGGCTTGGTCCCTGCACTGACATTTTGATATACTTCCCAGGTCCCGCGTACCACTTTGATAAGTCAACTTCATCTTGCATCTCTACCAGCGCTCTTCTTCCAGACCCATATGAATCTGAGAGGTAACATTTGCTTTGTGATTTTAATAGCGCTACCTCGGTAGGTTTACAGCCCTAGTGGGAAGTTGCTGCTCCTTTGTGGCTCTCCACACAGACTGGGCTCCTCCCTGGAGTGTCCTTTGTCTTTGCAAACCCTCCGAGTAAATACCCACGTGCTGGAGGAAGAGAGCTTTTATTCTTGTTCAAAATCTGTCCCTATCAGGGAGTCAGGAAAGCACAGAACAGCTTGTGAGTCAAACCTGGAATGAAGCTCTAGGTAGAAAGACCTTGGGACCAGCAACCACACCCCCGCCACACCCCTTTCTTAGGACTCCAGTGCCACCGTCGGTGCTGCAGTCCCTTGCTGTCCTCCAGCAGAGCACTGTGCTCCCAGCGGCTCTGCTAGGCTGCAAAACACCTCCTTCCCAGACTGGCTCATGACACCTGGAACATGAGATGATTTCATTCATTTTTAGGGACAACAGGATGGAAACGATCTAAGTATACAAAGCACAGAAAAATTTCAGCCTATGAGTGAGTGACCCAGCTCTGATTCTATATTCTCACTCCAGGGGGCCACGCCCTGTTCTGATTCCTATCAACCCACAAGGGTGGTGGAGGAGCCACTGTCCTCCATTCACAGTGTGGCTTCTGGCATTTTCCTTAGAGTAAGGCATAAATCTGAGCTTGGTTTTCCATTTGCCTCACTCTTGGTCTCCCACTGCATTTCTGTTCTGTCTAGGAAAACAGGCCTCCTCCTTGGCCTGACTGACAGGGCTGGCCCCACAGTGTCGTAAGCAATGAATGACCTCTTTTGATGGAAGACTCTGGCCCCATTGCAAAGGAGACAGTTAAGTCTCTTTGTTAGCCTCAAAGCACAGCAGAGTCGTAATTGCTTGGATCAGTCTTGTCTAGCATTGTCACTGTGATGCTGCTGCGCAATAGTACCCTCAAGGTGGTCATCGGGTTACAAAAGCAAACATTTTCTTGTACCCTCATGGTTCTGTGGGTTGGCTGAGGTTCAGCCACTTTTGAATGAGATTGAGTAGGAAGCTGGACTGGGCCACACTTCAGGCTTTAAGTTGGGTTTAAGTCTGTTTCAGGTGTCTTCACGCCAAGCCTTGCCCCATGGGAGCACCAGCCCCAGCATGCTGCTCGGCTGGTGGAAACTCTGAAGGAGACTGGCAGGAACTTAATGTGCATTCACCTCCGCCCATGGGCTATGAGCAAAGTACTTCCTGTGGCCACGTGTAAAATTAGGAGCTCAGGGACCGTGTCCATCAGCTTCCCACCACTGTGACCAAACACCTAAGAAGAGCCACAGGAAGAAAGATTTATTTTCAGAGGTTTCAGTCCATGGTTACTTGGTTGCATTATATCTTGGCCTGCAGTGAGACAGAATGTCTCGGTGGGGTGTGCCAGGTGGAGCAAAACTGCTGACCTTATAGTGGCCAGAAAGCAGAGAAAAGAGCAAGAAAAAGAACCAGGGGACAAGATGTAGCCCAGGAGGCAGCCCTTCCCCCAAGTACCTACTTCTTACAGCTTGGCACCACATCCTAAGTCCTCAGCATCTCCCAGCAGCCCATTGAATTGTGAATCCATCAGTGGACTAATCCACTGATGAGGGGAGTGGCCCGTGATCTTCCAAAGGCCCCACCTCCAAACACCACTGCCTTGGGGACCAAGCCTTTCACACATGACCTTTGGGTGGACATTTCAAATCCAAATCGTAACAGAGTGGTAAACTCCACCGGGGAGGCATCACAAGGCTGCATGGCAGAATATATAATTCTACCAAAGGGAAGGACTAGGATGGGAAGCAGTAATTCAGTCCATGAGAGAAGCATAAATTCCACATAATAAAAATTACAGGTGACCTGCAGGGTCTTCCATCATGTGTCCAAAGAACTGAGCTCATTGGTGCAGGGATGTGTGCTCTGCTATGAAATTCACCTGTAATCATGAGTACTGTTTTCTCTTCTTATAAACCAGTGGTTGGCAATTTTTTTTTCTGCTAAGGACCACATAGTAAATCTTGCAGGCTTTGCAGGCCGTGTGGTGTCTGTCATAACTGCTCAGCTCTGCCTTGATGATGCTGTGGCAGTCACAGATAGTACTAGACAAGTAGGGTGACTGTGTCCTAAAAACGTAATTTATAAACCTAGGAATGGTAGTACACACCTATGACCCCAGCACTCAGCAGATGAGCCAGGAGTGTCGTGAGTTCAAGGCCACGCTGCACTCCACAGTGAAACCCTGTCTCACTGAATCAAAGCAAAGAAAATTTGCAGAAAGGGGCCAAAGACAGGTTGGAGCCTTGGGGCCTTCGTTACCCCTTCTGTTAGGAGGTTTTGTTGGCTGTATCCTGCTGCTTGTCACTGGTTTGTGTAAAAGATTCATGTTGGGGTTTGATGAAAACAGTCTTCTCTTCCTGTTGGACATTAACAAATGCAGGTCTGGCTTTAATTAACTTTGAAAGGGTTTTACCTGTCTAGCAAGATTAAAAGATTAAAACTTTTTTCTATGGAAAAAAGTTTGTGTCAACCAGAGTAGCTCCATGGCTGTACTATTAATGATCGTCTCCTTATTAGACAATTCTGAACACCACTCTTAAAAGACACAAAACCATCATTTCGTGCGTTTCCTATGCTTAAGTATTGCAGTTTAACTTCTTCCTCCCCTGTGGGTTATTAGGAACTAACATTTGGATATAGGAAGAAGCGTAATATCTGGGTGGCTGATGGAAGGAGAAACACGTCACACTGAGACGTCCTTACTTGGCTTTTTTCCACTTAGGGTGTATGTCGCGGAGTCTCTCATTTCCAGTGCTGGGGAAGGACTGTTTTCTAAGGCAGCGACAGAGCCTAACATTGTCATGTCTTTTTACAATGGAGTCCGAATCACACACCAGGAGGTGAGTGTTGAAGAAATGAAAATCTGTGTGACTGGTTTCAAACAAAGTTCCTCTCAGGATCCACGACTGCTTCACACAAACAACCGGAGAGGTTCATCAGCAGGACGGGAGCTGTGTCCTAGCAGACAGCATCTCCTATGAGAAGCAAGGACCAGGGGGTCCATAATGATTGGAGACCGGGTGCGTTGTAAGAAGGCTCCCCATTTCCATTGGTGCAAAAGCCTGTATCATGTGATAGCCTTTGTCCTGTAGGGAAGGCATCTGGTGCCAAAAAACTAAGGATGAAAAACTAAGAGTTGAATGACTCACTGCTGGCCTTTGAGACACAGTCCTGGATGTAGTTCCAAACCTTCATGTAAGGTTTTTGCTTGTTTATTTATTCTCTTTGCAATTAACCCCTAAGCATCTGCCCAAGGACAAAAATTTGAAGCTTTGAGCACAGTGAAGGACGTGTGCCAGCCAGGTACCTCCTGGCTCACTTTTCCTGAAGTCTGTAAGAATCGTGGCTGCACTTTCTCACTGATCGCTTTTGTTTTCTGGGTGTCAGAATACTGAGAAATGAGAAATCTTAAGGATGGGGCCCACAGATAAACATAAAACTCATTTATCTTTCATATACACTTTAGACCGGAAGATAACTTTTTAACAGTATTTTTAGTGTAACTGTATTTTGACTGGAGACTTGTTATGTGAGGTCAGGTGTTAGATTTTTCCAATCATTATGTCAACCCTCAAAATTTTGACTTTTGGGGCATTTTGAATTTCAGATGTTCAGATTAGGGATGCTCAACTTTCCTGATTTGAGCATTCTGCAGGAGAGGAAGCTGAACTCCGGAGAAGTGAAACAATTGCCCTAAGGTCACAAATACAATAACTAGCAGAGTCCCAGGGGGTCTCCAGTGGTCGATCCAGCTCTGCACTAAAACCCTCAGTGCATTGCGTTGTGTCCATGAAAAGCTTCCATCCTCACCCTCATAAAACTCAGGTTTAAGTTTAGCTTTAGGTTTGCTTGGAGATATATGAAACAGACAGCTAATAAAGGCAATGTAAGGTGGATGGCACCGAGTACCATTTGTCAGCGTCACGTAACAGCCTGTCTTGGAGTAAAAAATAAAAAGGGCTGAGGACACGGCTCAGCGTGAAGGCCCATGGGGCGTCCCCAGTTCTCCAAGGAGGAGGGAAGGGAAAGTGGGACCCACTCACGACCGCTGTGCCCCCTGCATGTTAGTGTTTCGATGCCTGGTGCAGGGCGACCACCTAGTAAGCACGCTGTGAGTGACCATCACATACAAACAGAAGCGCCCTCGCCGTGTGCACGGGGAGAATCAACACACACTGGTTGGCAGGTTTGTGTGCAAGTGTGATCTTCCTCCTCCAAACGCATATTCCTCAGGCCTCACCAAATCCCGGGGCTCTCCGTGGGAGTGTCATAGAGAGGGGAGGCCTGATGATGGTGCTGTCCTAGACAGGATGGTACACCAGCCATAGGCTGCTGGGGGTCAGTGACTGCCCACCAAGAGCAAAGGTCTAGGGTTTTGCTATTGGTGGTGGTGTTGTGTGCTACACTGGGGATTAAAACTAAGCCTTCGCACTGAGCTATACTCCCAGCTCTTATTTATTTATTCATTTATTTTTATTTATTATTTGAGACAGGCTGTCACTCAGTTACCCAAGCTAGCCTCACACCTGCAGTCCTCCTGCCTCAGCCTCCCAGAATGTTGGGACCCAAATTCTTTTATCCTACATAAAACAAGGAAAGCCAGGCTGGTGGCACACACTTGTAATCCCAGCACTCAGGAGGCTGAGGCTGGAAGATTATCACGAGTTCAAGATCAGCTTGGGCTACAAAATGAGCTCAAGGCCAGCCTAAACTGCACAGGGAGACCCTGTCTCAAAAAGACAGAGAGAGAGAGAGAGAGAGAGAGAGAGAGAGAGAGAGAGAGAGAGAGAGAGATCAACAGGAAGTGGAGCTGTCTGCCTGCCCCTTCCCCGTATGGAGAGGGTCTTGGGTCTCTTTCCCGGAAGTTTAAGGATCTGCGGGCAAGAATCTCTGGCCTCCTCGGAGTGTGTGTGAGAGCTTGCTCTGCTTTCCCGCAGGTCGACAACAGGGACTGGGCCCTGAACGGGAATACCCTGTCCCTGGATGAGGACACGGTCATTGATGTGCCTGAGCCCTACAACCACGTGTCCAAGTACTGTGCCTCCCTGGGACACAAGGCGAACCACTCCTTCACTCCGAACTGCATCTATGACATGTGAGTGGCACGTGGGAGGCGGGTGGGGCGGCGGAGGAGGGCAGGGGCGAGGCTACCCTGAGCCCCACACAGACTGTTCTCCTGGAGCAGCCCGGGGGCTGCGCCACGGCCTCGGGCTTTCAGCTTCAAACCCACACAGCCCCCTCCGCGCAGGCCTCGGCAAACGGAGGCGCCGAGGGTGCTGCAGAGCGGGGAAAGGCAGTGGAGTAGCATCCTCGGCGGTTGCTGTTTTATTGCCGCTGCTGTTGCCTTTTCCTTTCCTCATTTACAGGTAGTGTTGGGGACGGAAGTGTGTAGCTCAGTGGTAGAGCAAAATGAGGTCCTGGGTTCAATCCCCAGCACTGAAAATTAAGAAGTGCAGGAATTGTGTTAGTCATTTTTTCACTGGTTGAAAAAAAAACCTAAAGGACTCTCAAGTCCAAGGTTCAGTCCATGCATTGCTTTAGGCCCGAGGGGAGGCACAGACGCCATGGGGGGGCGGCCTGGCCCAGGAGAGCTGCTCACCTCACAGCAGCCAGGAAGCAGAGTGGGTGGGGGCCAGGGACAAGACGTACCTTCGGAGCCACACTCACAGTGACCGGCCTCATCCAGTTAATCCCAGTTTCCAAAGAGCCGCTGAGCCGTGAGGTCATCGGTGAGGGTAGAGCTCTCCAGGTCCAGCCGCTTCCCAAATCTCCACCCCTTACGCTGATCTCTTTCGCTTACGTCTGTTACCAAACTCCCACCGCATGAGCCTGGGCGACACGTGGAGTCCAAGCCATAACAGTGTGATTTGAAAGCGTAGTAAAATTGAAGCCGGAAGTAGAGGTGCATGCCTGTAATCCCAGCACTTGGGAGGCTGAGGCAGGAAGTTTGTAAATTCCAGGCTAACCTGAGCAATCTAACCTGCCTCAAATTTTTTTTTTTTTTTTTTTTAAAGAAAGGACTTGGGATATAGCTCAGAGTAGAGCACTTGCCTACCATATGTAAAGCTCCAGGCTCAATTTCCAGTTACCACGCCTCCCCCCACCATGGAGAATGGTCTAATATTGAGCAGGCATGGTGGTGCATAGCTATAGTCCCAACACTTGGGAGGCTGAGGCAGGAGGATCATCATGAGGTCAAGGCCAGCCTGGGTCACATAGTGAGATCAAGCTCAGCCTGAATTATTCAGCAAGACCCGTCTCAAACAAGCAAAGCCAAACCAAAGCAAAAACAATGGAGAATATTAGGAAATGCTTTTAGGATATGAAAGGACATAAAATTCTAAGCTAAGTGTGTGAGGCCTGAGTGCTGGAGGAGACCTATAAAATCACAGTCCCAGTGTCTGACTGTTAAAAGGAATGAAATATTGACAAGTGGTACAGCCTGGGTGAGAACGGAAAGTATTATGCTAGGGGACCGATGCCCAGTCACCAAGACCAAGCTGACACATCCAAAGTGAGAAATTCCCAGGGACAAAGTAACGTAGCCTGGTGCAGGGCTGGGGAGGGGATGCCAGGGCTCCCTGCTTGTGGGTAACGGATTGCATTTTGAGTGATAATTCGTTCTAAAAGTCGATGATGGGGATGGATGTACAACTCTAGCTTTGCTAAGAAAAACATTGAATTGTCTACTTTAGAAAGGTGCATTTTATGATGTGTGAATTACACCTTAACAAAGCTGTTAGGAGAAAATTTCAAGTGTTCCTCCTTCCTTTCCATCTGCTCATGGAATTTCTTCTTGGAAACTCTACTGTGGGGAACTCACTGTCACCCACAAATAACAGCTGAAAGAGAAACAAGAAGTGCTTTCAGACTCCAGCACTGAGAAGGTTTTGAAGATTTTTGCTTTGCTTTGTTTTAGTGGGATTGCTTGCTTGTATAGTACTGAACTCAGCCTGCCCACTGAGCTGCATCTCCGGCTCCACTTTTCTATTTAGAGACAGGGTTCTACTAGGTCACTGAGTTGCTCAGCCTGTGCTCAAACTTGCAGTCCTCCTGCCTCAGCCTGCCAGAGTGCTGGGATTCCAGGAATGCACCACCACACTCAGCCAGAAGTACTCTTACTGACCTAGATGCATTTCCCTGTAGCACCCAGCCCGTAGCTGTTATTTGTCTCTCTCCTGTGCATTGTCTTCTACACTACAGCAGTACAAATTCTGTAGTAGTTTTCCTGCGCCCCTGGAATGTCTCCTGCCCAAAGCCCAGCAGTGTCTCGGCTCTGGTTGCAGAACACAGTCGGTCGTCTCTCCTGTCATTGTCCTCCCCTTAGCTTGGCCTGAGTGCGCAGCTCCTCCTGGGATGGAGCTGGAGAGGACTGTGTCACCTTCCTGCTCGGCCCCAGGCTTTCGGCTTGGTGGGATGTACAGAAGAGGGCTCGGTGCTCCTTGAGCCGTTCCTTCTTGCTTTCCCGGTCGGCTCACAAGGCGTTCAGGCAGCGGCCTGCTCGCCTGGCAGCTAAGAACAACTTCTGTTTAAAGACAGGAGAAATGGCAGAGAGAGAAATGCTTCCCGTGTGTCACGCAAAGCATAAGCAATGCATTGTTAATGACAGGGCTTCCTGGGCCAGTGTAAATCATGCCACAGTGTCATCCAGCTGCAGTGGCTCAGCAGCAAGGTGGTGAGGACTGTTAGAAATTCTGCTCAGCCTCCTTTAAAAGGAGCCAGTCTGTGGTCTGAATGCAAGCACGTGACTTTCCTCGTGGAAAGGAAGAGAGCCAAGTTCTCTCTGTGCAGCATGCATGGCAGTATGGCTGGGACCTGGGACCTTTCCCTCAGGGTTGCACCTGCCCAAGACTGTAAATGAGCTAATGCGACTGGCCAGGTGTACATCAAGCAGCAGACTCCTTTCTGCCCAGTGCTCACTGGATCCTCAGCAGTAGGGGCACGACGGCAGCCACTTATGCTTGCAGGCAGGTGGGCGCGGGTGCAGCCTGTCAGGGGCGCACCTCAGGGGTCTGCCCGGTCCTCTCTCAGGCGACCCGGCCTCCCTGCCAGGATGCTTCTGGGGATCTGGAGGAAGCAGGCCTGCAGGGGGCCTCATCTTCTTCCTCCCTGGAAAAGAATGCTTCCTGTCTACAGTTAGGTACATTGCAGTTTTTCTCCTGGAAATCCACAGGGCCCTGTCATATAATTCCAAAAGCAGGCAGGAGCCCCTTCCCCGGAGCCAAGCGATGATGGCTACACAGGAGCTGACTTCTCAATAGGCACAGGTTTTTGTTGTTGATGCCAATTGTTGATTCATATCATGGAGTGCCAAACACGCTCGAAAGGAAAGACAGCGCATGCTAGAAGTGGTGGTACATATCTGTGATCTCGGCACTCTGGGAGGCTGAGGCAGGAGGATGGCAAGATGCAGCCCAGCCTCAGCAACTTAGCAACTTCATGAGATGATGGTCTCAAAATAAAAAAGGGCTGGGGATGTAGCTCAGAGGAAGGACCTGGGTTCAATCACTAGTGCTGCCTTTAAAAGAAACAGTGCTTCTCAAACTTGAACCTGCCAGTCAGTCACCTGGGTGCACAGCATCCAGCCTGGCGGGTCCTGCACCAAGGTGCCCGGTGAGTGATGCTGGTTGACCTGCACCCACACAGGCAGGAGCTCGAGCGGGGGCGGGATGTGGGGGGGTCTCTTGCTCCAGCCCCTTGCTGACCTTCGCCCCTAGCCTGCCAGTCTGGCCCAGGAATGACTTGTCACCTCGATGTCTAGGTTTGTCCACCCTCGCTTCGGGCCTATCAAATGCATCCGCACCCTGCGGGCCGTGGACGCCGATGAGGAGCTCACGGTCGCCTACGGCTATGACCACAGCCCCCGGGGGAAGAGCGGGCCCGAAGCCCCCGAGTGGTACCAGCTGGAGCTGCAGGCCTTCCAGGCCAGCCAGCAGAAGTGAAGGGCCGGCTCGGGGCTCCAGGGAGCTGGGGTAGAACCTTGGATCTATGCACTCCATTTGCCCGACGCTGACAACATCAGACAACATCAACGGGACAACCAGGGACTGCTGGAGCTCTGCCGTCACACCCGCCCCCGCGTGAGCCGCCACCTTCCCGCATACTAACAGGTCAGACAGCGTTTCTCTTACCAGATGTAAAGTTCGCTCGCCTCACAGCCGCGGCCCCAGCCCGAGGCGGCGTGGAGCCCTCGACACCGACAGCCTGGGGTTCTCCGGTGGGTTGCGGCTAAACCTCTACGGAATTCAGAGATCCAAACGACAGACTGAGAAAGGGAAAGGGGCTTTCCGGCCATGTTCTCAGTGGTTTTTTTCCATGATGTTTTTCCTAGGGCCGATGCAAATTGGGCTATCACACTTGCATAGGGGCCGTCTCCGAGTAGAGAACTACTACATCTTTACTAAGTATAGTATCATCTGCCTTTTAACCTTTGATCTGTATCTTGCAATAGAATGGCTTTGTTTTTCCCCAGTGAACAAAAGCCCACTTCTAGTCATTTTCGTCGGTCCTGTTCCCTACCTTATTAGATAACCTGTGCGACAGAAATCCTCCCCATGGATATCCATCCATGGCGGTGGGAGGCCTCTCTGGTTCTTTCTACATCATTATTTCATTATTATGTCCTAATATAAAGTACCGGCTCCTAGGGCCGGCATATTATTATAGAACTATTATTCTCGCATGTAAACAAAGGTATCTTTGCTTTCCTATGTGAGAAGAAATGAATTTTCTTTGTCTGCATTAAGTTATGGAAGAGTTGTAATATATACCTTAAGAAAGAAGAGAGGAAAATTAGTATTTCTCAGCAGTAACTGTGGCAATTTTGCAATATCTTCAATAGTGCTAGTAAGTTTTTCTCCTTGAGTACACTTTAAATGTACCTCACCTAGTGCAGTCCGGCTTGTGGCACAAGTGCATTGAATTCAACAGTCGAATAACTAACTTGAATTCTAATGCAGGATGCAAACATTTCTTTTAAATAATACTATAAAGGCAAACATACTGATCGCTAGGTACAAATCAAACCTTAACGCTGAGACTCTTCATCGTTGTGATTTTAAAGTCCTTACCTGCGTCAGAGCATTATAAGCTAAACGTTCACACCTGCGTAGTTTAACAGCAACAGCATAAGTAGCATTTCAGCCACTTTGCAAGCCATGTATAAACACAACTGCAGAATAAGGAGAAAACCCCTGTTTTTAGTTTAGCATACTAGATCTGTGACATGACTGGGATTGCTCTGAATGCGTCCTGAGAGTTCTGTTTTTTTCTGAGCACCCTCACCCCATGCCATGATTTCTATCTTCTTGCTACTTGGGCGTAAGGGCTGGGAACTCTGGGAGCCACATTTGCTCTGAGGTACAGCTGTCAGCTGTCACCTTTGTCAGTTTGCTCTTCAAAGCTAAAGCCTTGCCCGAGGTAGCAGACGGAGCCCTGGGGGAGAGAGGCCGAAGGAGACAGGGCGAGGGAAGGGTGCTATTTCTTGGTTGTACATT
The DNA here is from genome assembly GCA_004027455.1 of Hydrochoerus hydrochaeris. Lineage (NCBI taxonomy): Eukaryota > Metazoa > Chordata > Mammalia > Rodentia > Hydrochaeridae > Hydrochoerus > Hydrochoerus hydrochaeris. The sequence goes on along the minus strand of PVLA01000846.1, from coordinate 15,751 downwards.
GCTCTTAAAAGGCTTTCTAAGGAAAGTGCTTGATCGGGGATCAGGCCTGCTCCCAGCTTCCGGGTGGGATTCAGCCCTGCAGGTCAGACATGCCACCCTTGCCTTTTCCCCAGGCCAGGCTTCCTGGAGCACTGACTGCGACCTCATGCTCTGGAGCTGGGTGGTGGTCAGATCCCTGCTTGAAAGCTTAAGGGGCTTATTTGCTTAGGAAAGGAAGTTGTCAGGGCTTCTAGAAAGATCTCCCACAAAAGGAACTTAATAGAGTATTTTGATTACAAGGCACCAGGATAGGATCGCTCCTATTCTGCAGAAAGAGACTGCCCTGTACACTGTGACAGAGGAGGATCTCCAGATACATGTTCTGATAGGTGCTTGAAGCGTATCCAAAGGGAAAGACTGTCATCCCCCATCACCTGGGCAGTGGAACCACATCAAAAGCATCGTAACCATGGACAAAATGTGGCAGATTCCCAGTGGTGGGGCATAAACAAATCACTCTAGGCTGTCCCTGGAGGAGCCAGAGCCTGGCGTGTGGGTGACGCCATGATCTCAGGGGACTCATTCAGAGCTGTCCCAGTCCGACCCTGCATGACTAGATCTCTCCTTAGCATCTTTTCTATGACGAAATATTATCTTGTGTTAGAGTTAGGAATAGGAACTAATTGGCAAGAGCACGTCCCCAGATGGTTTTTGTGTGGACTAACAAAACAACGGTCAGGACTAAATTTCCAACACAAAGGAATGATGGATGTGTTAAAAGACAACAGGCGAGGCGGACTTGGGTCTTGTAGTACCTATTCTTATTTTAACCTGCTTCATCCCTGGTCTCCCTGAGCAATCAAAAAGGAAATTCATTTTTCAAGACCTTTTGGAACCCATCTAGGGTGAGAGTGGAACTCTTTGCCCTCTGGGGCTCATCACTCTTGAGAAAGTGTTTCCTTATCACCTAGAAACCAGAAAAAGCCAACAGGGCCCAATGTAACCATTTGCAATATTGAATTGTGACAGTTATAAAGTTGCGAAGGGCTAGGGTGTAGCTCAGTGGGGGCTCACTCACCTCTCATGCATGAGGCCCTAAGTTTGAACTCCAGCCCCACAAACACAAAAATAAAATTGCATTCATTGCGAACAGTGAACAAAAGATTGTGTTAGTGAAACAGTATGTGGCACTTTTAGTAACTTTCATTTAAAAAAAAACCCAAAACTTTAAGTCACTCACAGGCAAAATGCATTTAAAATCTCCCAAGAAGGTAAAGATACAATTCTCCTGTTTTGTTTTCAGTTGCCTCAAGTTTCTGTCCTAAAAGTAGCAATTTAGAATCCACACATCTTTTGTTTCAGAAAAACAAGCAAAACTATGTTGCAAGAATGGATATTATACTGTCTATTTGCCACAGATCAAAGGTTCACAGAATATATTAAATTTACATCTACTTGAGGTAAACCTTGATAGATTTTTTTTTTTCTTAAGATTTTTTTTTTTCCCCTTCAGGAATTTGGATCCTCAATGTCAGGGTTTGGTTTTGTTTCAATTTAATTTTAAAAATACTAAATTTTCAAGATTTCTTTTGCTAAATGTGTGCATACATATTCAAAGCAATGAAGCAATTTCAAGCCATACAACCACAGGGGTGGAAACCCTTTTCACAAATTTTAATGTGTCTGTATGTAAATAGACGTTTGTATGAAATATTTTCATGGTAGAATGAATATATTTAAATGAAGTCAAGTTATTCCAGTGCTATTTAAACACATCACAGAAATTTTTGGTGAGAATTCTCTGAGTCTATTGAGATACAATGCAGATCAATTTTGATTTTTAAAAATCAAAGCCTACAAATCCCTCTGACTGGTGGCGACCCGGCGGAGGGAGCCTGTAGGTTTCCCCAGTGCCTCCGCCGCTTCCTGGTGGTAAGTTTGGTGCTAACGGAGGTGCGCTCACCTTTTGAGATCTCCCCACGGCCCGGGGGCCTGGGAGTGGATCCGAGGCGATCGAGATTCGGTGCAGTTATCCGGAGCACAATTTCTTTGCAGGGCAGCAGAATCCGAAGCCAGACTCGGCCGAGACCCTTGGAGCTGGGTCTCTGGCCACCATCACCTGCCACCCTACTGTCCAGCCACAAGGCAGGGAGGCCGCCCTCAGGGGAGTTGGGGGTCCACACCCCAGGGAGGGGGGACTTCAGGGTTTTGCCAGCCACCTCTGCCCGCAGCCCTCCACCTCCAGAGTGGGGCAGAGGAGCAGCTGCTGGCCAGGGCGGTCCCCCGGCATACTTCTGTCTCTGCTCTGGATGACCATGCACCTCGGCACCAAACTTCCAACCAGAGAGAGAGACGAGTTCTCGGATCACAGGGCCCCTGCCGCCTCTGTCTGTGACTTGACACACAGTCTGAAGTCATTCAAGTATCGACACCATCCGCGTCCCTGCAACATACCTCCCGGCTCTCCTGACTTGTGTTCCTGGAAAAACAAAAAAACAAACAAAAAAAAAGAATTCCTTCCTAATGATATTTGACTTGAGTGAGCTGTTTTTGTTTGGGGCTTTTTTTTTTTTTTTTTTTTTCTCTTTGGGTCCTGGATATAATGAAAGGATGACTAGGATGCCAGCTTTTCACTGTGTATACTAGCAATATGAACACACCAATGTATCCTAACCCATCTTACCGGTTGCATTTTGGGTTACACTAGAATTACTCTTGATTCGTGTATGGAGGAACCACAGAGACTGGAATGACTGCTTATCGTGTGAGAATGATTCTGAGCTCCCTACCGCAAAAGTTTTTCCTCCTGGGTTTTCTGTGTTCTGTTTTTATCCTGAAATGCATTTGTTAGTTGGAGAGGTTCTGTTTCAGGAGTGGAAGTCAGGGGTCCGCTTTCAGCATTCATGGCAACCAAGGGTGGACGAACCCCATCACAGCCAACAAGCATCTTTGGTCTTTTGTGGAATATGAACTAATCTACAAGCCTTATTCAATATCTATAATTCTATGGGTTTTTTTTTAATGATGGGACATTAGTGGAAGATGTTTACATGAGTCACGTTTGCCCTTCCTGTGTTATGAATGAATTTTTTGTAGTGTGTCTGGGTGCATGTGCAGGAGAGTAGGAAACTGTTTCTGAAACAAAACTTGACAAATATTTGTAATGAAAAGTAAATTTAAAGATTGCTATAATTGCGCTATAGAAACAATGCAAGTATTAAACAAAATCCACAATCCTCTGTCACTGTCTTTCTTTGGTCGCCTGGGGCCTAAGAGCAGTACTGATTTTCTTACGGTGTTGCCTACCTGTAGATCTGAATTACTAAACGCACTTGTCAATCGTTTAACGATGTCAGCCATTTATCATTTCCAGAACGTTCTGGAGTGAGCTGAGGGGTGGAGGGTGGCGAGGGCCTTGCTGTGTTTGACAGGACCCCACCAACATCCGTGTCACCGCGTCGCCAGGAGTGTCTGACTGAATACACAAATCCAAAGGCAGTGGCAAGAGGAAAGAAAGAAGATGTGGGTGCCGGGGTAGATTCGGGCAGTGTTAGAGGGGTCTGGACTGAGGAGAGCAGAAGCCCTTCTTCCCAGATCACAGCCGCTGTTCCCAGCTCCTCTCCAAGACCTGAGGCAAGTGACAGGGGCCCACAGCTGGAGCTGGGCTGAGCAAGGCCTTGGCATGGAGCAGGCCGCAAGCTCTCCTGCTTTATTTTATGTCCCTCTGCTGCCCAATCCTGGGTCAAATCAGACTTCTCAGAAAGAAAGGAAACCGAGACAATGATGTTCGAGTCCAGACGTGTTTGGGCAGCTCCTCCACATACACAGAGGCATTCAGAGGCAGGCCCTGGGGTCCGGCCCACCCCTACCGGGTGTGTGCAGACCACAGCATCAGTATTCTTCTTTGGGTGAGGACAGGGGCGAGATTCACAAATTAATACAAACTGAGGTAACAATTAAAAAGCTAAACTCAAGAGTGAGCTGGAGCCAGGGGTGGTGGCACACTTCTGTAATCCCAGCACTCAGGAGGCTGAAGCAGGATCACTGCAAATTTGAATCCAGCCTGGGCTACAAAGGGAACACAAAGCCAGCCTGAACTGCATAGCAAGACCCTGTCTCCAACAGACAAAAAAAAGACCAACCAGAGTGAGCTGCACATGGTGACACATGCCTTTTATTTTGGCATCTAGGAGGCTGAGGCAGGGGGATCATTTCAAGTTCAAAGCCAGCCTGAACTACATAGCAAGAGTCTGTCTCAAAAAATGAATGAAAAAATAAACTAAAAATGAAGGGTCAGGCAGCTTTCGTGGGTCAAAATGACTGGCACCGGCCTGGGGTTTGTAGAGAAAGCTCCCTCAGAACACCATCTCCAGAGACATCACACACACACTCCCTCAGAACACCATCTCCAGAGACATCACACACACACTCACTACCACCCTCTGGCTTTGGGTTCATGTCCCAATCACCCAAGTCAGCTTTCCCCTCCCATTAGTCTGCACCTTATACTTACTATACACTAACATATTATGCGAATGTGTGTTTTGTTTCTTGGTTTTTTTTAGACAGGGTCTTGCTGTGTCATTCAGGGTGGTCTTGAACTCACTATGTAGCCCAGGCTGGCCTCAAACTCATCTGTCTTGCCTCAGCCTCCCAAGTGCTGGGATTACAAGTGTGCACCACCATGCCCAACTTCTTTTGAAAATGTTATGAGTATGGGACACTGCAGGCCTCTGTGTGTCCTCCCTGCAAAGGGTCCACGCTGACTGTGTGTGTTACTCAGCTCTTGGCCACTGTGACAATACCTGAGACAAACAGTTTCAAGGAGGAAAGGTTCACTTGGCTCATGAGTTCAGACGCTTCAGTCCATGGTTAGCTGGCACCAAGACAGGGCCATCACAGTAGAAGAGTAGAGTGGCTTCAAGCTTGCTCACCTCATGGTGGATAGGAGAGAGAGGCGGGTCCTGGGCCAAACACACCCCCAGAAGTCACCCGGTGCCACTTCCTCCCATGGCGTCTCTTCCTGGCTCCCACTGCCTCCCAGTGGCACCATCTACTGGGAACTGTGGTTTCAACAGGTGAGCATTGGGGAAATGTTTAAGACTCAAACTGAGGTGCAGCGGTACACTTCTGTAATCCCAGTTACACAGGAAGCTGAGGCAGGAGGATCAAAAATCTGAGCATAGCTTGGACAACTCAGTGTTAACTGAGTGAGACCCTGATGAAAATAAAAACTGAAGAGGGCTGGGGATGTGGCTCAGTGGGGCAGAAGGCCTAGCATACATGTACTAAAAATCCAAACCTGGAGAGTATATTGTTCCCATTTTAGTATATGCACTACCAAAACACTGGCAGGTTTCTTCTTTATCGTCTTCCTTTTCTTTCCAGAATGGACAGTGGTTTTAGTCAGCTCTGTTCACTCATATACACTTAGCCGTGTGTGTGTGTGTGTGTGTGTGTGTGTGTGTGTGTGTGTGAGAGAGAGAGAGAGAGAATGGAGATCCAGCCCAGGGTGCACTACCACTCAGCTACACCCCTGGCCCTTTTCAGTGTTTAGTAACAAGATCTTATTAAATAGCCCAGGTGAAATTTGAACTCAAGACCTGCCTCAGCTTCCCTTGGTTGTGCAATTACAGGTTAGCACAGCAAATAGTTGTGTATTCAACTTGGTTCACTGCCGGTTCCAAGGATGGGTGCCATCAGCCCTTCAGTCGGAAGGGTGGGACTTCAGGGGCCGAGGACTGCCCCACAGCACAGGCCCCTCTGCTGCTTCAAGACTGGAGTGGGTCTTGGTTACTTTTCATGGTGCTGAGACAAAATACCCGATGCCCAAAGTTAGCGGGGGAAAGGTTTATTTAGCTCACAGTGTGTGGAGGTTTCAGTCCTTAATCTCCTGGCTCCAAGGCAGGGTGGTGCGGCAGAGGAAGACAGAAGACAGCAAAAGCAAAAAGAGCCACAGACAAAAGTGAGGCTCCTCGCACCCCCCTTATCTTATCCAGGCTGCTGGGATCAGGGTGGTGCCGACCCAGCCAGCAGGCTGCTGCAGCAGTCACCCAGCCTTGGTCCCGACACCCTTTAACCCAGCACGGCATGGAGAATCAGCCACACGCTCTGGATCCTGCCCACCCTATGCATGAGGCTTTGGGGGCCATCTAGACACAAACTATAGTGGGGTGGGCCTGGACAGGGGAGCCCCACGGTGGTAGCCAGGGGAGCCCCACGGTGGTACCCCACGGTGGTAGCCAGGGCTATGGTGGGGAGCCGTGCGGAGGTGGGATGTGTCCCCAAGGCAGAGACTGCAGTGTTTGCTGTGTTAGGATTCAGGAGCAGGGAGGCAAACTCAGGGTAAGGGCAGGTTGTCCTGATGGGACAGCATGTGGACCACCATCCCAGAGAGTCACGGGGCCATTCAGGAAGCACCAGGCCCACCGGGAAGGAAGGTCCACCTGAGTCCTTGCCAGCTGTCTGAGTGTAAGAGGAACTGTGAGGCCAAGCTCTATGGCACACAACTGTCCTCTCAGCTATGTGGGAGGCTGAGGCAGGAGAAGCCCAAGTTTGAGACCAACCTGAGTTGTAAGATCCTTTCTATCTTTCTTCCACGCTGAAAGATAGGGCTGGAGCTGGAGTTCGGCACTGCCTGGTGCCCACGGAGGGCTGGCACTGTCAAAGCATCAGGACAGAATGATCTGCTCAGGCTGGGGGTGGCTCCGTGGCGTTTGCCTGCTGTGTGAGGCCTTGGGTTCCTTCCCTGCACCAAGAAGGGAGGAATTAAAGGTGAAATCCATGGTCTTGTGCTGAGCAAGCAAAGGACACAGCGATCACCGAGTGGCGGCGCTATCGCTCCCTCTGATGCTGACGGATGCTTCAGTTTTTGTTTCCAAAACAAGGCACGTTTTTTCGTGGTCCAGTGCCCTCTCATGTTAAGGATTTATTCTTACACCGTTTGTGACAAGACACAAAAGGGAGAACCACAGAGAATGACTGCGTGAATTTTTAAAAGAGGAAAACTTGGCTCATGGGCTGGGGGGGGGGGAGTCCCAGCACTCTGGGAGGCCGAGGCAGGTGGGTTACATGATCAAGATCAGCCAGGCAACTTAACGACTTGGTGAAACTGTCTCAAAATCTAAATAAATAAAATAAAAATAGACTGAGGCTGTAGCTCAATGTAAAAGCCCTGGGCTCAATTCCCAGTATCACAAAAATAAATTAAAATTAAAAGGACTGAGGGTGTAGCTCAGTGGTAGAGCACTCACCTAGCATGTGCAAGACCCTGGATTCTATCCCCAGGACCCCCAAAAGGAAGGAAGAGATGGAAGGAGGAAAATAAATTAGAACCCAAGAGTAACGCCGGCAAATCTCAACTATCATAGGGATGATATAGGACCTCCAAATAGTTAAGGGAAATAGAACTCCCTACCTGCTAGATGTCCAATACGAGCTTGTGTTCTCTAAAATGAAGCATGAATTCTAGGAACAACGGAGGTTTAGGGTAGGAAGAATTTATTAAGAGGAAGAAAAGCTTCTAAGAGAGACAAAAGGGGTCCCGAGAGGGACACTTCTCAAAGGTGTTATATTGTGAGGTGAGGCGGGTTCAAGATGGGACAAGATACTATAGTCAACCAATAAGATTACAATTAGAGTCCCTAAATTAACATTGATCCAAAGGGAAGTCACGATGAGGGCATGAGGTGGGACAAAACTACAATCAACCAATAAGATTACAAGTCTAGCCCCTTAGGTAATATTAATTAAATGGAGGTCAAATGGGGAAGCAAGTCGCGTAGCCAGTGTGCCTGCACTGAACGGGGCCTTTCCTGAAAGGAAGATTTTGCTCCCCCACCCTAGGTGACCGATACCTATTTAGAATATCAATCACTGTTCCTCCCCAGGGGAAGAATCTAGGTGTATTCATTCCATCTTTTGTCTTGCGGTCTGGATGTTAACAAAAATGTGCCTAGGCCCACAGGTGTGATGTATCTGTACTAACTCCTCTGGAGGGCCAGGCCCTGTCGGCCTGCCTGTGATATTTCTACCTAACTCAGCAGTCTATTATACTAATCTAGGGGGCCAGGGATATAGCTCAGCAGCACAGCACTTCCCTGGCAAGCATGAGGTCGAGAGTTCAATTCCCAGTACCAAAAGAAAAAAAATTAAAGCTTTATTATACTAATCTGTCCAGCGATGGTCCGAGGAGTGGAGCTCGGTGGGCGAGACTCCGGCCCTGCTCCCGCTCAGGCCTCGGGGTTCAAGGCGCTGCTCACGGCTGCACTGCGATGTGGCCCAGAGCTCGGCTCACTCCCAGTGCTGGAAGTCACAGCTGTCTCTGGAGGGTAGGAACTGCCTGGGTTCAAAGCCCCCAGAGATCAGGGAAAGGACAAAGTCAGGAAAGACTTCCCGGTCACAGAAGTCTCCCTCCAGGACAGGAGCCAGCCAGGTGCCCAACTTGCTGGTGCCTAGGGTTCCTGGCAGAGGGGGACCTCCAGCGCAGCTGGAGCTTCTGGGAAACAGCCGGTTCCCAAACTGGCCGAACTGAGGACAGAGGAGGGACTCCAGACTGCCTGTCAAATGCTCTAGGTGCAAGGCCACAAGCTGGCTCACTGCCTGGGAGAGAAACCGTGTGCGTCATTGCACACGGTGGACCTAGGTGAGATCACAGCAAGAAGCAGCCTGTGTAAGCAGAATTTTAATGACATTTTCCATCTCATTACAAAGAATTACAGAGTTTACCATCTAAAATCAATGTGGTATTCCACGCCCATAATTCCAGCACTGAGGGAAGCTGAAGCAGGAGGATCACAAGTTTGAGCCTTACCTGAGCAATTTAGGCTAAACCACTAGTACCAAAGAAAAAAGAGCATACTAGTTGAGAGAACTTTTACCACTGAAGAGCACTTAACCAGATTCCGTGATGCCACCCTGTCAGGAGCCCCTGAAAACAAATGGACGGTGAAACTGCCCTCGCTCCCACCATGAAACTGGAACACCTGGGTGTAAGGCCTGTGCCAGTCCACAGCCCGTGATGGTTCAGGCACTAAGTATCAACAGTGCTACCAAGCGTGGCTATGCACAATCCCAGCTACTCAGGAGGCTGAGGCAGGGGGAACGCACATTACAGGCCAGCCTAGGTAATTTAGTGAGACTATGTCTCAAAATAAAAAGTGGGGGGGACCAGGGGGTGGCACACCTGTAATCCCAGCATTTGGAAGGCTGAGGCAGGAGGATCACCAAGAGTTCCAGGCCAACCCGGGCCACATAGTGAGTTCCAGGCCAGCCGGAACAACACAGTGAGACCCTGTCTCGAGATGAAACAAAGCAAAACAAAAAACCTCATTAAAAGACAGTCAAGAAAACCTAAGTAAAGGTAAAGGTTTCGATTCTTGGGGCAGAAAAACTGAGCATTATTAAAATGTACCCACAGTATTACACATTTCTTCTGAAACCTTTTCAAAACTGAGTTTGCCTCTTAAAGGATTTAGCTGCACGCAGACCATCTAACTTGTAATCTGTTTCTCACCAAGCGCGGCGCAACTCCGGCCTTCCGAGGGCGCTAACCCAGCCCGCCGCCGCGTTCGCAAAGGCAGTGACCACTCTTGGGAGCGCCAGCATGTCTCAGTCCGTAATGTCAGCATAGTGGTCCGTGCGCAGACATCCAAGCGCATGTTTCTTGGTTCTGGTGTATTCATTTTATTTTTCTGTCTTGGGGATCAATCCTTTTATATCAAGCCCCCACCTCCAACTTTTCCCTGGGTGACCCAAAAGCCCGGGCGCCTCCTGCAGGGGAGCAGCCGAATAGGGTGGATGGGTCTCGGGCCTCGGCCACACCTCAGGCCCCTGGTCAGGCCCCAGCTCCAAAACCCGAGGGGAGCCAGGGGTACTGGGGCCCATCGGGCAGCGAGTGGGACAGAAAGTAGGCCAAGGCCACCTCCAGGACCGAGCCTGGGCCAGCAGCGTCCGCACCTCCACAGCTGTGAGGGTCTAACCTGAAGTTGGACTGCCAGGCAGTGGAGAGTGGCCGCTGTGGATTTGGGGATGAGGAGAAAAGACAAAACCCAACAGCGAGCAGAGACAGGCTTGCGCTGGGAAAGGAAGTCCTCCATGTGCCCCCAAGAGGCTCTGATTAGTGTCAGTCACTCTAATGAGTGTCTTGCTTAAAAAGCAGCAGGTTTTATTGTCCTTGCTCTGCAGAGGGGGAAACTGAGGCTGGCAGAGAGCTTCCACATGGCTTGAAAGGGTCTTGCTAAGATTCAGTTAGCACAGCTTGGAGTGTTGGCACTCACTTCTAATCCTAGCACTCTGGGAGGCTGAGGCAGGAGGATTACAACTTCTACCCCAGCCTGGGCAACCTACTGAGACCCTGACTTTAAAAAGTATAAACAGGTTAGGAATAGAGCACAGGGCGAAGGCCTCGGGTACAATCCCTAGCTCCATACACGACACGACAGGTTGGGCCGCCACAGCTGGACCTTGCTTTTCCTCCTGACACGAGAGGGAAAGAAGAGGAATTCAGTGCCTTGTGTTCACTGCTGTTCTAATGAACAAAGGCTGAGTCGTTACTCCAAGCTTAGCAGGGAAGTGAAAAGCAGATGCTCCTCTTACACCCTGCAAAGAAACTCTCAGGAGTCGCAGCTCCTGGCAGGCACAGTGCATCGTGCTGGGTGTCGGTGGCTCACCCATCATGTCAGGAGCTGTCTGTCCTTGTGGAGCCCTTGGAGCCGAACCTGCTCAAAGCACGGAGTGATTTTTTCAAGTGGCTAATGCTGCACAGGAAGCAGGTGACCGACAGAAGCTACTGACTGTGGACACGCGGGGACACTGGTGCGGGGCTGCGAGAGGGAGACACAGAATGGAGGACACAGCAGCCACCAGCAAAGGTGCAGGCTCAGCGTCTCTGCACCTCTCGGACCAGGCGCCCCACGGGGAAGTGGGTCCCGCAGCCACAGCTGCATTTACAGGAGCATTTACACTGCAGAAAAGGATGAGAGGGAGAAAAAGAGAATATTTAAAATAATGATTTTACCTCTTTTTCCCTTAGTCCTAAAAGCCAAGTTTACACACACACACACACACACACACACACACAGGCCTGTTTCGCACATATATACACATTTAATTACAGTGAGTTTGCAGTATAGGATAGTGATGCTCAGCTGGGGAGTTGGACCTGCATAGAACACATCACTTTCAATCTCTGTATCTACCCCCCCCACCAAATACCTCCACCCCCACCCCCTGAGAGTGTTTTTCTTATCAAAAGCATTGAATTAAATATGTTTTACTATTTCGGTAATTTCAATAAAAATAATTTTTGGTTTATTATCTGTTTGAGACAGTTTGTTTTGTTTTGCTTTGTTTTAGACAGAACTCGCTGTACAGCCCAGACTGGCCTCAAACTCAAAATGATTCTCCTGCCTCAGCTTCCAAGTGCTATGAGATGGGTCTTGCTACCCAGTTTAAACTGGCCTTGGACTCAAGGGCGTCTTCCCACCTCAGTGTCCTGAGTGCTGGGCTCACAGGCCTGCACCACCATGCCCAGCTATTTTGGGAACTTTTTATTTACCACTTTGATATAAAGCTGGATGAAGGTCTGTTTCTAAATCCAATTCATGTTGTTGCTTGCATGTTCTAACTAACGAAGCTGAACATACAAATGACCTCATGAAGATCCTCAGATCCAAACAGAAGAAGAAGAAGGAAAGGCAAAACCAAAGCCAGAAGCAGCACATCCTTGCCTGGGCTCACTAACACTGCTGCCGGGTTTTCTGTTCCGCACAGAAGCGATGCAGAGGTTTTTTTTTTTTTTTACTGCAGTCCATTTGCTAGAATGGCATCTCCTCACATTATTCTCCCAAAGGGAGTCAGGGTTGCATTTGTATTCTTAGCAATTGGGCCCAAAGCCTAGGGTAAGGCTTAATTGGGAGAGCTTTAAACAGAGTGGGAAACCCTAACTTTTAAAATGCTAGGATAGCTTGGGAGGCTGAAGCAGGAAGATCATTGTGAGTTCAAGACCAGCCTGGGCAATAAAATGGGCTCAAGGCCCATCTGAACAGCATAGTGAGACCCTGTCTCAAAAAGACAAAAATAAATAAAAGGATCAAGGTGCAGAATATTAATGTACAAATGTAAATATGTTATTTATTCAAACATATACTAATAAAAGCTTTTCAAAAGAAAGAAAACACCTACATCAAAAGGAAACATTTCCCAATATTCAGACAGAAGAATTAGATTGTGTTTATTTTTGTAAAAATAATTACTAAAGGGGTCAGAGGTTTAGCTCAGCAGCGTAAGTGCCTGCTTGGCAAATGCAAGGTCACAAGTTCGATCCCTGGCACAAAAAAAAAAAAAAAATTACTAAAGTAGCATGTTTCTCAGCACAAAATACATTCCAGACACTTGTTTTATAAACACAGTCAATGCCAGGTGTGGCGGCACACATCTGTAATCTCAGCACTCAGGAGGCTGAGGCAGGAGGATCACTGTGAGTTTGAGGCCAGGCTGAGCTACATAGTGAGATCCTGTCTCAAAAAACAAACAAACAGAATAAAACCCAAACATAAGTAAATAAATGAATGAATGGTCAACAATTTGAATCCAATGTCTATGCAAGGAACATACATGGCAGATCTTTCTTTAGTGAGCCTCTGTGCTGTTTGCCCTGCGATGAACAGTAGAGAGTGGGGATGCCACCAGGTAGCTCCGCGCACTCTCTGCCACTGACTGAAAAGACCCAGAGGTTTTCCGCACGGGCTGCCACCCACAGGCACAGTCCATGTCTCCTCCCCTTAAACCCAAGGACGCTATTTCTGACACGGCACAGAGTGTGGAAGCAGAAAGGGCAGTGGGCGGGGAGCTGCGGGTCAAAGGCCCAGGAGCCCTCGAGAGAGGTTTGGTGGCGGCAGGTCATGTGTGTCGGTGTGCTGGGGACAGGCAGCGGAGACGGTGAGTATGCCCGGGCTTTTCTCCTGTCTGCTCTTGTTCTCATCTTGGCAACATCCAAATCTTGGCCCCAGGTCCTGCTAAGTTAGCTGCACCCCTGTCATCAGGAGTTTAGAAAGCTGAGGCAGGAGGGCTCCAAGTCCCTGGCTATCCTGGGCTGCTTCATGGGAGCCTATCTTAAAAGAAAAATTTACAAAGGGGCTGAGGGTGTAGCTCAAGGCTTCCTGGGCTCATTTCCCAATACTGGGGAAATTTTTTTCATAAACTTCTTAAAACCCTCTAATAAATGTTTCTTGCCTTAAACCAGCTAGTAGAAACCCCCACTCTGCTCAGCCCACCTCTGATTTTAAACATTGTTGAGCTGGGCGTGGTGAGGCAGGGGGATTCTGAATACAAGGTCAGCCCGAACCAGATATGGGAGCCCTGTTTTGTATGTGACACCTAGCAGTAAAGGAGGCCGGGAAACAGTATTTAGTGGGGGCACGCCAAACTCACTCTGAGAGCTGCTGGTGAGAAATGAGGAAGAGAGGTGTCAGGGACTGTGCCCCCGCCCCCCAGATGCTGGAGTCCCAACCCCTGGGTACCGCAGCAGGGAGCCAGGGCCTTTCCACCGGTGATCAGGGTAGAGTGATGTCACTAAGTGAACCCAAACCCAGTGTGACTGAGGATGTCAGGACCCAAGGGACAGTCCACGTGGAGGACGCTGCTGTGAGGACCAGAGAACCCCATCTGCACCCCAAGAGCCCACAGCTGTGAGGCCAGGAGAGAAGCATGGGACAGAGTCTCTCAAACAGCCCTCAGGAGAGACCTGCTAGGCAACACCTGCAGCCTCCAGAACTGGGGGACCAGAGGTTCCTGCTGCTCCCACCGCCCCGCCCAGGCTGCCGAGCTGTTAGGGTGGCCCTGGGGCTCACGGAAGACGGAGGACGACAACTGCCTCCTGCTTTGGGTGCCCGCTCTTCCTGCTTTTTCTTGGCCCACACTTGCTGAGGACCTCACCAAGATCCCTACCTGCCTGTATGAGGGGTTTGGCTCAGGATGAAATAAGAGACAAGAGACAATTTAGTCAGGCATAAGGGGGCGGGGAGGGTGGCACCTCAGAATGGGCACAGGCAAAGACACCCCCGATTCCCCACCAGCTGGCCCACTGCTGGCTGACCCACGCAGGTTCAGAGTGGGGAGTGTGCTTTTCCCGGTGACTGTTGTGGGCAGGTAAAAAGAACCAAGCATTTTTGCAAAAATGAGACTGCTTTATCCCAAGCAAAACTTTTATGACAGTTACTGCAGTGCTTGAAAGAGCCTCAGTGGGCCTCACTATACCCAGCCGGCCTCCCCGTCCCCTCTGAGGGCTGCAGCTTCACTAGCCACAGGGCTTCAGCTGTGGCAGCAGAAAGCAGGGAGCTTATAGGGCAGGACAAGGACGGCCTCGGACATCTTCTGGACTCAACTTACAACGTGGGATCCCCAACAAACTTGCTCTGCAGAACCTCTTCTTTCCCTCCTTCCTTTTTTTCTTTCTTTCCTTTCTCATTCACCCATGCCTTGTGAGAATTTTATTATATAGAGTGTAAAATACACTGTCAAAAAGAGTATCTTTCAAAACAACATGCATGACACTCTCGAATTCCTTTTTAACAGACATTTCAAGCACTGTAAGGAAAACAAGGAAAAACCAGACACTAACCTCAGTACATTTCAAACAGAATATCCCTCAGGTCAATTAAAAATGCAAGGAAAGAGCCGGGCATGGTGGCTCACACCTGTAATCCCAGCACTTGGGAGGCTGAGGCAGGATGATCGTTGGGAGTTCAAGACCAGCCTGGGCTACAAAATGAGCTCAAGGCCAGCCTGAACTGCATAGAGACCCTGTCTCAAAAAAAAAAAAAAATAAAAAAAGCAAGGAAAAAACAGTTTTGATCCCATTTTTTCCTTTAAAAATATATTCTACCTGTATAAGATACACTACAATCAGAAATCACATCCCTTTGTTAAATCATAATCATTTAAATTATACTGTGGTTAATACAAGGTGATCATTTCATCTAATCTGACAAATATAAAGAAAATATTTAAAAGGAAAAAAGCAAAAACTACCTTTGAATTTAAAAAGTTACTACATTTTTATATGATCCAATATTCCACAGTGTTAGAAGTTATATTGAATTTGTTTAATATGAAAAGTGACAGTATTTATATTTTGGACAGAATAAAGGTGTTTTTTTTTTCTTTTATTTTTAAAACCAGCTTGGAGATCTTAGATACACAATTCAAAGCCTGTTTCTTTTCCCTTTTTTTTCAGACAGGGCCTCATTATGTAGTTCAGGTGGCCTTGAACTCATTGTGATCCTCCCACCTCAGTTTCCCCAGTGCTGGGGTGCGGCGTCCTTTTCTGTCCATGCCACGTCCTAGTCCATCCACGCCTTGTGACAATCGTTACTCCAGGAAAAGGACACCGCATGTGGGAATTGGGCGCGGGGATCTTGGAATGTTTTGTACTGATAATTGTAATTTGTGTAATTCACATATATATATTTTCATGTAATACTTAATATGAAATCGAAAATAGAAACTCCAGAGGAGTTACTAGAAACCCTCTAGATAACTTTGTGAAAACTAATTGTGAAATTTTACCTTCTATGAGTAGTATGAGAGAGTTTATACAAAAGCTTTAAATGAAAGAGCTCATGGAGGAGGATTTGCAAAATTCCTGTGAGACAACTGCCCTGAGACACTGGACAGGCAGCCAGAGACGGGCAACTAGGACACATATGTTACGCCACCGGCCGCCTAAGACAGGCACAGGACCAATTGCTGTCCTGCAGGCCCATGACGGGTA
>PVLA01000845.1:258805-444211 GCA_004027455.1 Hydrochoerus hydrochaeris | reverse complement strand
GATTCTTATTTATTTCACTAATGAGGATAGTCTCAAGTTGTCTCCATTTGCCTATGAAGGCATCAAGATCATCCTTTTTTATAGCTGAGTAATATTCCATTGTATAAAAATGCCACATCTTTTTCATCCACTCTGCAGTTGATGGGCATCTTGGTTGTTTCCAGGATTTAGCTATCACAAATTGTGCAGCTATGAACATAGGTGCACATATATCACTGTGATATGAAATTTTCAGTTGTTTGGGGAAAATGCCCAGGAGGGGAATAGCTGGATTGAATAGGGCTTCCAATCCTAGTCTTCTGAGAATTCTCCATATGGATTTCCATAACGGTTGCACCAGTCTACATTCCCACCAACAGTGGAGCAGTGTTCCTTTTTCCCCGCAGCCTCGCCAAAATTTGTTATCAGTTGATTTCTTGCTGGCAGCTATTCTTTCCAGAGTAACACGGAATCTCAATGCTGTTTTAATTTGCATTTCTCAAATGACCAGTGATGGCAAACATTTCTTCTTGTATTTATTTGCCATTTGTATATCTTTCTCTGAGCAGTGTGTGTTCATCTCAGATGCCCATTTTTGGAGAGGGTCTTTGAATTTGGGGGGATTGATGTTTTTCAATTCTTTATATATTCTGGACACAAGTCCTTTGTCTGAGGGGTTGCTGGTTAAAATTCATTCCCACTCTGTCAGTTTTCTTTTCACTCTGTTGGTGATTTCCTTTGAAGTGCAGAAACATTTCAATAATGTGAGATCCCATTTGTTGATTCTTTGAAGTGTTTCCCGTGCAGTTTGCGTTTTGTTCATGAATTCTCTGCCTACCACTATGTCTCCAAGACTTCTACCTACCTTGTCTTCCAGAAGATTTAGTGTTTCTGTTTTAATACTGAGGTCTTTGATCCATTTAGACTTTAGTTTTGTGCATGGTGATATGCATGGATCTAGTTTCAGTCTTTGGCATGTAGAGAGCCAATTTTTCCAACACCATTTATTAAAGAGACTATCCTTCTTCCAGTGGACATATTTAGCCCCTTTGTCAAACATCAGGTGGCTGAGTGTCTTTGTAGTTGTGCTTGCATCTTCTAATCTGTTCCATTGATCCTCAGGTCTATTTCTTTTCCAGTACCATGCTGATTTTATCACTATGGCTTTATAGTACTGTTTCAAGCCAGGAATTGAGATTCCTCCTGCCTTGCTTTTGTTGCCTAGAATTGCCTTTGCTATTCTAGGTTTCTTTTGTTTCCAAATGGATTTTAGGAGTGTTTTCTCTAGATCTGTGAGGTATGTCAATGGTATTTTGATTGGGATTGTGTTAAATCTGTATAACGGTTTTGGGAGTATAGCCATTTTCACAATGTTGGTTCTTCCTAACCAAGAGCAAGGAATATCCTTCTATTTTCTAATATCCTCTTCAATCTCCTTTTTCAGCATAGTATAATTTTCAGCATATAGGTCTTTTACATTTTTAGTTAGGTTGATTCCTAAGTATTTCATTTTTTTAGATGTTATTGTAAAGGGCGATATTTCCATAATTTCTCTCTCAGTGAGTTTTTTGTTTGTGTACAGCAATGCTATTGATTTTTGAGCATTGAGTTTGAATACAGCTACACTACTGAACTTGTTTATTATCTCTAGCAGTCTTTTAATGGATTTTTTTGGGTCTTCTATATAGAGTATCATGTCATCTGCAAATAGTGATAATTTAACTTCTTCCTTTGCTATCTTTATTCCTTTTATTTCTCTCTCTTGTCTGATTGCCCTGGCTAGTGTTTCCAGAACTAGATTGAAAAGGAGTGGTGAGAGTGGACATCCTTGTCTTGTTCCTGATTTTAAAGTGAAAGCTTTCAGTTTTTGTCCATTTAGTATAATGTTGGCTGTTGGTTTGTCATAGATGGCATTTATAAGGTTGAGGTAGATGTTGTGTATTCTGAGTTTCTGAAGGGTTTTTATCATGAACATGTGTTGGACTTTGTCAAAAGCTTTTTCTGCATCTATTGAGATGACCATGTGGTTTTTGTTTTTGGCTCTGTTGATGTGGAGTGTTACATTTATTGATTTGCGTATGTTAAACCATCCGTACATACCTGGAATGAGCACCACTTGGTCATGATGTATAATCTTCCTGATGATTTGCTGCATTCTATTTGCCAGTATTTTGTTGAGAATCTTTGCATCAATGTTCATTAGTGAGATTGGCCTATAATTCTCTTTTTTGGTTGTATCTTTCTCTGGTTTTGGTATCAGAGTAATACTTGCCTCCAGGAATGATTTAGGGAGGATTGCTTTCTTCTCAATTTCATTGAAGAGTTTAAGGAGTACTGGCATCAAATCTTCTCTAAATTTCTTGTAGAATTCAGCTGTGACTCCATCTGGACCTGGGCTTTTCTTTGTTGGAAAGTTTTTAATTACGTTTTCAATTTCATTAGCTGATATTGGGTTGTTCAAAATTGCTACATCTTCTTGGTTGAGCTTTGGTAGTTCATATGTTTCTAGAAATCTTTCCATTTCCTCTGTGTTTTCCACTCTATGTGAGTAGAGATTTTCAAAGTAGGTATTCATGATCTTTTGAATTTCCATGGGATCTGTAGTAATTTCTCCCTTTTCAGTTCTTATTGCATGAATTTGGGTTTTTCCTTTCTTTCTCTTGATAAGGTTAGCTAGGGATTTGTCAATTTTGTTTAGTCTCTCAAAAAACCAGATTTTTGATTCATTAATTGTTTGTATTGTTTTTTTAGTTTCAATTGCATTGATTTCTGCTCTAATCTTTACAATTTCCTCTCTTCTATGAGCTTTGGGCTTAGCTTGCTTTTCTTTTTCTAGACACTTGAGATGGAGCATTAGGTCGTTTATTTGTGCTCGTTCTATTGATATGACAGTTTATTGCTATATATTTCCCTCTTAAGACTGCTTTCATTGCATCCCACAGGTTACAGTATGTTGTTTCTATATTTTCATTGAATTGTAGGTATTGTTTTATTTCTTCTTTAATTTCATCTGTAGCCCATTGGTTGTTCAAAAGGGTGTTATTTAATTTCCATGTATTTATGCAGGTTTTACAATTTCTTTTGCCATTAATTTCCAATTTCAGTGTGCTATGGTCTGATCCTATGCATGATATTATTTCAATACCTTTGCATTTACTTAAGAATGTTTTATGGGATAATACATGGTCTATTTTGGAGAATGTCCCATGTGCAGCTGAGAAGAATGTGTATTCTGATGTGGTTGGGTGGAACACTCTGTAAACATCTACTAAGTCCAATCGCTCACAGGTATGATTCAGTTCTGTTATTTCTTTGCTGACTTTTTGTCTAGTTGACCTATCTCTTTGTGACAATGGGCTGTTAAGATCTCCTGTTATAATTGTATTCCTGTGCATTTGGTTTGTCATGTCCATTAGTATCTGTCTTATATAGTTGGGTGCTCCTGTATTTGGCACATATATATTTATAATTATTAGTTCTTCCTCTTGAATTTTTCCACTAACAAGTATGTAGTGACCTTCTCTATCTCTTTTATTCATTTTAGGTTTGAAGTTCACATTGTCTGCAAATAGAATAGCTAAACCTGCTTTTTTTCTGGTTTCCTGTTGCATGGAATACTGTTTTCCATTCTTTGACTTTTAATCTATGAGTTTCCTTTTGGGTCAGATGTGTTTCTTGTATATAGCATATTGTGGGATCCTGTTTCTTGGTCCATTCTGTCAATCTATTTCTTTTTATAGGTGAATTGAGGCCATTTACATTTATGGATATCACTGATATGTACTGGTTTGACTTTGCCATGTTAAGTTCCAGTTGTTTTCTTTCTGCTTTTCCCCTTATTTAATTACTTATCCTACCTGGTGGTTTCTTCCTGTTGTTGTTTTGGGGATTGTGGTCATTGTTATCTCTGTCTAGTATGTCTCTCAGTACTCTTTCTAGGGTTGGTTTGGTGGACACGAATTTCTTCAGTTGTTCTTTGTCATGGAAGTATTTTGTATCTCTATTAAATCTGAATGAAAATTTTGCTGGGTACATGAGTCTGGGTTGAAGGTTGTTTTATTTTCAGGGCTTGAAATACCTCACTCCAAGCTTTTCTTGACTTGAGAATTCGTGCTGAAAAGTCTGCCATGAATCTAATGGGCTTTCCTTGACAGGTGAGTTGTGTCTTTCCCTGACAGCTTTTAGTATTCTGTTTTTATGCTGTATGTCTGAGATCTTAATTATTATGTGTCTAGGTGTGGATTTATGTTGATTATGACTTTTGGGTATTCTATATGCCTCAGTTATTGGCATATCAGATTCTTTCCCCATGTTTGGGAAATTTTCTGCTATTATTTCTGTAAATACTTTACGTATGTCATTTGCCTGGACTCCCGTATCTTCCCTAATGCCCATTATTCTTATATTGTTGCTCTTGGCATCATCATAAAGCTTCTGGATTGTCATTTCATGCTGCTTTGTTATTTTCAAAAGTTCTATCCTTTTTTGATCACTAATTGTGATGCTGTCTTCATGGTTCAAAATCATATCCTCAGCTTCCTTTAGGCAGTTTTGTATGCTTTCAATAGGATTTTTTGTTTCTTGGATGTCTCTTTGAGTTTGTTTCATGAATTCTGCTTGTTTTCTATATTGTTCATTCAAAATTTCAGTTTCCCACGCTCATGTACTTTTTTCTCTAGTTCTTCTTTAGCTGCAATCAAAAACTTCTTTACTAAAGTTGTTATTTCTATTTTTTCATGGGAGAGTAATTCTAATTTGATTTCTTCTATAGCCTGATGCAGTTGTCTTTTTATTTCACTGGCTATCTTTTCAGAGATTCCTGGTGTGTTACTTTTGGTGTCCTTTATTTCAATGTCTCCTATACTTGCTTCTGGTGAACTATATGTTTGAGACTGCATTTTGCTTTTTTGTATTTCACTCTGCCTGGTGTTTTCTATGTGTAGGAGGGAATCACACACACTCTTTTTAGACACACCAAAGTCTTACAGTTAGTTGAAGGGGGCTTTACTACTGGCCCTATTTATCCCCTGTACACCTCTATTTTAGGGGTATACTCACCATATTGATATAGTCAACCCACTGTAGTCCAAGGTTCATCACCTGGGAGCAAAGTTCCAAATTTTCTTACACTACCTGGAGCACGTTGAGATCTTCTGATGTTCCAGGCTGGAGGGCGGGCCCAGCAGAAGCAGTCCAGGGCAGTTTTCATCCTGGAGCGGGCTTCCACTTTGTTCCCAGTGGCAAGGCAGACCCACAGGGTAGGTTCTGGGCAGCTTACACCTGAGGCAGTCTTCCTCTAAGTTCCTGGTGGCAGGGTGGGCCCACGGGGGAGGTTCCGGGCAGCCTATGCCTGAGCGGGCTTCCACTGAGTTCCCGGTGGCAGGGCCCAAGAAAGGATTTCTAATTAAGTAAAGAACTCTCAAAATTGAACAATGTGAAAATAAATAATTCAGTTTTTAAAAAATGGACAAAGTATTTAAATATTTTATCAAAGTATATACATGTATGGCAAAGAAGCACATGAAAATGTTCTCAGGGCCACTGATCATCTGATACAAGTTAAAAGAAAAAGGATATCTTGGCACACACCTGCCAGAATGGTCAAAATGAAAATGTTTGATCTTACCAAGTTTTAACAAGAGTGACTATAGGAATTTTCATACAACCTACTGAGAATATAAAATGAAGCAAATATATAGAATAAATTAGAAAAAGGTTTCTTAAAAATTCAAATATACATATCAAAGAATTCAGACATTTTATTACTAGGTAATTGACCAAGAAAAATAAATACAAACATTTATATAAAAGCTTGTGCATGAATGTTTATAACTGCTTTATCTATAATAGTCCCAAACTATAAATAGTACAAATGCCCATCAACAAGTGAAACAGTAAATATATAGTGGTTATGGTTTATACATATAGTTGGATTGTTGCACAAAAATCAAAGAATGGACAGTTGACACAGGTGAAACGTGGAAGAATTTCAGAAGTGTGTTGAGTGGGGCTAGGGGTTTAGCTCAGCAACACAAGTGCCTGCCTGGCAAGCGCAAAGTCATGAGTTTGATCCCAGCCCAAAACAATAAAAAATATTCATGCTTTAGGGCCAGGGGTTTAGCTCATCCTGGTAAGCATAGGTCAAGAGTTTGATCCCTGGTACAAAAAGAAGAAGTAGGTTGAGTGAAACAATCCAGATATAAAAAGTTATATATTGTATGATTTCATTCATTAAAATTTCTAGAAATTGCAAGCAAATTGATAATAACAGAGAAGAGACCAGTGGTTTTTCTGGGAACCATTGGTGGAAAGATCAGAGAATAGAGAAGTAAATGTAAAGGATATAAGGAAATGTATGGAGTGGTCAGGTTTACAACTTTCATTCAGTCACACTTTTACAGTATTTTCATATGTCCAACTTATCAAATTGCATGCTTTAAAATATGTGGTTTATTAAATGTTAATTATATTTCAAACTATTATGTAAATATGGAAAAGTAAAAATACTTAAGCAAATTTGCACTACTTTTGTGGTATTTGCACTACTTTTGGTAAACTGTAAAATCAGCTAATAGAACATACACAAATGCACTTGCTCAAGTACATTTTTTGGTCAAAGTGGACTCTTGCTGGTGTCCCTTGGAGCAAAGTGGACTTAGGGAAGAAATTTACCTTGAAAGGCTGATATATTTCCTTAAGGAATTTATCTGCATCTTAAAAATAGCTTTAGGATCAGATGATACGGTAGTTGCTATAGAAACTGCGCATTTGAGGCAGAATCACAGTGTGCAAAAGTCCTAAGTTAAAAACGTCGAACAGTATGAACCTCTGCAGTTCCTATCACTCATTCTCTGCTTTGAGAAAAAAATCTTGTTTTTTCAGTACTGGGGATGGGACCCAGGGCCTTGGACATACTGGGTAAACCCTCTTCCATTCATCAAGCTATGTCCCTAGCTAATAAAAAATCATTTTAAAATGAATTTAAGAATCTTGTAACAATACTTTTTCAAGATATACTTATTGCCTATATCTTAACTAGAATTACACACCTTGGGGTGCATATATGAAAGATGGCATTTTGGCAGAAAATGGAGATTTAGCAATCATGAACCATTTACAAGGAATTAGTGTGGAAAACTGCAGGAAATTTCTTTCAGACATGACCAACAAGTAAAAGGCAATTTATAATATGGTAGTTAATTTATCCTAATAAATGATAAAGCATTTGAGGGCTTTAATGAGCTTTCCTATTATCTCTACTCCTGAATTTGCTAGTTTTTAGCATATGTGTAAGAACTAGTTTTCTAGTTCTTACGTATCTAAGAGGTACATAAAGTTGAGGCATTTAAAGAGCCAGAGAAGAATCTGCCTTCTTACACCTTGAAAAATAAGGCTGTGACATTCTATGACCTACAAGTAATCATTATATTTCTGCTCTATACACACTTCAGCCCTTAACTTATGTCAGACTCCAGAGCCACAGAATCTGTAGTCTTTCTGACTAGACATCAAACATAGCCTCAATCAGAGATATTTTTACCACTAGGTTCACTTGTTTTAATTATACCAGGTGTCTGGGATATTTTATTTTATTAAATCTACTAGATTTTCTGAAACTCACATAAAAAAGACTATAAAATTTAAGTTAAACATGAGCTCATTTCTAATTTTAATGGCCTGAAATTGTCTCTGTTTTGCTAGTTAGATGTGTTTCATATTTAGTGCTGATGAAATCAGAATTGTGTTTAGAGTACTCTGTCTTTAAGTTATTTGCTTGTGATTATGGCAACATAAATGAATATATTTACCTTTCCTCTAAGGAAAAGTCAGCCTTATATTTTCAGTGTTCAGTTCATGCTCTGGAAGCAAATTTCATGCTGGGACAACTGTACTTCCTTTCTCAAACCACATTCCTTCTCAAGCTTTGTTCTGAAACTTCAACAGAGCTCCTTCAACTTCTCTGCTAGCTTTTCTGTCCATAACGGGATACAGTCCAACCAAAGTCTATGTGGCTTTTGCTTCCAACTGTGTCACCAAAAGCCAGTCCTTCACTGCAGTCGGCCAGGGAGACATATTGAATTACTTCTATTTCCTAAACTCTGTCTTGCTCTTTAACCTTTGTGAGAGTCTGTGCAAATCTCCCAAGTATGTTTGCGTGCTTTTCCGAATCTACAGAAATCATAAGTATTTCCTTCTTTGAAGCTTTTTCTGACTTTGTTATTCCCTCTGATCTCTTTATCCATGCACATTTCTCTATTTTAATACTTGCAATGGTGTCCACTCTAGGTCACTTTTGTAGTTTATATCCAGGACAAGACAAAGCCAAGTTTATCTACTGTTTCTAGTATGGTCCCAACTGGACACCTTTTTAAGAATGTGATTAGCAGTTTTCTACTTAGAAAAGTATTTTGGACAAGGCTGTAAAAATGCTAAAATCCTGTCCTGTCAGTTTTCCCAAGCTACCCTGCTTTTTGCAGAAACAGGAGCAGAATATAAATCAGGGAATGTTATTTGCTAAGCAAGCACCAGATTCCCAAAGAAAGGATTCAGATCCAAAGCTGGATGGGAATGCATGGCCTTTGCTTAAGGTCTGAATGAGAGCTCCTGCTTCACCTCTGGTCTATTTAGCTGCAAGAAAACATTTTTAGAGAACAACTGCTGGAAATCCAGCATGTGCCTTTCTGTTTAGTTGTATGTCATGATTAAGAGAATAGAAAAGGTTATGCAGAGAAGCAGAGGGAGAATTTGTAAAAAATTTGACACTTCCCTGCTCTCGGTGCATTGTAAGGTATCTGGTACAATTAGCAATACACAGTCGGGTTCTCCTGTGCTGTCTACTCTGACCTTATCACTCTACTGTGCACTACTAGGTTGAAGCTATTTGCAGTGAATTTGTTGAAAACCTGGGATGGCCTGGACACAATACAAATAATTTCTAAGTGAAATTAATAGCTAAAATCTAGCAATTCTTGTGTCAGGCATTTATTTTGCACACTTATTACAAATGAGTTGATTTAATTCTCATAGCAACTACACACACACACACACACATTCATACAGACACACAAACTATCATTATACTTACACCCTGAAACCAGGAGGTTCAGTGGCTTGTCCAAAGTTATACTGGGAGTCCCGGGTGGTTTGCTCTGGAGTCTCAGCCCTCAGTCACTCTGTGTATACATCGTATATAGTGGGACAGTTCTTAACTACCAGCTACTCTTTTAGGACTTGGAGATACAAATAGGAACATCACAGATGCAGTATTTATCCTTACATGGCTCACAGTCTAATGCAGGACATAGGATGCTATAATACATTGTAATGTTAACAATGAAGAGAGTCCCAAATTCATGCTTAGGAGTAAAGAGTTATATTTTATTTTTTGTCAATTAATAATTTGCAGATGTGAAATTCAGTTACCTAGAATATTCAGTAAAAGAGAATATTTAATTCCCTAACTTTTCCAGGAAAGAGAACATTTATCCAGGAGTTTTGTGTTTTGAGAATTGGGATTGGTACATTTTAGTCGATATAACATAATGTATGTGTGACTTGAGATACTACAATGGTAGGATTTAAACTCATAGCATACACCTAAATTTAATCTTAAAATTCAAAATTTTATTTTTTAAATTTATATGGTATTTTTATTGGAAATTTTTGACAAATCTTTATAAGTATAATGGAATTACTTTAAACTATAATGATGATTAGGTATGTAGTTTAAATGAGATTTCTAGGATTTCATAGTAAGCTTATGGTCAGTCAGTCTGATCAAAATATTAATTTTTTTAATGTCTCATCCCATTGCATTTAAAATTTAAAAATATCTAAAGTAAAGACATAGTTTTGTCATATTTGGTGAAGATTTTTGGATATTGCTTACTAAATTAGGAAGTTGCATTTCTTGCAAATATCTAGTTATTTTAAATTACCCTATAAGAAACAATAGATCAAGTTTGAAAGATTACACATTGTGCTTTCTACTAAGATGACCTGCTGGAAATTGAATGAATTGTTTATAATAATTTGGATCACAACGTAACTTGAAAATCAGTTGTATGTCTTAATGAAATGTTTCAATCATTCATAGAAAATGTTCAGTTTGAACGACAGTAATTTAAACAAGAAGCTTACAAGAATAGTACCGTTTATCAAAGGAAGAATAAAATAACTGTTATAAGGTCCTTACATATTAATCTTTATTAAATTCTATTGCAGTAACAAATATTTCCTAATCTCTGTGGCTTACAACAGCAAAGATTTGCTTGCTTCTGTATATATTGATCATATGTTGGCTTAAGTTTTGTTTTATGAGTCATTTTTAAGGCATCCCACCAAAGTATTAGCCTCTACTTTAGGTTTAAGGCAGAAGACAAAATAGATATAGCTAGTCGTGAAGTGGCTCCCACAGTTGCCTCTTGGTCTTGGTATACTGGATAAACTAAGACCCATGATCAAGCCTAGTTAGTCAACATATTTGAAATAGCACTGCATGTCAAATATCAGTGAATAAGGATCTATCCTTTTCTATGAGTAGAAGATATTTAAAAATAATAACATTATTATGTTCAGCCCCTTTTCTTTGTAACACTATTTGCCTTTATACTTTGTGCTGGTTTTTTTCCTAATCCCTACATTAGATGGCAACCTTTTTGCTATGAACCAAGATAGAAGTTATCCTCCACTACCATATCCAGCCCATTGCGACGAGACATAGACCACAATCAACATTTACACTCAAAAGGGACTCAAGCCAACAATTCTGTTGACGGTACAACTCTCTTGAAGATATTTTCTTCTTATCTCTTGATTATAGTCACTTTCAGATCCTAATGGCCACAATATTTAATTTTTTTCCAGATATGCATTGGGTTTCTATATGTGGACCACACTCTTAGTCATTTTTCCCTAAGCTTATTTTAAATAAAATTATTTAATGAATTTCATCTTAATTTATTAAAAAATCTAACAAAAAGCTTGCTAACTCTATCATTAGTTTTTTGCTATGAGTGTGTCTTGATCAAATTTTGTCAGGTGAAGTATTGCTTGATTTTATTTTTTATTAATTTAGGTAAAACATGTTTCAGTCTTGCAAGCTTCAGAATATCTGACTTTTCTATATCATCTATTAATTCTGCTTTTGACCTGGACAATGCTTTTTGAGCATGTGTTTTTCTTGTCTTATTTTGTCAAAATCACCCAAGCATATCTAATTGACACTATCAGTGTACCAACATCCCTATATTTTTATATACATTTCCTTTTATATAAAAGGAAATTTCTTCATACTTGAACTGCTTTTAAAATTACAATAGACTATATATATATATATATATATTTTTTTTTTTTTATTGGTACTAGGGATCGAACTCACGACTGCACGCTTGCAAGGCAGGTTCTTAGGCCGCTAAGCTAAATCCCCAGCCCCAATAGACAACATTTTTATTAATGTTTGAAATGTATGCCATTGAATAACTCAAAATGCCATTTTTTTCATCTTCAATATCACATCCTTGCCTCTCACTTTCTACTCCTTAAAACAATGCAACATATTTTTATTTATAACACATTCCTATTTCTAGGTATCGATTTCTGTACAGTTAACTTTTGCTAGATTATGTTGTGATACCATATTATTGCTACTACAACAAAATTTTTGTTGTTATTTTGTTTTGCTTATGTTACATGTCAACTGTGGTTCACAATTTGTTCCAATCTATGGCTGTGTCTCAGATGTCTTTTTTCTTTATTTTAGGAGAAAAGGGAAAAAGAGCAAATTTTGAGTTATCTAAACAATATACCACCTTCACAATAATTGTATTAGTTAGATATTATTTTTAGAATGATTATTATTATTTGTTATTATCCTTATTTTGGACAGTAGACTGGAGCAGTTTTCTTAAATAACAAGGCAAGATGACATTGCTACCAAGAATAGGATTTTAGGTCTGGCTTGAGAAATAATCATCTAAATACAAAGTGAGGGAAGTACATCGGGACCTTGGGAGGCAATTTGCAGATTATCAGAAATTGCACCGTGTCTATGACCACAAAGAAGCGTTCCTATGTCTCCTGTCCCTGCCTTCTGTGAACTTACGGTGCCAGCACTCACCTCTAACCTGGTTAGGGTTCCTCTTATCCAGTTTGAAGTTTCCAGAAAGAATGATGCTGATGACTTAGTTATAGGATAAATCTAATGATTTTCAGCCAGAAGCGCAGTTCCTGTGGCCAGTCACCTACTCCAAACAGAACTATAAGGCGGGCTATGGAAGAACTCTGTTTGAGGGTGGGAGGAAATTATTTTGGGAGATATTATCTTTATAAATGACTCTGTTTTCAATGAATCTCATCTGCTTTACTTGAAAACATAAGTGATGCATTGATGAAGTCACAGCCAGGTTTTTTTTTCTTTTGGCAATAATTCTGGGCAAAGATTGCACACCATTTCCTAGTTAGGGTTATGCAAGGTAGCAAGCCGGTACCTAATAATGCCGTCTTCTACCATTAACATATGTACACATAATTAAATAATCAAGTAGTGTGGAAAGGATGAGATAAAAAAAACTACTTCTAACATTTCCATAAAGATGACTGTTAGAGACCATGAGTGACTTTTGAAAATAACTCTTCCTTTAGTCAAAAGGCATCAATGGTCATCACAGAAAATAAATAATCCTCATAGGCCAGAGTGGAAAGCAAATTAAAGTAGGACCTCAGTATGGTAAGCAGTGCCTATATCTTGAGGGCACCACTGAACTAAGTCCAATTTCTCAGCTTTTCAGGTTGTATGTTGGATTTGGGCAGAAGAAAAAGAGACCATTCCCATCGGAGTCTGAGTATAATCTGAGAGCCCAGCACAAAAAGCACCAAAAGGAGTTACACTTTCAAAAAATTTTTTTAAAAGAATGAAATAGAAGGGAATTGTTTCTCTGTATCCTGAGGGTGAGAAAGGAAAACTGTCTGCTGAAACGTCTCTGAGTAGAAGGAAAAGTAATATTTCCTGATACCTGGTAGCCACAAACCACTCTTCCTTACATTTATATACAGACTTCACAATGATGGGGTGCCTGAAAACACTTTTGTTCCTCATACTTGGGCCTCTGTGCTGTCTGACTCTACCATTTATCTTCATTACTCTATCTTAGCTCACTTGTGTCTCTGATGTCTTGGTTTCCTCATTCTTGTGTTACTCCTCCATTTTGCAGAGGCATGACCTCTGAGAGTTTTCCAAGAAATGAGAATGAAGGTATATTTTGAAGTCTTTGTGTGGTAAAGACCACTAGCTGCTCAACCAAGTTGATTTCTTTTTCTTTTTAGGCATATGGTCATTATTCTTGTCTCCCATACAATTAAATTATGATGAACGCAGAGTGATGTATACCTCCTATAGCCTTCCTTGTAACAACCATTAGGTAAGATCTTTCTCTTTCTGGGTACTTGTTGAAAGTGACAGGGCTTCCTTCACCTGAGTTTCCTCAATGACTGCATGAAGAAGAGCCATGCTTCGTAGCACTGATAAACAGTGTCAGAAATAATCTTCAAATATGGCTATATCATATCTATCATATTTATTAGCATTCTCTTCTTGCGTTAGCAAGTAATGTGGTCCAAATTACTATAATGCATTTTGCATACTTACAAATACCTTTACTTATCATTGTGTTAAAGCTTTCCATTACTATAACAAATACAAAGGCAGTCAATTTATAAAGTGAAAAGCTCTATTTTTTTTCTTGGCCTTTTTGAGACAGGGTTTCACTATGCAGTTCAGGCTGGCTTTGAACTCATTTTACAGCCCAGACTGTCCTCAAACTCACAGTGATCCTCCTGCCTCAGCCTCCTGAGGGCTGGGATTACAGGCATGTGCCACCACATTTGGCATAAAAGGTCTATTTTGGCGCAAGGTTTTAGAGGTTCTTGTCTGTGATTAGGCAGACCTCTTGCTTTTGGATGTTTGGTATGGAGTGCTGTACCCATGGTGGAAACAGAGCCAAGCAAACCACTCACCTTGTGGTCAGGAGGCAAGAAAGAGAGAGAGAAGAAACCAGGTTCCCCAAATCCACAAGGTGCACTCCTCATGACCTACGTTCCATTTCCTAATCTCCCTCACTTCCCAATAATGTCATACTAAAGGGCCAAGTCTTTACCACATGGAGGACAGTGAAGACTCAAACTTAAAAAAAATCATATCTGAGTAGTATATTCTACAGACTTTTACATTAAAAATCTTTTTTCCTTTAGAATGGTAAAGCCATGGCCACACTGTGTTCTAGTTGCTATCAAGGGATCTGACTTAATTTTGGTCCCTGTTACTTTTTAGGAGATTTCTTTATTTTCTCTGGGAACTTTTCTTTTAGTTCGTGACATTATAAAGTTCTAAGACAGTGTGCTTCGCAACCAAGCTTTGTTATTTATTTGGTCAAGCGCTCACTAAACACTTTAAATCTGGAGGTTTGTGTCCTTCAGTTTTAAGTTCGTCATTGTATTCTGTATAGGATGATTCTCTCTGGTCTCTTTCCATAAGTATTGCTGTACAGGTACTAAAACAAATTGTCATTACCTTTTCTTTTATATGTCCCATAGTTTTGACTTTTTGTACTACATTGTGTGAGATTTCTTTGATTTTTATTCTAAATAAAATCTTATGTATCAAATTTTGCATTTTGCAATTTTTTAAAAAGTCAGTGTTTCCATTTTCAAAGCATCATTTTCTGTTGCCTCTCTTCCTGTCTCATTGTTCTTGTACATTAATACCATTTTTAAACACATTCACTGTTCTTTTAGTGAGGTTTTGATGGGGAGAAAAAATAAATGCATAATCAACCTGACATTTCTGGTAGCGGGATCTTTTATGAGCAAAGTTTAAGGTAAAATACAACTGGAAATTGGATGTCACTGAAGTCTAGTGACAAGTTCGGTTTACATCTAGGTAATTTCAGCATTTATATTGCTTAGTGCCATTCAGGTAGACATCTCCGGGGCTATGGGAAGAGCCACAGGAAAGCTGTGGACAATTTCTGTTTGTGTTTTCTAGCACCCTTCCTGGGCAACATTAGCTATGCACGAATTACATGCATCAAAGTGAGAGAATTCAGCAGCACTGTAGTCTGGTTTTTAAAAATACAGGCTCTGAAGTCAAGAAGATCTTATTTCAAATACTGCACTAGTACTTACTATCAATGAATCTTTGATTAGGTTTCTTAATTTCTCTGAGCTTTGGATCCCATCTATAAAATGGGGATTAGTTATTACCCCTACTTCCTCAGCCTGTTGCGTGGCTTAATTGAGATAATGTTGGTAGTGTATTAGCACAGCACTGGGCATAGGAAGTACTGAATGAATGACAGGCATTATTAGTTTAATAGTACATAACTACACATTAACAAAAGCTGTAACACCCTACAAATGGGGAGTGTCTAAGATGAATCAAGGCATACATGAACTCTTGAAATGAAGAAATATAACTATATAAAATATTACTTGCCTCCACTAAGTAGGTAATTTGTAGTGAAGGAATTCATCAGAAAAAAAACAGAGCTTTGAAAGATTGGTTTGAATTTATAGATGTGCCAAAAGTCCTGGAGAAAGGCCGAAAGGCCCTTTGCTGATATATATAATTTATGTAATATGAAGCCTTAAACCTATTGTAAATAAATAGTAAGTTTTGGTAAATCAGTGTTCTTTTGATTCCTTCTAATTTAAATTTCTATTAAATCTAGTCTTATTTTTTTCATTCACAGAAGTAAGCAAACATTTTCCTCTAATTAAGATTTTTTAAACAAAAGTTGCAAATGAATGTAACTTTTGTTTGTCATAAAATTAAAGTAAGTAATTCATCATAACAGGACTCAGTATAAAAATAGGATGCATTATATTATAATTATATTTTAATAACTTTCTTCCCTATTTTAGTCTTAAAGTAAATGAAACATGTTCAAAACCCTGTTTAAGGCATGAAAGAAGGGAAAACATAGAATTTGATTTATTATAGTGACCCTACATTCCCACGATTACAACTTTCCAGGAGTGACTATTTTTACCTATTTCTCTAGAATATGTTTAGATATTTTGGAACCTTGAGAGTTATGCCTGTGACTAGAAACAATAGCTCAAATTCTACAATAGGTTAGGGCTTTGTTACGCATATGTGTAAGATTTACCCTCTTACTCTAGTTGATCCATTTAAGGAGTTGATTTGTTCACATCACCAAATCTTCCAGTCCTTGAATATAGCATTATTAGGTCTCCTTCAGCTACCTTCAGTGAGAATTCAAGGTTTTTATTGTTGAGGGCCTTCTATATCTACGTAAAATTTTATTTAGAAGTAGTTTATGATCTTCCATGCTATTTTAAATAACATTTGTTGGTAAATTTTATTTTCCAATTGTTTTATTGGTACTGTGAAGAAATAGTTTTTGTATCCCTTTTTTTTTTTTTAATCGGTACCAGGGATCGAACTCACGACTGCACACTTGCAAGGCAGGTGCTTATGCTGCTGAGCTAAATCCCCAGCCCGAAGAAATAGTTTTTAATAATTTTTTTATTCTGACGCACTGCACAATTCATTTGAGTTTGTCACAGTAGTTGTGCAGAGGTTTCCTCAGGATTCTCTGTTCTGATTGTGAATAAAGGCACTTTTCTCTTTGTGCATTGTTATGCATCTTAATTCTTTTTTCTTGCTTTATTCCACTGTCTCTGACTTCAGGGGTAAAGGCAGAGCATGTCAGTTCTATTCTCAAATTCCTTACAAGGACCTTCATCAAACTTAGGGGAAAACCTAAATTTCTTGGGATAGCTCACCTGATCTGGCCCTAGCACCCTGCTTCGGCCTCCCTCTGCAGTCTGAGAGGTGCCACAGCTTCTGCTGTCACAGGACCTTTCTGCACATTTTCCCTCCGCTTCTATCTCTTGGGCTGCCTGGCCTCTCATCTCTGCAGAGATGCTTCATTTGTCAGCCTATCTCAAGTAACCCCCACCGTTACATGCCTAGATAAGCACCTTTCTTGCTTTCTACGGAATTCATGTTTTGATTTTTAATTATAAGAGTACATGCTTTTTCATAAAACTGGTAAATCAAATAAGTATTAAGTGTCTTTGTTTGCCAGTATCCTTTGGAGTGATTCATTTGGCTAATTTTTACCTTGCTACTGGGGAAAAAAGACTGCACCTCTAACTTTGAACTAATACAAAACACCCATTATCATGGCACAAAACACAAACTCATTTAGTACTGTTATTCTCCTTACTCTCTCCCCTCCATTTACTGTCTGTAGACTTTGACACCAGCAGGAATTAGGCTGGAATTTGTCTTGGGGAAGAAGGAAGAATAAAAAACAACTGAATCAGTATGGTCTTGTGTGGCTGGCACCAGGATTGAAGGATTTTGTTTATAACAGGCCTGTGTGGTGATTTGAGTGTGTCCCCTAAAGTTCACGTGTTGGATAGTTTGTGTCCAAATTAATATGTTGATAGTATTTGGAGATGAGCTTTGGGACGTAACTATGATAAAATGAAGTCATGAGGGAGGTGTCCCCATGATGGCATTAGTGGCCTTTATGAAAAGAGGATATTTACATTTAGATTTGCTGTCTAATCATGCAGTGCCCTCATTGTATTATGTTGAAGCAAGAAGACCGTCACCAGATGACAAGCAGATGCTAGAATCATGTTATGGGTCCTCCCAGCCTTTAAGTCTCCAAGAAATAATTGTCTTTATAAGTGACTCTGCCCAACTATTCCTTGCAGTAACAGCAAGTGAAATACATTTGTAGCTGACTCATAGACTCTCTGCTTATCCTTCCGAGGCCCCTCTAAGAACAATTCTTGCCAGATTAGAGTTAGATTGAGGGAAGTAGGGCAGGGATACATAATTCCAGCATTGGATCCTACGTTTTTTAAAATTAACATTTTGTTCTGAAGCATTAAGATAAAGGGCGGGTATGCTCAATCCCTTCCGATAGCTTTTTCTAGAGACTCATAACACAATGCATTCAAAGGAAGCCTCCTAACAAATCATTTCCCGGTTTCCAATGCCATGGTTTGCACAACTGATAAAAGACTTCAAGGGTGAGAAAGCTTGATAAAGCATTTAGCTTAGTTTTAGTAATCAGAAAAATACAAACAAAAACAATAATCAGATACCATCTTTAACTCAATAGACTGGCAACATTTAAGTCTTGCAAGGTTAAGTGTTGGCATAGCTATGATCCAATTATAACTCTAATACACTGCTAATGGAAAGCTAAACTGGTGCAGTCACTTTGGGGAACGATATGACAAAATTTATTAAAGTGGAAAATGTGCATTTATTACTGCCAAGCAGTTCCACTGTGTACTGAAGGGTCTTAGAGAACTACTTATATATGTACACAGAGAAACATAGATAAGGTTGATCTTTGTAATATTTCAGTAATAGAAAGAAATTAGGAAAAATATTGTCAGTTAACACAGTGGCTAATTTGCTTAGTACAGTCAACATACAACATTGAGAATGACAAGGTGGTGTGATCACAAGAAATTTTAGTAGTATGGGCCCAACTTTGTGTCAACACATGGCCACATCATTTATTAATTCAGCTTGTGTTCTACTGCCTCCTGTGGAGCACAGAATACAGTACATTTGGCATACATTGGCATTGTGGTTAAAATTCTGTTTAATACTCAGTTATCTTTTGTCTCTCCATTGAGCCATAAACTCCATGAAATCAGAGAGTATTTCTGTTTTGATCATTCTCTATCCCCTCTGCTTTGCACATTGCCTGGAAAATTTAAGATCCACCGTGAAATTTTATTGGCAGGATAATTGAGTAAATGAGTGAACTCTTTTTTCCAGTATGATTGTAAAGATATTTGCAAATAACACGCTTTTTGGTGTATTTTGTTATTTTTCAGTAACTATATGTGTTCTTTATAATACAGATGAAGAGTTATGAATAAATAGTTGATTATGAAAAAAATGTTGGAAAATATTAAGATGGATGTGATTCAGCAAAGTTGAGCAAGAAATATTATTGAAGAAGTGAAGTCTTATATTCTGAGTCAGAACATGAAACTCTTTAGGCAATCGCTTGAAAGTGGCTAGTGGCAGGATTTCATATATTCCCTCTCTATCCTGAAATGATAAAGCTTATTCTCTGTGGATTTACCTGGATGAAAACCATCAGGCAACAGTACAAATACTACAAACACCTGCACATCAGAAAAATTTACCAGTGCCAGCACCAAATAGTTCTTCTAATTTATCTCAAAGAATGTTCCCAACTAATCCTCTCTTGGGGGCATAGATAAACACTCTGAAGCTAATACAGTCTTAACATAAATTAAAAATAATGCTGAAGAGACATTTTAAAGCATAAGGTATTTTGTTACCTTTGGATTTCTGTTCCTATTTTTTAAGTCTTATTTTGGGAGAGAAAACATCTACATATTATTTTTCTGAAGAGGCCAGTAGCCTCAGCGCTATACTGTGGCAGATATTTTCCCTTGTCCTCCCATGGTAACAACTTACAAAACCCAGATGCTAAGTTATGGAAGAGGTTCCCAGAAAGCACCTGGCTTCTTGGCAGATATGTCAGGTGATTGGGCTACTAACTTCTTTTCCATCTGAAAGTTGGTTTTAAATCTAAAATTTACTCTGCAATTTAAAATACTCGGATTCTTCTCATTATTGTCATTTAAAAAATTGCAATTACAGAGGTTATTATCCAAAGAAGAGTTTCACATAATATGTAAAATCTATGTTGAGCTATTTTAAAAATTTAATAGAGGTAATTTTATATAACTTTACCTTTGAAGTGAATTGTGTCAAGTATAAAAAATAATTCTGGAATAGTATTTCCAATTTTTTTCCTAGAATAATGTAGAATATCCACCTTTACATACATTTGCATTTGCTTCTCAAAATACCGATATAATTTATAAGGCATTTTAATGTAAGGATGATCATAGTGTTCATCGTGTAAGGATGTTCATATATCTTCATTAATTAGCTACTTTTTTTTTGTCGGTACCAGGGATCGAACTCATGACTGTGAGCTTGAAGGCAGGCACTTATGCCGCTGAGCTAAATCCCCAGCCCAAGCTACTTCTTATATCTTGCCTAACTTAGAAATGAAGTGAGATCAAATACTCCAGTTTATAATTTTTTTTCACTAGAAAAGCTTTTACTCTTTTTTGATTTCTAAACTTCCCTCCTCATTTTCAAAATTCTATATCCATAATATTTGAAAGAGTTTTCTTTACAGAATACCATTCATTTTTAAAATCTCTTGATGTTTTCAGTCTTTCCTTTTACTACCTGCCAATGTTTCCTTTGTACCTCATACATATATACCTCAATTTTATATATACCTTTAATTTTATACTCTTATTTTATATGAAATATATTTTCCCATTTCTCATTATCAGAATTCAGTAATGGTGACCTTTAAAATCATGCTTAACTTTCTAATGAATGTTTAGGTCTATGTTTTATATGGGCAAAACCAAGCAAATGTAAATTTCATACATGCTGCTGAAAGCCAAGATGGTATATTTTTTTGCATATATCTGTAGTTTTGTACTTCAGACAGAATGATTGAAAAAGGCTTTAATTACAAACATTTTGAGTTAGTTGCAATAAAGATCTCTCACTACACCAAATTGGAATCTTATACTCCGTAAAGTAAAAAAGATTAATTTGAATGGTTATATAACTTCCCTATTGAGCTGCCTCTTCCTGTTTACTGCATGTAATTATCTTTCAAATCATTGTTCCCCATCTTTACCATTAAAATAAACACATAGTTGCTGTTATTTGAAAACTGAGGTAATATGATGACCAAAAAAATCAACCTTCTGCCCATAAAAAAGAAAGATAACAGTATGCCCTGAGCTGATCAAGTTATATATACAGTAAGTGTCAAGATTAGAAGAAACAGAAAAAAGCAGTAATTTGCTAACAGCAAAGATTTAGAGGTATTGGTAAATTTTGTACCTAAGAATTTCCGAGAATGAATTTCTTCTTGGTTCCTTTAACCATTACCCACACCGACTTCAGCAGCTTTTCATGGTATAGATCCCTCAAAAATGTTTGCAACAAGAACGGACCTTTACTGAGTTGTTTTATTCTTGTTACTACATATCCATGTGGTGTACTTTAAATATTTAATCTTAGGTTACTTTATTCCCTTGTCTAGAATAAATTCTGAAGCTTAGAAGGCAAAAGGATGACTTGGAGAACATAAACTATGAATTGCCATTTCGTTTCTTGGTTCTAATTGGATTCAGTGCTTCCAGTCTGCTAGTCTGACATACACCTCAGCTTGCTTGCTTTCCCTTTCTTTCTTTCTTTCTTTCTTTCTTTCTTTCTTTCTTTCTTTCTTTCTTTCTTCCTTCCTTCCTTCCTTCCTTCCTTCCTTCATTCCTTCCTTCCTTCCCTCTCTTTCTTTCTTCTTTCTTTTTTCTTTTCTTTCTTTCTTTCTTTCTTTCTTTCTTTCTTTCTTTCTTTCTTATTTCTTTCTTTCTTTCTTTCTTTCTTTTTCTTTCTGTCTTTTTCTTCTTTCTTTCTCTTTTTGTTTTATGCATAATAACTTATTGTAGTTTGTAAGCTAAGAAATCAATCTAACATTAAACTATTGCTAGACAGAGAAGAAATAATTATGCATAAGTGCTGTGTATGGCATGGCATGTGATTTCAGCAAGAGTGATTAGGATATATGATATAGATCAATACTTATTCCAGATGTTTGGACTTTCTGAAGCCAACTGAAATAGATCCTAACAGCAAACTACAATGTAGTATTTTGGTTTCAGAGATCAATGTGTTTTCTGTGGTGTGTCTTGGTCTAATCAGATAGCTGCAGTATTGCATTGACTCCTAAAGTTGGTTTAGTTAATAACACAGACAAGACAACCTTGAAGAAAAATTCAAAAATGAAGATAAATTAACTACATACTTCAAAACCTTCCATGAATTAGCTGTGCTTTGTGAAGTCTTCCTGAGTTGTTGGGGTTCTGTGATTCTAAATACACGTCATATGATTAATCCCCAGTTATTTGATGGAAGAAATAATGATATAGAAGTTTTATATATATATATATATATATATATATATATATATATATTTATCCCAAACATTTTGTAAATATATACATCATATTGGTCACTTGCAACTTGAAAGACAAGATTTTTAATTTGGTTCATGGTTTCAGGAGTCCATGGGCTGATTCCCAGGAAGAGACGTCATGGCAGAAGAGTGTAGTGGAAAAAGCTGTTTCAATCATAGCACACGGGTAGCATAGCACAATGGAACAGCACCTAGAGACAGAAGGACCAGGAACCAGCTGTAGTACCCGAGGTCATCCCTCCAAACTCCCCCAGACGCACACCGAAGTGTGCTTCACTGTTCTCTTAGGCAGCTCCCAAGCCAATCAAGTGGACAGCCAAGATTAACTATCACAGACCAGTGTGGCTCTGTCAGAAAAGGATTAAAAAGAAAATGAGAAGCTATCTTGCAATAATTTGACTTAAGAACATTCTTATCTATTCATCATCAACTAAAAATGTCCACAGAAACTTGAATATTGAGGTAGAATTCATCTTTCCCGTTAGACTTATTTCTGCTTTTTTTTTTCTCTTCAAATCTCTTCACGCATTTACCTGAATTTCTATGATCTTCTCTTTTTCTTTTTTGTCATTGTCTGCCTTCTCTAAACCCAACAAGTAACTCTTCTTTGTTTCCATGTATTTTATTTTCATAGCACTAACGATAAAAATGATTCTTAGTTCCATTTATTTAAATTTAAGTGACATTATCATTCATTTTGAATCATTTATATATTTTTAGTAAAATGATTCCAATTGACATTAACAATTTTCAGTCATTATTACTTTTTACTTCAGGTATTTTTTCTGATGCTTAAGCCTTTTAAATCATTACTCCTAGCTTTTTATTTTACATTTTTTATGACTTTACCAAGGTATATTTCACACACCATAAAATACACCTAAAGTATACAGTTAGTTAATGGCCTTTTAGCATATTTACAGAGCAATACAAACACTACCATAATCTAGAGCAAACTCTTCCAAAGAAGCATAGTACTCATTAGCAGTCATGCACCATTTCTCTTCCTATTTCTCATCCCATCCAAGTTCCAGAAAATCCTTACTCCTATGTAGATTTGGATTCTTGCTGTTCCTAATAAACAAATTATATCGGTTTAAAATAGTATGGATTATAAACAAATCAAGTAGTTTGTTATTGTTTTCTTTCACATGGTCTAATGTTTTAAGTGCATCTATGTTGAGGCATGTATTAGTGCCTTTTCATAATACAGCAAAAATCCAATATTTTAAAATATACAAAATAATTTCTTTCACAATGTTGTTATGTATCAGTTATGTCATGTGATACAATTCAAAAACATTTAATAATGTTTCCATTTTTAATGATGAAGCAAAGTATATTAATGTGTATCTCCTATTTCTGAAACATTATTATCTTACAGTTTTAATGATAAATTTATAAGAAGAATAGATTTAAGCCTTTCCTGGTGGTAACAGCCTTCTGGTTTTTATCTGTTGATTCTTCATTTAATGTGCTCCTCGAATTTATTTATTTCTTAAAACTTCCCAGATAAGAGATATATTTGGAGTAGAATAGCTGATAATTTCTTTTATAATTTTTCTATTCATAACAACAATTAGGCTGGTAGTGGGATGAAATTAAAAAATGTAGATGTTCTATTTTTGTCAGGATGAATTAGAAAGCAGATAAATTTTTTCTATTAATTTGTTGTAGCACTTAATTAAAATATCAATTGATTAAATTCAGCATTCAGTTGGCCAATGAGCATTTATCCATCCTCATGCTCTTATGGAATTAGTTTTCTATGAAATTAACTTTGTGTTGGATGATAAAATGAAAGCTCAAAAATAAACTATAACAAAGACTCATTATAAAATACCAGATGCTCTTTTTAATTTTTGATTCTGAAATGAACATATGTCAACCAAGGCCAAGAGAAAATTTCCCCAGTTAGATCCAATTTGTCCAGCTGCATTCCAATAGATTCTTCTTCTATAAAGTCTTTCCCTCTGGATCCAGTAGTTTACGGCTTGGCCCTAGAGTGTGAGCCATGAAGAAGGATGGCACTTACCTTTTTCCTTAGGTTTGATGAATTCACAAATGTGGTGGAATAATCAATATTTTTATGGCAGTATCAGTTCTGGAATGTAGAATAACATCTAAAAAGAGAAAGAAACTGCAGATACTTTTTATAAAGTGAAAAACAGTTTTCATTAATGGCCACATCCACCTTATTTCCCTGGAGTTGGATCAGCCAATGTGAAGCTATAATGTTTCCTCACTCTGGCTTGGAAGTCGACCACGTGGTTTACTTTGGTCAATGTGTGATAAAAGGTGTGATGTACACTAGATATAGCTCGATACTTCTACTGGCACTCTTCAGACTGCATTTACCATGCTAACACGACTGCGTAAGAAGTCTGAGGGACATGTAGTAGAAAGCTCCTTGCATCCAAAATGGTATAAGGCAGCTCAGTATTAGAGATATGAACACATTCATCCAATAACAAGGTCCCCAGCCAAACTCATCCTAAATTTTCAGTCCTAGGTATTTATTGAGGTTTACCGATAAGAGATTTACAAATGGCTCTACTATTATTCCTGAATGATTGTACATTTAGTGAGCACTCTTGATGTTTTCCATTGCTCTTAGGTATTTCAAAGATGTGCCAGTGATAGCAACACCTCATTACTGTTCATTTTGTGATCAAATAATTGTTGAAATATGAAGCTTATTAACTGTTTCAAATTTAATGCCATCAGGAATCAACAATATTATGCAAAATAAATAAATATGAGTCACTGGTTGGATGGGACTAGAAAAAGTACTACTTATATTAACTGACTCTAACTATTGGCAAGAGGCAACATGGGCCTGTAATTCCAGCTCTGATAAATTTTCAAGGCAAACCAGAAATTAAGTTATCACACTACTTTTATATGCTAGCTCTTAATCCCAAGTATACAGGCCACAGCTGTAGAGCTGCAAGTTGCATTTGTCTTGTGAGAGTATTTCTGATTTTTAGACATGTCAACACATCAAGTGTGAGGCAACTATAAGCAAAAAAATCTAATATAAAGACCAATAATTTTGCAGTAAATAATCAGTTCAATTATTAAGTGAGCATCTAGGCATAATATGACTGCATGTTCTTAGGGTGAATCAGATGACAAATACATGAGCAAATATTTCTAAATTTTATACTCAGTATCTTTAAGCAAATAATTTTTCTATTTTTACATATGCCTTTTGTATAAAAATGCTGCAAAAATTATAAAGCATAATGTATATAATTCTCTATTACCAAAATAAGTAGGCACCATAAAGGACTCTGCAAAAGTAAATACGGTCGTCAGAACAAAGGATGGTCTGATTTAGGGTTATTAGATGTGAGGCTATTCATATGCAGTATGAGTATATTTCCAGGCTAGTGTTGTTTTCCCCAGGAAATCTCCGTATTTGAGAGCAATGTGACAGGAACGTGCAAACTGCTTATATATCAGTCACCATAGACTTGAATGCTAATTGTTTAGAGGAATTGTCAGGGAATGAATAGTGATGAATATTTGGGAACTTTGGTACTTTGGGAAAATTACAATTCCCCCTTTAAAGAGAAAGAAACTACTAATTCAGTGGAAAGCTGAGTTAAGTTGCAACTCTTACTTTGGGGAACAGAGGAGGCCAATTATATCTAGAGTCCCCTGGAATAGAAGGGCTTGATCACATTATTTAAGCAGTTTATCCTGAGCTTCCATGGCTACTTGGAAACAATTTTCATTGTACTGCACTTGTAGATGAGGTGAGACCAGAATCTATGAAATGTAAGGAAAACAAAATGTAAATTCTCATTGTGAGTAGATAGCATGAAAGTCTGGTAATTTTAGACAGCTCTGATTATTCTGTTATGCTTTAGAGTCCACAGATCAATGGATTGAGAAACATCATAGTGCATGTGTATGTATGTGTGTGCAACAGATATTTATGTCTACATTCTCACTCATGTGTGTGCAAAAGATATTTATGTCTACATTCCATTCTTGCATGTTTTTTGTTTTGGTTTTGTTTTTGTTTCTCTGGTAGTGGGGATTAAACTCAGCACCTTGCACTTGCCAGGCAGGTGCTCATGCCACTGAGCTAAGTTCCTGGCCCTACATTCCCATTCTTATAAATATCTTCAGCTGACTATGTAGTATTTCAAAAAGGCCACACACTTACCACTCACTGTCTTCGAGCCAGAGCCTAGTTCCCTTCTTGATTCAGAGTGCAAGTGTGAGTTGCTGATGACCAGCAGAATGTGGGGGAAAAGATGTTGCCTACTGTTTGCTGCTTGGTAATAAAAGGCAGTCATGCTTCAGCCTTGGGACACAGAACCCCAGTGCTGGTGCCCATGTGTCCACATAAATGCTGCTGCTATCCTGAGGTTGCCATGCTGGGGAAGTCAAATCTGGGCCACATGGAGTGACCATGTAGTGAACCCGGTGGCTAAGTGAAGAGAGCAGTCCTGGCAGTTCCCAGCTGCTCCAGATCCAGCCACCATCTGACCACACCTGCATGAGACCTTGGGCCAGAAGCAGCCTTCCAAGCACGTTCTCTCCAAGTGTATGATTTGGAAAACCAGGAGAAAAGATCAAATTATGGTTATGTTAGGTAAGCACACTAAGTTTTGGAGTGTTTTGTTTGACAGTGACATAGAAATCACTGTCAGTTACTTCTTCAACCCGTTTTTCAAACAGAATGTTTAAAAGAGAAGACCTAATTTAAATAGAGTGACCTCAGGACTAACTGCTCTGCCCTTCTTGTATGTAAAGCATGTCAGTGAACCTTAAGGAATGTGTAGAGCACAGTTCATGGTCCAATGATGTTTCAAAGAATAGGAAACAAAACTGTGAATCTCCATTGTCCATGCACAAGTCAATAAAAAGGAGGAGCTAGGATAAGGAAAATGTATTCACAATTTTGACCTCATTCAGAAGGATAAAAACAATTAATTTCCTCCTTGAATAATATGAGAAGTTATTTCCTCTCCCAGGCATACTGATGCAAATAATACCATTAATAGTTCAGATAATGAGATTGGGATAATCCCTCACCTGCAGACTAACCAAGACTTTCCCAGTTTTTGGTAATCTTCTCAGTACATGCAGAAACTATACCACAGTACGTAAATTAAAAGCATTCTTATAAAAAAAATCCAAATATAGAGTTACCATCATGCATCATAAAAGTTATTTATATTATTTTGTTCACTCTTTTAAACTTTGTAAATTATTACTATCTCTAGAATCCATCAGGATAAATTTAGATTCTATAAACTTAAATATTGCAGAGTCATTTTGATAATTGGGAGAGAAGATTTGAACTCAAGCCCAAGATTGCCTCTATCTAGAGCCCATGGACCTGCTCCATATTATTGCTCTGTATAAATAAGATGCTCCTGGTGCAAAGGTAATTTGACAAGGAATCAAGAGGGATTCCTTGAGCTTTGCCATTCATTGTACTGAATAATATGTAATTGTCTGGTTACAATCTTCAGTAGCCCACACTATAGGGTACATCTCCTGCACTCTTTCAACTCCCTGAGCCAGAGAATTAAGTGAAGCCCATCATAAATAGAACAATTCCTCCAGTTCTTACATGACTAGAATGAATCTTGGCAGTGACTCCACTTAGCTGTTTTCTTGTTGTGACTCTTACATTCATCATGGCTCCATATCAATGGAAAGTGGATATGACCTGGGTTCTACTGTCCTTCCTCCCATGAGTTTTCAATATGGAAAACTGGAGCAACATAATTATAAAGAGAAAAAACTCTGAAGTGAGCCTGCATGAATTGAAATGACAGCTCCATTATGTCCCGGTCGTGAGATCTTAGCTATGTTTAATGAACTTATCTGTTGAATATGGTTATTGAAAGTGCACCAATCCTAGCACTCTGAGGAGAAGATGAGAGACAGATCTGGATATGCAAAATCTTGCTAGTTGATACTATGGAGTCTGACAGGGAATAAGAGTAAGAGGAGACATGGAGAACTTTCAGATCACAGTAAAAACCTGAGAAAGGAGTGAGGAGAAAGAATTGTAAAGAAAGAGTCTTGCACTGTAGTGCAGTTCTGAAAAAATCTAGGCCAGGATGATGGGGAGTCCCCAAGCAAACATTGCCCATTAGAGGAGTCCTGGATTGGACACAGCATCTTGGCACTAAAACCCCCACTGTGCTCAGTCATTGGCTGGGAACAGTCCAGGGACTGAGTGGCCTCAGAATGAGGGCTGCAATAGGTTCCCCAACGTGCGGCAGCCGGAGGCTGTCAGTTAGCCATGGCTTCTCACAGCAGGCTGTCCATGAAGGGAGATCTAAGCAGTGTATGCTCCGGCTGCTTCACGGAGCCAAACA
Organism: Hydrochoerus hydrochaeris; assembly: GCA_004027455.1. Lineage (NCBI taxonomy): Eukaryota > Metazoa > Chordata > Mammalia > Rodentia > Hydrochaeridae > Hydrochoerus > Hydrochoerus hydrochaeris. The sequence goes on along the minus strand of PVLA01000845.1, from coordinate 415,764 downwards.
GAACAGGCTATTGCAGTGATGAAATTATCTAATCCCTTAAATGCACTTAGAAAGGCATATTGCACACAGAAATATTCAAAATGAGATAGCAGCCTCATCATCTGTAAGGAAGCACAACATGCATTTTAGTGCTGGTGGTAAGCAAGTTATCCAGTTTTACCAAGCAATTCAAAGTTCTCAACTGTAAAGAGAAACCTGGAAGGTGCATTGAGTTGTGTGAGTTTGAGAAAATTCTAGAAAATATTTGTTAATGAATGCTAGAAACTGGGCTAGCCAACTGCCCAATATCCAAGCTCATTCATGGTCTTCTCTCAAAATTACTACAAGCTAAACTTCCCAAAAGGCCAATATTCTCTGTTATTTATTTGTTGGTGCATTCTTTCTGTCTCTGTCTGATCTGTTTCTTCTCTGTCTCTGTTTCTCTCTCTTTCCAATGTTATTGTTGGAGCGGCTGAGTTGGCACAGATAACTTACATGCTAATAATCATTATCTTTGAGGTTAAATGGTTTGCTGATAGTTCAATGCCTTATATAGTAGAGAAATTCAGAATTCAGTGTCAGGTAAGTATGTTCTCAGCCAGAGACTCATTTCTTATGTTATATTTTTATTACTTTTTCTTCCTCCTAATATCTCTGCTTATATTTTGTCTTCAACTAATGCTAGTCTTGTAACTTTATCTCTTGGCAACATCAGGATGGAATTATCTTTCTTCCTTCTCTCATTTTATTTGACAGCAGCTAGAGATAAGGGTTATGAAAGGAATCTATTCACACTACCCTGAATGCAATGTGTTTAAGGACAGAAATGAAAAAATGAAAATAAATAAGGCAATTGAATTAAAAGTATTTCAGGCCTGCAGGAGCCATCTTGCACCTGAATTGCTCACGTGTTTATAAGTGCTATTGTGCCTAGCACAGTGCATGACTCAGGTTGGCATACAATAAAAATGCATTGAATGCCCGAGAAGGAGTAATTTAAATTGAATTTATTTAAAGGATGACATCATACATACTTTCTGTTGTGAAGTCAATCTTATCTGTAGCTGAGTAGCTTTAAAACCTATTGATACTTGAGATTAATCCAGACCACTTAACTCAAAATTTTTGTGGATAAAGCCTACACTGGGTATTTTTAAAAATGCATCCCTGATGATACAAATATGTGAGCAGATTTGAGAAGCACTTGTTTACAGAGGAATTTCTTATCATGCATTAGGCTGCCTGTAAGAGTCATGATTTTCTTTCCTTTTGCTAGGCAACTCTGAAAAGCAGAGTGAAGAACAGGAGCTCCACCGTGATGAGATAACCCTGGTATGCATGCAGGAGCCTGAAGTCTTCTATTTTTTTAAAATAAAATTCATAGTCTCAAGGGTTTTTGCTCTATGATGCATCTTATTTTAACTTAAAACATTTCCACAAGAAAATTCTTGAAGTAAAATGTTGTGTCTGATGTGCAACGCAAGTCTTCCCCAGAGTGCACAGCACTGGCACGGGCTTCAAGAGCTCACCCATGGATGCAGGGTAAGTTTGGGTTCCAGTTCCATCCCTCGAACTCCTATTTGCAGATCCTATGCAGACCATGGCACCTCTCAAACCTTACTTTTCACGTCTCTCCAATGGAAACACTAAACGTGATAAGGTGCTTAGGTAATGGGTCTGGTAAATAAGCATTGGATTATAATTTATGAATGAGCATGCGCTTTCTTCATTCTATGTGACTTTGGACTTGGTAGAGCTGGTGTCATTTCATGCCTACTTATGAAAAGTTCAAAAGAGAAGGGAAGTAACATAGGCTGGAAGAAACAGGAGAGCAGAAGCTCTTAGCCTCAACTTACTCTTTTGGTTATGGAGTTTTGGTGACCTTTATTGCCTTCAGTCCTATATGCCTTCAGTCCTATCATTTTAGGAAGCAGCTCTTAAGTGATATGTAATGTCCTCCTATGAATCTCAGTCAAGAAAACCTTCCACTGAGGTTTAAACTCAGGAGAGGCTGCAGGTTGTGAGACCTACCTGAATGGACATGAGGACTGTGGTAACTGAGAACCAAAATGTGCTGATCTAGGCTCATGAATCTCAAGTTGGTTGACCTGGCAGCTCTGGTGTGAGATGAGGTGGAACTGAAATGTGCAAAGTGGTCATTTTCTAGGCATCTGCTGTTTGGACTCCGACTTTCCTGATGATGACAGTCTTGCCCATTTCTTTTCTGTTGACAAAAGTGTTTGGGTTACAGCCAGCAATAAGGGATGATATTAATGCCTATAAAAAGTTACCTTACATTTGTGTTACATGCCACATCAAACAACACAGCGTCATCTCCATTATCGTGTGTGATCCTTGAAGCAATTCAGTGAGCTAGAAAAAATACTGTAGCCTGCTATTAGGCATATTCTTAAAGGAGATATGGTCACTGGAGTTCATTTAGAGTGTGCACTTCGGTGCCCGTATGTGTGGTGACCTTTCTGACTTCAGTGTGTATCTTCTGCTATTTAAAATTTGATTTTAAAAAATCCATTTGCCTTTTGAACCATCTCACTATCTTCTAACTTTTCCATTGTGTTTTAATCTCTCTCTCTCTAACATTGGTAACATCATTTATTAAGAAGAAATATACATTTGAGATTAGACTATTGTCTGGTTATGTTCCCTACAGTAGGTGTTAATATGTTTATTTTTTCTCCCCTTCCTTCCTTCCTTCCTTCCTTCCTTCCTTCCTTCCTTCCTTCCTTCCTTCCTTCCCTCTTCCCTCCTTTCCTTTTTCCTCTCCCTTCCATTCTTACTAGAAAAAAAAATCATACACAGAGAAATTGACTGGGGAAGGAGAGGAGTGAAGGGTGAGTGAGATGATAGTTTTGGATTAAAGAGCAGAAAATCATAGAACTCTTAAAGATGTCTTTTAAATGTTAATACTGTATTACACTGTATACATGTATAGCTATGATTTTTATGATACCTATTTCTTTAACTGAATCAATTATGGGCTCTGATTTTGCTGATCACTGTATACAGCATTAGCTAATATCAGTGATAACATAGTTTTTCAGTCTTTTCAACTTTAGAAAACGTATTATTTCTCTAGTTTTAGTTCTTACATTTATCTGGTGAATGAATATTCTCAAATGCATGTGATAAACATTGCACTGCAATTATCGTATCCTTTCCCTAAGTGACTCTGCCTTGTATTTCAAGATCTTTATTTTACCAGATGGTTTTGAGATCACTAATGCAGCAGTCATGAGTTTCCATCTACACCAAAATGTAACCAACAGAAATGGGTGTTAAAAGAGTGAGAATTATATATTTTATACTCAAGAATTTTAGGCTTCTCAGTGATATACATGTTTGTACATGAAAGAATATAGGATTCTTTTAAATAAATTAACTCTAAGCACATACTTGCCCCAAATTCTTACCTTAGTAATATAATAAGCTAATAATATGTTAATAACTAGAAAGCTTTTTAAACAAAACCTAACATATAGTAGACACATATACCTATTTTTGGGTACTTTTTTTCTCATTTGGCTTATTTTGACACAAGAGAGAACCTTAGTAATATGATTAAAACCTCACGGTATGGAGTCGTGTAGAGCTGAGTTTTTCTCTCTAAAATTTATTAGCTAAACTTCTTAGACCTGATTCTCTCATATGTATGCTTGGCTCATATTAATAATCAATAGTTTTGCTAATACAATAAAAGAAGATAAAGATTGGGAAGTGGTTAGCAAAGTGTTTAGTACAAAATTGGCACATGGTATATAGTACTGTCATATACTACTACCCATTAATAACATTATTCAGTTACATTAACCAATATTTGTTTTATCTACCATTCTGAAACTAATTTTTCTCCTATACTATCTAGAGGCAGCATTTTTCTGTTTATAAAGTCATGTATTTATTATGTACTTTTTGCATAACTAGGTATTAAATATCTCATTAGATGCTAAATTTTGATTAGATAACTAAGTAAAGTCCTTCATTTCATAGAAATTAATCAGTATGAGAAATTGATAATGAACAAGCAAAGTCTATATTTGTCAGTTTAGCATCAAAATGCTGATTGGTTTTCTATCTAAGTCTGTTGAAAGGTTCCGAACATTAGTACTGCGATATGGACAAGAGTGAGGAATTACCAGTGTGCACAAATCTAAAATCTTTACCATTTCACCCATGGCTGTGGGCTTATGCTTCTGTAGCCATCCCATAAGGAAGAGTTCTTTGTTTCCTTCAGTTTATCTCATCTATAATTAGAAAGTAATACAAAGTGAATAAGCTGATGAAGGGTCATTCTTCATAAAGGACAATAATTCAAAAATGCTCAGGACCTCTGAGGTGTGCTGAATATAGACAGTTTCAAAAGCAAATTTCTTCTCCATTTTCATTTATTTTCTGGAAAGACAAGAGAGCCTCTCTTTCAGTCTCTATTTGAATCTCAGTATGTGATGCCTTAAAGGAATAGGGAAGAAGTCTTTAAAGTTAGCTTTCTGGAGTGTGAATGCATGGATTGGGGGAGGACATTGCTTTGGTGACTTCAGATTCTTTAGTAACTAGGTGAGGGGTTAGGATGGATATGATGTGTGCAGGGACTTCCTGAAGTTTCTTGGACCCTGAGCCAAAGCCAACCCTCTTTCAATGCTAAGGGTGCTCACTACAAAAGACTCCAGTAAAAACATTCAGAAGGAAGGAAAAAGTTTTCCTCCTGGCTTTCTATAGCGAATTGCAAACTGGCATTCTCTCCTCCCATTCTTAAAACTCAAAGGGTGGTACAGGCAGCGATGCTGACAGTGTGCATTCGCAGATGCCACCATATGGGTCTCGAAAAACTAGTTGCACTGATGATTCCCTGCACATGTAGGAGACAGTTTGCATTGTTGGCATCGTCCCTGCACAGAAACAAGCACAGCTTAGCAAGGCTGAGCAGATGGCACTAGATCTGGTGCCAGGGAAGCAGTGAATTAAAGGTTATACCCACCAGGTTTGATGCGGTGCCAGTTTGAATTGGTACAGAAGCTTCGGCCCACCTGCTTATTGGCCTCATGACATCTGGCATCTTTTTATTTTATTTTTTTTTTAAATTTGGACTGAATTGAAGGCAGCAAGGAAAAATGTCATTTTAAAAGCCAGTTACAAGTCAATATATTTAAACTCTTAGCAAAAAAAAAAAATGCCTATAGGGCTTCCACATTAATGTTTTATATTAACGATTTTTATAAAACCTTGGGGGAGATTACACACTGATGTGCTGAGTAGTGTTGCAATTTATAGCATCATACAATGGAGAGGGTGGACTGCAAAAAACTGACTCCAAGTTGTTAAATAGTGACAACAGAAAAAGGCTATTATCTGTAGCTTGTATATTATAATTAGGAATCAGGGAGGAAAATAAATTTGCTCCTATTTATTCTAATGATTTTCACATTGTAATAATTAGGAAACATTGTAGCATATCACATTAAAGTACACCCTAAAAGGATTTTACACCTTGAGTTTGCTCTCATGAAGCCTTTTCTCATGAAGCAGTGTGTTTAGTTATGCTGTATTTCAACTGTAATCCCTACTCACTCTGTACACATTCAAATACTATGTACACAAATATGCAGCATACCAGCCCCAGGGTAGCAGTGTGTGCTACTGAAACCTGTGTGTCTGTCTCCTCCCTTTGGGGTTTCCGTGCCTGCTCCCTGGGTGTGAAGTGAATGCACATAGCAGTTACATTTCTGAAGTGATTAGTTTTGTACCTAAGCCTTCTGATTCAAAGTATATATAAGGCCTGGCTTAGAGCATCTGCCCTTTAAGTTTTTAAAATTGATTCTCAACGCTGTTGCAACAAGCTTTGCATCAACACTCCGGAGGTTTAAAAGTCATTAAGCACATATATTAAGTATCTAAAAGGGCACAGATTCTTCACCCCACAATTTGGACATGTATCATGTTAATACTGACTTTTGCCCTATTGGAATTGGCTTGATTATTTTTTTTTTGGTTCATTTTGTGCTATCAAGTTATGTGGTATAGTCTTTTTCTTCCAGATGATAATCTAAAAAATAGTGACTAATAAGGAAAAAGAAGTGGAAAGTGCTACATTTTTCCCAAAGAATTGGAGGATGGAAGAAGTCAGGAGCACCCTTCATTTGTGTTTTAAAGACATTATAAATCCAGTTATTTATTCTTGTTTTGACTCCAGAGCCTACAGAGAGAGATGATGAGGGTGCAAAATCATTGACACCTCTATAATCCTTTGTAGTATTCAAGAGAAATGAGAATTGGCAGGTATCTGATGAAGAAATTTATATCCACTTTGTCAGTTCTAGATATAACTGGAAATCTACTCTGTTAGAAATCTTTAACTGAATATAGTGGTGACATTTTACTACTAGAAGTATTATTAATTATTAATGTTAAAAATTAAAGTACATTAATTTTAAAGATTAAACCATTATCAATTATGAATATTAAAATATTAATTAGCTTCTAATTTTGAATTGCATGAACTACAACTATTTATTTTTCTAAAGGAAAATTCAGGTAAAATAACTTTTCAACAAGAGGAAATTACTATGAAAAAATAATCTAAACAAAAGCCAGGAAATGATAATTTTTACAGGTCCATTTGTCCTTCTTAAAATCTTACCTTCATTGTTAATGTAAAGGTGGAAAGAAATCTTAATCCACTTAATCTATTTTAAAAGGTCAGTCAGGCAACATTTGAACACTAGATACTAAAGAAGAGAAAATATAAACCACCCATCTTCCAAAGCTTCCCTGATGCTAGAGCTGCTTAAGAGTTTCCTTCATGCAATTAACTCATTTATATTTGATACTTTTTTTCCAACTCTTTTAGACCTGAATTTCTTTCATGAGTGTCTAAGGTGTTGTCCCACAATAATGCTCCTTTTTTATTGCTTTCCAAAGGCATCTCACTGTGGTCACAGTCAAAACTTATGCATTATTCAGTGGTGTTATAAATAATTCTTGTTATAGAACAGGTACTAAATTGCTACCTTGTATTCACTGTAGTGAAAAAATCTGTTTCAAAGTCCTCCAGATAAATAAGTAGTCCAAAATATTCCAGAGAAATAAAAGAAATATGTTCTTTTACTTCTTCAATGGAACAGTTTTAATGAAGCAGTAGTTTGAAAAGTTCCTCATAAGAGATGGCACTAAAAAGTATAAAGCTATGGCAGTAATATGATTAGACATCCAAAAGTAAATTTGTTTGCAATGTAAGTGATAATATTGCTTTCCAGGATGTCAATAATATATTGCTAAACATCCTCTTTCTAATGTATTTATAATCTAATACTTATCTTTGATGGAAATAAAGGCTAGTAAAAATGTGTCTGAAAAGTAAGTACAGCTTTATGAGTTAACTGGGAAGGAAAATCATATGAACTCTTTCTTCAGCAAACCAAAGAGTGAATTCTGTATTTATCTTTTTAAAGATCTTTTTATGATTTATATATAAAACAACTAACTGGAAGTTGGAGTTAATGGCCAAATGTCAACTTTTCAGGCTTTCCTACTTATGATAGCAGGTTTTTCAGAAAACTTCTAATTATATTCTGGTATCTCACTGTAATTCTTTTTTAGTTGCCTCTGTTCTTCCTTAACACATATTGGATCAAAAAATAATACACATCTATAGACGTTTCTTTCCTGGAAGAAGTCTACTTTTTGAGTGTACTTCTTCATGGGTGTGATGTCTCTTAAATTTCCAGTCTTTAAAATATCTACCATTTATTTACTTGGAATTTCCTTTGTAGAGAAAAGGTAATTTATTTTGACATTAATAGTACTGATTTTGAATAATTATAGCTAAAGATTCACTCTGTATTTTTAAAAATAAATCTAGAAATCAATACTTTATCTGTAAGTTAATGAAATAAAAGTTGGTTTCTGAAGATTCGATTTACATGGACTGTGAATTGAGAATAATGATCGTGTGGATTTAGCTCAGCAAAATCCTGCTCTCCAGCTAACATCATCATTAATGCATATTCTTTTCATTTTCTAAGATACAATCATACTGCAGAGATGATAAAATACTATTCCTGGCACAAAACGGGAACTCAAATATATTTGTTTAATGGATTTATGTACCATGTACCGTATCATTCATTCATTCATTCATTCTTTCCTTCTTTCTTTCTTTTATCCAGTAAATATTGATGAAGCATATATTATATAAGTGGCTAAGGACACAGATTCTTGAGCCAGACTGCCTGAGTTCAAATTGGCTCTGCTAACTGCACAAGTCAATGCAAATTACTTAACCCCCCAGCACTTAAGTTCCTTCTGCTCTAAAATGGAGAAATTCCAGCTATATAAGCTATGTGATGCTATAGGCTTTATGAAGATTTATAAGGAATAAATTATATATGAAAATTTAGAGCAACTCCTGGTACATTGTGACTTATAAGTATTTAATCAATAAATGGATAAAGACTAGTAGATGATAAAAATTTCTAGCATGAAGTATAAAACAAGGTTTGTCTTGTGTTTCTAAAAATGGAGAATACTCAGACTGTCTTTTAGTCTGGAAACGTCTAACATACACTAAATCAATTTTTAATTTGAATGACAGTTTAGGCTATGAGCATGTAAGAATGAAATTCACCAGAAGATCTGATGCTGATCAGTATCCCTTCACATAGACAGTCTTTTTTTATTCTGTCAAAATTATGAAGTTTATCAAGATACTTATTCATTATTTACAACATAATCTTCCCTTGCTATAATGCACTTCACTTAAAAGAGAAAGAATATCAACTTTCCATACATTTTAGTTGATGTTCTAATTAATTTTATATATGTGGAAGATTTCTACTATGTCTCTTCCACTAGGAATGTTTAGATTTTAAGGTCATTTCAATAATTGTAAAATGAAGACATTTGTTTTCTTTAAAAAAAACTTTGAAGTAATGCCAGATAGATGGAGAATTTAGGGGCAGAACTACAGGACCCTGATTTAATGTACAACATATGTAATCCATATCCTATAGCTCTACTGATTCTAACCCAAAATTGGTTTTCCATCCCTTGCTATATATATATACAGTATTACTACTTCACTCAGATGTTTTCATTTACAACCAGAAATATTCAAGTCTCCCTCCTTGCCTCCTAGCTTAGTTATTCTTCCCCTTTATACAATTGTGTGCATTCTGTGCAAAATTAACTTTCAAAATTATATCCATTATCACTGTATTCGTCTCAAAAATGTTTCATTGATAGTGCATTGTTTCAGCAGAAGTCTCAAGCCAGTTTCCCGACAGTCTTCCCTGGTGGAACTCATACCTCTGAAGATGTACATTCAGATGCTTAATGGGTCAGGGATTAACCCCTGATGAATTTTGATAGAACCACTCCATGGCCAATGATAGTCAGCCAGTAGCCAGAAAAAGAAGGCAAGGTAGACCACCCCTCCCCTGACCCATCCTGGCCTATCTCCGCGCACTCTGGCTCTCTCTTCCGCTCCCAGGGCAGTGAGCCATCTGAGCTCTCACACCCAGATCCTGCCCATACTTCTCTACTTCAGTACTCCTTCAGCAGTCACCTCCCTGGAGACATTATGAGACTGCTCTAGGGTGGTTGGTGGCTCCTTTTGCAGAGCCTGTAGTGAAGCATTTCTTCTATAATTTTATGAGAACTTACAATGCAGGTAGTGCTAGAATAAGGGCATTAATTGATGTACAGTTCAAATGGGCACAACAATTCCCTGACAGGAATCTCAGGTTTCACTCATACCTCTCAGACCATACTAAAGACAGTTCCAGTGTCGATGGCCTTTCCATTCATTTTTTCTCTCTTTCCAGTTTTCTCACCATCCCACCTGCTGCTGCTTCTTTCTCTTCCAAATTCTCTGGAGACTTTTCACATGGCCCATTCCACTTGATTTTTGTCCTGGTTTTGCCCTGTTCCTTTCCTGATTTGGCACTTTAAAAGTTTCAAAACACACTAACACTTTTCTTGGATGCCTAGGAATGACAGATCACCTCAACTGAAAAAGTGTTTAGTACTTAGGAGTTGTTCTTATTGATTATGGAGAAAACAGGTTTTGGATCATTGTTATAAAATCTGCCTCTCCATTTTTGCCTTGAGTTCTCAAAGAGTAACAGTTAAGTCTTAGTGACTTTTCTGTACAAACACAGATCGTGAAACATACCGGAATATTAGGTGACTACTGTGTTCTGAATATGTATTATATCTACTTTAAAAATCTAACTTATTTGCTTTAGGATGATACAGAATCAATAAGATTACAAAGTATGTCGACTATTCTCTGTAATAATTTCTCCTCTTCCTGCCGTGCCCCTGTTAATCAGTATTCCAAGTACTACAACTATGTAACAATTTATGTGAAAATTAGAGATGTAAGCAGTCATTCCTTATGTTTGCAGACTCTTTACAATGGCCAGGAAGTCTCACTGAAGTTACATCGCTGAGATCAGCAGCTGCGGCCATACAGGGCCATTTCCACAGGAGGCTGTTGGCTGAGGACCTATGTCTGTGTTTGCTTGAGTCCCCTCACAACATGGCAGATAGCTTCCTTCAGAGCATGTTACTCAAAAACCAGAAACTGTGGTGCCTTTTGTGACCTAGCCTCAGAGATCAGACATCATCAATTCTGTTCTGTTCTATTAGTCAAAAAGGGTAATGTTAACTGGTATTAGGCTAGAACCACACAAAACAATGGATATCAGAGTTATGGATCATCAGGGAGTATCTTGGAAACTAGTTACACCCTGAATGTCCGTTTTTCCTTGCAAGATGAACTGTGGGCTAGCCTTGTTAATTTTACTGTATAAGAAATTAAAACCATGGTGTAGTAAAAACAAAACATTTTATGTAAGGCAATATTTATACATTATGGTTTAATTCAAGTGTTCTTTTTTTTGTTTTTGTTTTTGTACCGGGGATCAAACTCATGACTTCACACTTGCCAGGCAAGCACTTGCACCACTGAGCTAAATCCCCAGCAATTCAAGTGTTCTTGAATCATAGATCTGTAAGTGGTTTTAGGAATTAGCTAATTCAAACATTTAGTTCATAGATAAGAACAAAATGGACCAAAAACTTTAGTGCCAAATCTCTGACAAATGATCAGAACTGCTAGGCCAATAGTCAAGCAAAGCAAGAAAGCAAGCAAGCAAACAAACACACAACTCTGGAAAAGTTAGAGTAGGAAAACAGCAAATGTGTTCTTTTGATGTATGAAAGTTGGACTTAAGGCAAAGTTATAAATTATACAATTTTCATAGCCAACTTTCTTCCATACAATACACTCATGTTTTTACTTATTGGTAAAAGGTGCTGTACACTAATTTTCATGGGCTTCATTTTGTTCACAATGTTGTACTTATTCATATGTTCCTAACCATGCTAATTTAATGGGGTCACTTGCTTAGAAATTAAAATGAAATAAAGCATTATCCATTCATTTCTCTCTAAAGGATTATAGAATTGTTAAAGAGAACTTTAAACTTTAAACTAAGATACAGCATTATGGGTAAGATTTTTGAAGTTAATTAAATAAATTAATCTTTGACATGAAACAAAATCTTAGAATGCATTGATTGAAGGTAAATTTCACAAAAATAGAATGTTCTGAATTTAGTTTTTCATTGCACACAATTTGAGTCCAGACAAAGTTATTTATTAGTGTAGTCTTTTTCAATAATTAAGTTAATTTATCTGCTCTAATGAAGGTCATAGACAAATCTATTTTTATACTGCCTCCATTCCTTGAATTTTGACAACTGGAGTTAAATATTACAAGTTACAAGGAACAACTGTTTTATAGACTTTCTTCACAATTGGGATACAAGACAAATAAAAGTAGATATAAAAGGAGTCATTTGATTTTGAAAGTTTTACTGCTGCAGCTAGATCCATATTCATAGAGATAAAATACTGGACTTTACATTAGTTCTGCCATATATTTTGCATTGGCTCCTTAGGAGAATAGGATGCAACAGGGGAGAAATATAAATGTTCAATGTTTTCTTTTGGAGAAAAATGCAGCTTATTTCTCTGGTCTGATAGAGCATTGTGCTTAAACAGGGAAATGTATCAAAGCTGAAGACTAACTCTATCCTTTGTGGGTCTGACCTGGGTGGGAAACATTGAAGAATTTATATTCTATGCGCATCGCCAATTGGTTCTCCATGAGATACAGTATCTCCCTCCCCCCACCTCCTGTTTTTCAGAGGAAAAATTTTTGGTCAGATAATTAATCTATTTTCTTTACTTTGTATATAGAGATAATTTTAAGTATTATTTTTCTGTAGGTGCAATGCTAATAATTTATTATAGAATATTTGGCTAAATAGCAAGTACAGTATAGTTGGAATGCTGTAGAATCCAAATGTGAATAATGATTTAATTCTATTTACTTATTATCTTTGTATTTTAAAATCATTTTACATAAAATGTTAAAGTTTTACTTTCCGTATCTATTATTTAATGATCTTGTCCTCTGTGTCCTTGTCTCGTTGTGCAAGTAAACCTCCCACAGGATGCTCTCAGTAACTGAAGGCCTGTGGCACCCTCTTCACCAAGTTATTTTATCTGTGCAAAAATATCTTCTAAGACAAAAGAATCGACAATCAGGAGAATTAATAGCTTTAACCTAAACTCTCACTTAAGTTGAGGCCTTTAAATAGGACAGTTTTGGAAACTGGTGCTTGGTAAAACAAGAGATATATATGATTAACAGAATAATGATTAATCTTCAAGTGAAATTTCTAAAGAAAACATGCATCCAACAGGAAATCTAAAATTAAATGACATTATATCCTTGCGATTTTTTATATCCTTGTAATTTTAATGAAAACTTTATTATTCATCTCTCCTTTTAAAGGTGTTTATTATTGCTCTATTCATTATTGTGAGCTGTTTAGCATCCGTGATTTTTTTGTTGTCACAAAGTATGCAGTAGTGCTACTTATTCTGTAAAATCCCAAATGCACCCTTCATCCCACTTGTTTGTGCTTTATTTCTTTCCCTCCTTCCATGTTTGCTTTGGCTTGCAAACTTATTCCTGCCAAACGAGTCAGTTGGAATGGGAACATTAATTTTTATGCGTGGAAGCATGTCAGCTACACAGGGAGAGAAGGGGGTGCGGATGGGGGTGGAAACAACTGGGTCTGTATATTGCGGCAAGCTGAGCTGTCATGAGAAAAGCTCTGACAGTCATATGCAATGCAAGCTTTTTACCAGAGATGGTATGGATGAAGGGGTGTAGTACTTTTCATGAAAATCCTAATTTTGACTTTAAAATCCTCTTTTCAACATCAGGCCGTTTAGGATGCTCACTCAACCTACAGGCTACAGAATGTTTGTTTGGAAGACCCACTGTTGATGTGTGCTAGGGGAATATTTTAAAGGCAAAAAGAGAAAATAAAGACAGAAAAATTGTAATTGCACGAGTATTTAGTACACATTTGTGTTATTTATGCTTAGGAGCTGGATATCCATCTTCTAGAGTATAATTTCCTGGGTGTCAAGGCCTGTACTTTACCTATTCTTAGTATTGCTCATTGAGTTTATTGCCAGTTATTTAGTAGATAATCCATAATGTTCACTAATAAACGATTAACTGAATGTGATAGTCAATCATGTAAAAGATGAATTATATTTGCATTCTATAGTCTCAAGAGATAATTCTGTCTAATAATGGAATGCTACAGGAAGATGACTATAGGAGCAACATAGAAATGATGAAAATTAAACATAGTAACTGTCTCCAAATGGAACAAGATACTTTTAAATAATCTTTTGCTGTCACAAAATTTTTCTTAGCAGAGATTATTGTATCTATCAAAACAACAATGTGATACTTCGATAACAAACAACTCCAGAATTCAGTAGCTGCAAGCAATATAGCTAATGTTGCATACTCTTATGAGTTGCATGGGATAGTTTGGCCATATGAGTTACCCAGGGCCAACACTGAGGGAAAAGCCATCATCCTGAAAGTTGCTTGTCAAGGAACTAAGGAAAAAGGAATGTGCTGTCAATGTTTTTAAATGAACGCTTAGACATAGTGGCTCATTAGTGACACATACTATTGCTACTTACAACTCACTGGTTAAAGTTAGACATACTTAAGACATGGTTAAACCTAAGCATCATGAAACCAAGGAGTACCATCCTGCACTGTACCAGAAAATGACAACATTAGTGATTGCACACTCAAACACTTAAAAAGGAAACTGTAGAGAGAATTACATAGAAGTGCTCTCAGGAAGTGTAAACTACCAAGACTTTTTGATTTTGTAAAATATACTAAGTTTCTCAACTCTGTGTGATCTCTACAACTTTCATTTTCATGTATAAAAATACACATAATTGAATTTTACTATAGCTTATTCTAGGGGAGTAATTTTAAATATGCTTTCTTTTAACTGTGTTCTGTAATCATCAGATCTATTTTAATTGATTTGTGTTTGTATCTGTTCCCTTTTCTTGATTGTTTGGTGTTTGGAGGATTTTCCAAACTAATCTTTATAATCTACCATAATCCCTTAGCTTGTACTATAGAAATGTCCATCAGCTCTTCCAAGCAAATTTGTTCTCTTTTAAATAAGCATACTTTAGGGCAAATTTTCATGGGTCATGTTGAGAAATACTTCATGGACTACAGGAGTATAGCTCTTACACGAACACTGATTATGATAGAAAACACAAATTCCGTGTAGCATGGTGGGAAAGTGTAGGCTTATTTAAGATGGTAACCTGGGGAGCCATTCTCAAAATCATTGCCCTTTACAGGACTGTATTCTGGCTTTTTAATATACCCTCAGTCAGCATGGGCCAGTCTGCATGTGATAAGCAGAAACAGTTCCTTGTGGCTAGATTAGTTATTCCACAATGGCTGCAAGGTTAAGGTGAGAGTCTGTGCTGCCTCATATAGAGTGTAAATTCTATAGTCAACGTACAGAATATGGGGTTTTGATGACTGCGTAGTTCTTCTGTATGGTTTTGGGTTTTGTCTAATGAGAGAGAGAGTGAGAGAGCGAGAGAGAGAGAGACAGAGAGAGATGGTATGATCGATTAGGAAAAATCTGCAACTTAAATCAATGGATTTCATATCTCTTTGTATATGGATACATAGTGCTTTATGGAAAAGTAGCAAGGGACATAGTATCACAGATCAACAAAGTATAATTTATATCAATTCTCATGAAATTAATCTCATCATACTGGCAGTTAGATAGTTCTCCCAAGCCTATCTCAATATATGGTAGCTCTTACAATGCTATTTTGTCTATAATGTTGTGGTTATCTTTGCTTGTGACACTGAAGTAATTATAGGGTTCTACCTCCCATTTTGCTCACTTGTCGTTAGTGAGAAAACTTAGCCATTTGTCTAGGCTACTCTGATTGAGAAGAAATCTTTTTTGCCTCTGCCTTGCTGAATGATAATAAGGTGATGAGTGTGTTCCTCTTAGGAAGATGTGTGGACCTGTCTTTGCTGGCGTTTTAATGTGTTTAATGATTATTATCATGAGACTTTGGAGAAAAAGGCAGAGCAGGACATTATCTATGGACAACTAAAAATACACAAATGCCAGAGACATACAACAGAAACTGTCTGGACAGTTCTCTTAAGTATCTGTCATGTGAGGGGGAAATGTGACAGAGGGACTATGCCGTCCTGAGTGAGGTATGTCACAGCTGATAGGGAAAGACACCGCTGTTTAAGGGTTCTGGTGTAAGCAGAGCAGTATTCAAGGAATTTTCCAAAATAGTGAAGAATCTATTAGGTTGATGTCAGTCTCTCCATGTGGTTTTTTTTTTTTGGTTAGCTAGAGAAAAATAACAACAAAATTCTTATTATAGGATCTGCCCAAATTATTCATCAGTGAATTTGTGCTCTTGGTGTGTGACTTCATTTTTTCCAAATCAGAGGGTTAAGTAATACTATGATTTGTGTATGGATGTTCCTCCAAAGCCTCATGTAGTCATGAGGGTCAGGTTTTTCAGAAGCATCTGTATCTAGAATTTGTGATTGATTCTTACTCAATCTGAGGTTGTGAGTGTAAGTGCTACACCCACCCTAGGATGAGTATCCTGCATACAATATAAGGGATGGAAAGAGGCTTATATCTCTGTCTTGTTGCTTTTTCTGTCTTCTGCTGCCATGAACTATTGCCTCTCTGCCATGTGCCACTCTGCTTTGGAACCAGCTTTTTATGAACTGAAACCTCTATAAACTGTAAGCTAAATAAATCTTTCCCTTTTTAATGTTGACTGTCAGATATTTTGTTCAAGTAATGAGAAAAAAGTAACTAAGACAAGTAACTGTAATGTAGTTAATAAATTTCAAGCCACTAAAAACACCATGGTTACCTTTTTGCATTTTTTTTTGTTTTTGCCCTCTATTTGTTAGTTTCCCATCAAAGCCTAAAATATGCAGAAATATATTTGGAATTATCTGCGGTTTATACACTTAATGAATATTTTGATGTTATGTGCTTAGTGAATATTTTCATAAGATTAGCACAATATACTAGGTTTTAGGACCTTTCAGAAAATGGACTTTGAATTTGGCACACAGTACTACTGGGTAAAGAATAGTTCCCTTCAGAATGCAAATCCCTCTTAGCATAAGGGTTATTGACCCACAAGCTGTATAATGGTTCGTTGGTTTATTGTATCCAGTTCACTGCTTCACATGCGTGTTTCGCCTTTGTGCTTTGGAGAGTTCAGTGGAGAACATCAGTGTATACCCACTCCAAAGAGAAATGCAACCATTAGGTCACATGTCTTGTTTGTCTATTTCCCAGCACCCTTCAGAGAACCCTTTTGTTATCATCCATATTTCACATACATACACATAATTGAGTTCAGGTCACAATTTAAGCTAACTGCTCTGAAATATAAACTCACAAGCATCATTCAACAAGAGACTTTGTCTATTCTGCACAGAGAATGCAGATATGCCAATGCCTAGACTATGTGACATAGAGTATTTTGGAATATCAGTGCTGTCCACTAGTAACTTCTCCAAGCAGAAGAAATCCAAGAGACAAGAATCCTAAAAAAAAAAAAAAAAAAAAAGGAGAAGACAAAAAACCAACCAACCAACCAAACAAACAAACAAAAAAACCCAGAATCTCAGAGCTGCAAAAATGTTGATGTGCAATTAATTCTAGACAGTGACATCTAGGTAAGAAATAAGGCTTGCTTGAGATGCAGCTTTAGAATCACGTGTGGGGGGGCATTGCCTATAAATCATGGGTATTTGTTGTTCCTGCTAATTGGTGATCTAACCTATTATCAGCTTTCTTAAATGTTACCCAGGCTAGAAATGTGAGCATATATTGGTCATTTCAGGAAATCCTGAAATTTTTATTAGCTGCACACAAATGGCTTAGAAAAATGCCTGCCTGAAGGTTTGCTGTGCTGCTTTACACTTTTAAACTTAAGGAAGGTATTTTTGATAGCTGTCTCCAGCTCTCATCCATAAGTGTAAAAGCTTTGAATTGTGGAGGCTACAGGGTGTCATACTAAAGTGTTATTAGCATTGAACAAAGCTCTTAAGCACAAGAATTCAAAGCAACTGATATAGTAAAAAGTAGAGATTTAAGCAACATCAGACAAGTTGAGCAGAGTCTTTTGAGATACGTGCTCTGAAAAAGAAAGTTAACCTTTGTGAACTTTGAATGAAAAACCTTTAAATGAATTTTATATGTATTTGGGAGGCAAAGGCACCATTTAAGCAGACTGATTAATTGAATTGCTTTTTACTGTGCACGCCAACGTGATGGAAATATATTTGTCAATACACTTTTTAGGCACACAAAATGGACACAATCTAATCCAAAAGAGAGAATCAGGGATGCACAAAGGCACTGTTGAATGTCTTCTGACGATGATTTGGTGAGTGAAATGTAAAGCCAGGATTTACAAATATTACACAAGCGAACACTGTTACTGCACTCAGGCTGAAAAATCCTGTTCAAATCCACTAAGTGGTTTAAGATGTGCAAATAGAGGCTTCTGCAGGGAGTCAGGCATTAGAAGCCACCTGGAGCATGTGGTAGAGATTGTATCCATCAATACAGCAGCTGGGCTGAAATTATAAAGAGAGCTGCTTTTCATCACGCTTGTTTTAACGCATACATTTCTCCTGTCACTGGCACCCCAGGAAAACTACTAAGCACAAACATGAATGGTGCCCATTACCTGATATTCATACTTGTGACAACAGAGGAAAGAATCACAACACAACAGTAAGCAAAAAAATTGATATCCAAATTATTTTTAAGTTGCTGCAGTAGGAGAAAATCTTGAAAACCAATTGGCAATATTTTAATATGAGAGTTGGGGAAAGAAGCAGTCATTTCCTATCTGGCCATCATGAATTTTCTCCTTTTGATAGGATGTGGAAAGTCTTTACTCTTCTTTTCACTTTTCTTCAAGGTCACATTTCATAATAAATTTTATATTAAAAGAGAGACTAGATGTCCTGTCTAATGTAGGACGTAATGTAAAATCTTGGGTACGAAAAAGATCCCACGCTTTCATTTGGATCCAAGCCATTCTGGCCTTAGGGACAGAGAACATATTCTCTGCAGGTAGTTCTGTAACTGTTGGGCTGAGGGACTGCTGTTTAGACCTCTCTAGCATTTTATGTAACTCAAAGCTGAATAGGGGATGCCAGATAATGTCTGATTGTGATTTCATGTCAGAAGAACCTATACCACATGATAATAGATGTCTGCAAAGCAACTTGAAGGCATCCTCAATAGCCACTAATTATTGGAAAGGCAAAACAAATCTAAAATTTAAAAAGTGATATTGTGTCTAGAATTATCCTTTTTCCTTATCATTTCTTTAGCTTTCTTACAAACTATAAAACCTTCCCAATAGTCCACTAAATGAATTATATTATCTGCTGTTTAGTAATTATTTATGTACTTCTGGTTTCATTTTAACATAGATGTCATTGAAATCTATGTATAAAATCCATACCGATATATATATATATATATATATATATATATATATATATATATATATATAAAATATATATTCTACAAAACTGATTTCCAAAGGCTGGTACTGTTTCATTCTGACCACTAATAAATAAGACTAAATAACATTTAAATAAAGAACAAATATATGGCCTATTTTGTTCATTCTTTGTTTTAAATCATCCTTAAATCTTGTATTTTTGAGACTAACCATCATTTTGGAAAATTCTGAGGTAGTTCACTTACCCTAAATGTAGATCAAATTCTTAAAAGTAAGAAAGAGAGCCAGCTTGCTGCTCTGGTAAGTGGCTGTGGCCTGGCAAGCTGCCGCCACCCCAGGGCGAGAACCATCAGCGTTTCCTGAGATCCGCACCATGTTGGAGCTTAGGGCACTGGGAAAACAAGCAGCCAGCTCACTGCTCTGGTAAGTGCCTGTGAGCCTACCGGTGTGCGAGCTGAGATTCAAACATCCACCCCCTGCCCCCCATGAGCAAGTGAGAGCCAGAAATCTGAGCATCTCTTGTGTGTTTAACTATATACAATATAGCGAATAAGGCAGATTTCTTTCTGCCATCTCTTTGAAGGCAAATATTTTTATCACTGTTTTGCTCTGTTCTATTAATGCTATTGCTCTATTCAATATTCTGTTTTTATAAGTTTGGTATTTCCTTCAATTTTGCTGTACCTGATTGAAGGAACAACTATTGTGAAGAAAATGAGATATACTATTTTACTGTTGCTGTTATCCCAGTAACCTGCTGTGAATTTTAGTACCAATTTGACTACACTGTCTTAAGTGGCTCTGTCCCATATTGTTCTGCTGTATTTTACTACCTTCAAAATAAAATTATAAAAAAAAAAGTAAGAAAGGTTTTGGAATCTACGTTTAAGTTAAATTAAGTATATTCAAAATTCTCTTCACTCATTCATTTATCTACCTAACATTAATTTATTGAGAATCAAGTTATCTGTTAAGTATGACATGATCCATTGCCAGTGCCAAGGTTTTTTGTCCATCACTAGGCTAAGAAAGGTACATGTTATTTACAATATTTTATCCTGGTATATAAGGGGAGGATCTAGGATCCAGTTCTGCCCAGGGCAACTGTAATGGCTATAGAAATTACTAATTGGTTTATGTTTTTAATATTTAGTCACACAGATCATATCAAGAAGGGTAGCATATGGTAGCACAATATTTATCTACAAAGTCTAGAATACAGATAAGTGAGAACTCATGGAAGTCCTTGATAAGCTGCTCCCTTCCTGTAACTTGAACATGTAGGTATCTTGTTCTTGTAATGACCTGAGAAAAGTGAAGCTTCATGTCATCTAATTTTTGCTGAAGCAAATTGAAAACATGGTTTTACTTTTCCCTTATGTTACATTTTCTGGGATTTTTCATCAAAATTTTGTAGGACTTACCTCTTTCTTCTAAACTCCCACATCAAAAGGATGAAAATAAAACATTTAATCAATGCAATTTTTGCTCTTTTTAACCTGTGCTTTAAAAATATTTTTGAAACACTTGTGTGAAATAGGTAATAGTTTATGCTCTATGTAATCCAGCCTAGAGATCATTTTAATAGTATCTTTAATAAAATTGTTCTGAAGACTCAAAGTGTTAATACAACTAAATATTTTAAAAGTGTTAAATATTCCACTATTGGTCATGTATTAGAAAAGCCTTAGCTTGGCTTCTATGGCTCTAATTGATAGATATCTTTAAGTAGTATGTTTGGATATTTAATTTCTAGAAATCAAAGACCCACTAGTGTTTGCAGATTTGTCAGAACTGAATTAGAGGTAGACATAAATTGAGAGGCCAGAGCTAAAATTTGGGGCTTGGGCTGGGTGTAGCGGTGGACATCAGCAATCCCACTATTCTGGGCCACCAAGGCAGAAAGATCACAAGTCTGATCCTAGAATGGGCAATTTAGTAATTTATTGAGACCCTATCCTTAAAAAAATGGAACTAGGCTTGAAATCCTATGAATTTTTAAAATCTTTCTTCTTGAAATTGAACCAGTCTGTAGCAAAATCTATCAAGGTATAGATTGTAAGGTGCATTTTAACCTTCTAATACCACTGATAAGAGTAATTTCATTTGTCCACAATACATAAATCAAAGAATCATGAATTTTCTAATTCCTTAAATACTTCTTCAAAGTTAACTGAGTAATTTTATAGTAGAATAAATCTATCATGTACACTTCTTTTACCATATTTCAGAGAGTGGGCTGCTATGAAAGGAATTAGATATAAGACCCTGGTTACTCATCCCCTTTACAACTAAAATATCACAGCACAGGTTCAGCAAAGCATTTTATTCTCCTCAAGTCATTCCCCCATGTTATATGAAGAACAGCAATCCCAATGATTTCTTTGGAGGAAGTACTAAAAAATTGCAGAAGACTTGTTTTTACAAAATAAAATCGTCAGGCTGAAAGGGGGAAAATATGGTACCCATCAGGTATGGTGACTGGTCACTTCCAAATTGTTTTACTCCAGAAGTGGTAAATTAACGAGAATTATAATTGTTCATGTTTTCTGTCCTGTCTTGACTTGTTCCACACGATTTTTTTATTTGGTCCTATTTTTAGCTGACTGTTAATAATGCACATCACCTAGCTAGGAAAATTCAAATTTTATATACACAGGACAGACATTAAAATAAACAAGTTATCCAAACATCTACTTGGTAAAAGAAAGGATTTCACTATTGGAGACTCTGGATCTTTTGGTTAAGAATTTAATTTATTTTTAAACAAACACATTGAATTTCTGTGGTGGAAATTTGCCATTAGGTTTCCTAAATCAGTTACAGTTTAAGCCACTGATTCATGAATCATTCAAAGTAGTAAGCCAGAGTTACCAGCCTATGACAGCAAGTCCTAGAATCTCAGAGGAAATAGAACCCCAGCTTGTTTATCTTGGAGAGCATTCTTGTCATAATTTTTACTGTGCACATATATTTTGTGAGCCATTGTGTCTGTTTTTCCTATTCTCAGGTACAATAAACCAAAAAGAAAAAAAAAATGAATCTGCTCCTTAGTGCTGGTAAAGTTATTAAAGGATTTTAGTTTTCTCCATCTGAAGGTGCAGACACCCTTTCCTGTAGCACAAGGGACCAAGGGAATGTATGATGTGATCTGTGCTCAGGAAGGGAAGAAAAGCATTCATCATAACGCATAACCACCCACTGAGTGCACAAACCAGAAAGTTCTTTTCCAGTCAACTTTTTAAAATCGTTGGCCTTGCCTGCTTGAAAAAGATGCCCCTGAGTAGAACAGAACGAGACCTGTGCAGCTGGTTCTGGTGCCAGACACACTGACAAACCCAGCCTCTTGCTGTAGGTCCAGGTCCAAGATGAAAACGGGTAGCGTCAAAGTGCAGTGTGCAAATAACGCCTCTACCCACCAGGCCAGTGAGAGGTCAGAGAGAAGCTCATAAGCTCTGAAACTGCTAAACAGTAGCTATCTCTGGATGGTATTGATAAATCAGAGTGTTCGGTTTTCATAAGAGTTAAAAACACGAGAGCACTAATAGAATAACTTGGAGTGGACGAGGAGAAGCCTTGCTTTTATCAAGTGCTGGGTTTCTCACACTTAAGTGGGGGACGCCCAAAGGAAAGTGAAAAGGACAGATTTGTCATTTGAAAAATAGGTGAAAGCCTGTCTCAGATAGGAAAATATTGAGGGAAAGTAGGAAAACTATATGGAAAAGAAACCCCCAAAACACACCTGTTTGGTCCAAAGCATATTTGAGCATATTTGGTTATTGAATTAAGTTGGTTATTGAATCTGTAAAATGGAGATAGTATACCAATGTTTTCTTAAGAACATTAGAAGTCTAAATGCAATAATGTAGGTGGTCATGCTTTGTAAATCACAGCCCTCAAGTCTCAACTTGTATGCATTTCACTCATGAAGACATTAGAGTAAAAGTTGTCAATTAATGTATAGTCAAATTATTTAGAAATGCACTGGGTCATGGGCCGGGGATTTAGCTCAGTAGCACAAGTGCCTGCCTGGCAAGCATGAGATCATAAGTTTGATCTCTAGTACTCCCCCCCTGAAAAATTCCTTGGATCATCTTTCATCCTCCTCATGTATATTTTTATGCTAAGTTAGATATCATATATTAATTCCTTTAAACTTTGGGGAGGACTTCTTAAAAGCTTTAGTATTCACTCAATGCATACTATGTGCCAAACTATGCCAGGTGATGAAAAGTATTAAAAGTTACTCTAAAATTTCCCCTCTTCCTTCAAAATATTAAGTTTTTGTGCCCCAGGAGATAAAACATTTTTAAAAATGCATTTTAAATACTGCCACCAAGTTCATTTTATGTTGGAGGGAAATAAAACATTGAAGAATAATCTAAAAAAGAAAATGAAAAATTGTTATGATATTATTACACTGACCAGAAATTTTTTTAAAATAATCTTTAGGGTTACTGTTGCAAGTAGTGTTTTGTAGTTTGGGGACCTAATTCATAAATACATTATTTTCTTTGTTTCTGTGTTTGCTTATAGAGATAGAATCAATAAAGAATTTACTTGTTGCTTGTGGTGTTAGGTTCCAGCAAGACTTAATTCTTGTATGAATTTTTCTTGACCATTACACGCATCTTCATTTTCAAAAGGTTTCCTGTATTATTTTTGAACTGTAAAGAAACTGCTTCTATTTTTCTTTTCTTCAGAATTTCCTAACAGCTAAGTATTCTCCTTTTTAGTTGAAGAAAGGAGTAGCTGTGATATCAATTTATTCCATGTGAATTCATCAACCCCTTCCCTATCAATGCCCATGATCACAGGACACAGGCTAACTCATGGTCTGATCTCTACTTGCTAATTTAATTCCTCAACAGAATTTACTGCAGAAATCTGTGATGCCCTTGTGTTTTTGCTCTGATTTCATTTCTAGGAAGGGTTAGAGAGGTTTTTTTTTTGTCTACAAAAAAATGACATTATAATAATTAGAGCCAGTAACTTGAAAAGCATTGGTAGTGAGGATAAGTATGGCTGTAGGGTCGGACATGCAGATGTGAGTTCTGTTCTAACACTCCCTAGTTGTCGAACTGAGACAAGTTCATGCGCCTCACTGTGTCGTGGTTACCTTGTTCGCAAAATGCCAGCACTTACACTATCTTCCTCATAGAGATTTTTAAAGCACTAAGTGTGCAATGAATATAAACTCATAGAAAAGTTGTATTTAGCAAGCACTCAGTAAATATTAGCTATTATTGTCATCAATTAAAACTAGCTTTCTTAGATACTCCAATTCCATTATGATCCTCTTGCTGACTAGAAATTGGTTATACTTTGAAAACAGGTTTTGAGACCTGAATGTATTAATCTATCCACTATGTAATGCATAGCTGCTTTTCTCCCCCAATGTGAACTGGGAAATTTCTGTATTGTATTGTGACCAGCAACAACATGTATATGCATATTTCAAAGAAGTAAATATCAACAAGGGTATGCATCTGACAAATCGCTCTTTAGCAGTATCTTCCTGGAACAGGAAGAATAACAGGATGAGGAGAATGGCCTCCTTACTTGACATGGAAAGAACCTGCAGGCCTAGAGCCAAAGACCCTTGACGTCTTCACACTAGGCCTCTTCCCCTGGAAGTTTCTCTTTGTGCAGTGGCTTCTGCTTCTAGGCTTTGTGCTAAGCCCACACCTGCTGAGGTTTCTCTTCGGCATCCTCAGCCATAATACCTCTGACATTGAGGTCTGCTCATCTATTGTTGAGAGGAAGGGGGTCTTATTTACTGAAGGATGCTCCACAGCACCCCAGGCCCCAGCCACTAGGCAAGTCTGTGGGGCTTCCTCACAGCTGTCAAACACCAACAGTGTTTTCACGTTTCACCAAATGTTCCCCAGCATCACCCTGAGCTGAGAACCACTGCACTAGAACGTCCAAACTGGGCTCCCCATCAGTTCTGCACAAGACCATGATTCATATTACGTTTCATTAAAGCAACACATTGTCACTGAGCTCACCCAAATCAATAAGCCATTTCGTTTCTGAATCACTCTCTTACCAGGTACTCTCTAATTCAGGCACTCATTTATTATCCTCTCTAACACATTCTTCCCTAGTGCAACCACTTGCAGTTCATCCATTTGCCTCGCTGGCAGTGTAGCATTCCTACCCCAGCCTCCAACCCTCTGCTGGAATAAAATGTCTCCATTCCAGTTATCTAAATGATCTCTCTGTAAGCCAAATCTGATCATATTTCCATTCTTTGCAAATCCTCCAACAGTTCACTACTATCTTCATCATGAAACCCAAACATTAAGGCCATCATACAAATATGCCTGCTTTTATTTATACTAAATGCAGACTCCCAAATATACAAAATCATCTAAGTGTCTGTGCATTTGCTCACTAGCAATGGTCTTTACCTTTGTAAGCATTTGAATTAATCCTTTCACTTCTTTCATAGCCCACTCAGTTTTCCTTTGCTTTGGAAATTCTAATTCTGAGATAGCACCAGAATTTTTCCATTCCATTGGCCACAGAAAGTTTATTGTGATTGTTTATGCAAATCTTTTTCTGATGGGATGTGAGTTCTGTTATAAATTGGGCAAACTTCACATTTTTAGATTTATTATCAAATGGGAACTGGCTTAATGTTAGTATATAAAATGAAATGTAACTGAATTGAATAAAAAAGAGAAATCAGTTTCCTTCCATCCTATTATCCTGTTCAGTACTTTTCTATCATACATTTGCCAAGGTAAATTGTATCTTTGTTTTTATTTGTTTGTTTACTCACTTATTGTCTACTTTCACTCTCTGTTACCACCAGGAAGTAAGTTGTATGAGGGCAAGGAATATTTTCTGTTGCTGAATGCTATTTACCAGCACCTATGGTACTTCCGGAAAAACAGTAGAGACTGAGAACATTTTGCTGAATAAATAAATACGAAAGGTGAGCCAAGAAGCAGGTGCTAGTTAGTGAAGTCAAGCATGAATGGTCACAGATGCAGGAAAAGAAGTGAGAGAATATATTAAAATATAAGTTAAAATATTTTATTAATTTGTCATATTTTGCTCAAAAAATAAACACACAAAATTTGAGGAAGTTTCCAATAACAATAAACCCAGACCTAGACAGAAGAAATAAAAAGGCTTCTAGGTTTTTTGTTGTTGTTCTGCTACCCTTAGGAAGCAGATTTAGCAGCTGCTGTTACAAATGAAAAGAAAAATTGTCACACACAAGGTTCATGTTCTCAAGATTGATGGACATTTCCTTTTGAAAATATACCTATTTATAATCACAAATAAAATTCCCATTTTCTCATGAACAACAGACCATGAGTCTTATAGATTTGCCTCCCAAGAGTTAAATAACCTCCTAATTCTGCTTGACAGTACGGATAAAGCTACTGTTCCACGGTGATAGATAACCCTCTGCATGGGGTGGTGGGACAGGAGGAGTGACAAGGAAGCAGGGGAGAGAGGACATCCATCTTGCTAAGCAATTTATGAATTGAACCCTAAATCCTTAATGTACTAGATGGTGAGTCAGTGTGCTAATGCATACTTGATTGAATTTGGTTTAAAATGCTAAGTTAAAATGTGCAGGTGTCTTGAGCAGGTGCACAGTATTCTGCTAATAAACAGAAGATATTAAACCTGAGGCAAGGCTTGTTTTGCTGCATTACAGAAATTTCACAGACCTATAGAAAGTACATGAAATATTGCTTTAGGGAGGGCTATTCATTCACTATCTCTTCCAACCCTGTAAATCAAGAAAACAATGCACTGGTTCAAATTTGTGCCATATGGTTTTTCTTTCATAAACATGTAAAATGAAATACAATGATAATTCCTCCTCTATTAGAGTAACATTGTATTTATGTAAGTGGTTCTGAAAAATGCTGTGCTTTTTTGAAACCTTAAAAAATATAGATGTATGGAAATCATATCATGCAGTATTTTTTCTGAAACATTTATGAGCACAGTTGGAGTCTCAGTGTCATAATGAAAAATTGCTGTTAATTTCCAGCTTATGGATGTGAAGAGCTGGAGCTCTTGATGCACTGGGAATTAGCTTGTACCAGTTGCAGAGATCCATTACTTAGGGTGCAGCAAGATTTGAAGTGGCCCTGACAATCCGGAGAGAGGCAAAGGAGTATATTACTTTAGAGTAGTGACTTTCTATGGAAAATAACTCTGCACAAGAGTCAGCTAAGAACTGTGACATATGTTTCACATAGCTTCATACAGGTTTGATTATCATTCAATAACTTTTTACACAAAAAGCTTTAGCTTGCATGTATATCTCGGTAATGTTTATTAAGATATCATACTAGAAACAACCACAAGTTTCATGGTGTGTTTTACATCATAGAAGTAATTCATTGTTATGAATTATGTCTATAACACATATAGAGGTAACATATCATTTTAAATATATTTACTTAGTTTTTACACTCGTCATAATCTATTGTATGTGCTCTATGTTAGATATTAATATACTACATTTATTTAACACTTTTCTGGGAAGATTAATCACACGGAAGTGGATAATTTCTTTTCACAATATAAAAGTTAGTTTCCTGGCTAATGATGGAAATCCCCCTGAGTATGTGTAAGTGCCACAATTAGATTTGCAAACAGGTAATTAGATGTGGCCTAAACAAAGTTTATGAACAAAGTTTCAAGGGACATTTTCAAGATTGAAAGAAAATTTCACTTTATTATTTTCTTATGCTCCTGACATAATTCTTACATAAAACACAACCCAAAGTCAGTTCACTGAATCGAACAACATGTCCTATGTTTCCCAATGACACAAATCAAATGCCAAATTCTAAACTTCAGTAAATACTGTGAAACATCTCAAACTTTGTCAGGCATTAAAATATCCCCATATGAACAGTACCATAAAAAATTGCTTATAGAAAGAATCCTCATGTAAGTGTTTATCCTCACATCCAAGGTTCTCCTTGTTCTTAGCTTGCAGAGGGATGCCTCTCTCTTTCCGTATGACTTAGGTGCACCCTGGAGCATTCAACACCTCACAGTTTGATTAAGAAATCTCTTAATATAGGTGCTTGATGTAAAAGTGGATATTCACACATGTCAAAGGAAGATAATTTTCAATTGTGACTGGAATCACATTGTTTTAGTCCACAAACACCAAGAGCTCTTGGTGAAAAAGGAAAAGTGCTCTTGGAACAAAGCCCATGCCTTGAAGATAGATTATCACCAATCATAAATAAACTTAGAAAATGTTAACTGTTAGTTAATCAATTATACCAAAGTGGGATTCATAAAGACTTTTTCTCCAAATTTCTGAAAAGCTATCTTTACCTCACTGGGCAAAGCTAGAGTTAAACAGTAAGGGCAGAGAGCCAAATCCCTCTGACTCTTAAGGTTCAGTATTACCGTGGGAAATAATTGGCGCTCTAAGTGGTCATCTTGGAGTGATGGGAAGAAGGGAAATTATTTATTTGACCTAGTTTCCCATGTTGAATCTTGAATGGTTGTTTTCTTAATTCACTGGTTATTAATGAGGGGAGAGAAAGCTTTCTAGCAAAGATCTTCATTCTGGTAGACCTGGAACTTGTTGAATAATCAGAAGGTCCTGAGCATCATAATTTTTCATGTGTTTGGGTTTCTTATGAATCCTTTACTCTCTTCATACACGAAGCTAATGTTAGTGATTTAAAGTGGGGTTGGCCTAGAATGATCTTGTACTAAAAGAGTTACTGTCTTGTCAAGAACCTGCACACTCTACCTCTTTTTTGATTTCCCCATTAGAAAAATATCCAGGAAACTAGTAACTCTTTTGCTTTACTTTTCTCTGTGTTTTTAGGATATAAATTCCCAACAAAGGATATGTAACCCAAAAGTTTTTGCTCATTAGCATCTCTTCTTTTTACTGATAGTCCTGGAATAGATCCTTCAGAGTCATCCAAGTTCAGAATCATTGGAGGATGATTACATGCAATATTTTCTCAGTGAACATTGTTGAGAAATGTTTAAGAAAGATTTTGCTTAGTGTAAAGTGGATTCCAGTATAAAAAAAAACAAACTTTATGGTCTTCATTGAGAACTTCAACAGTCATATACAAAACTCTTCATAAGTTTATGTCTGATATATAACATTACTTAGAACATGGTAACACTTGGGGGTTTTTTTGTATTTTTTTTGTACTGGGACTCGAACTCAGAGCCTTGTGCTTCCCAGACAGACTCTGTGCTGCTGAGCCATATCCTGGCCCAGAATATGGTAATATTTTAAAGATTCATCTAATCTCATAAAAACTTTGTTTACCTTAGTGCTATATTATTGTAGTGCTTCTAAAACTTAACATGCATTAGAATCACCCAGAGCATTTATGAAACCAGATTGCCTTATCTCAGAATATCTGCTTTAATAAGCCTGAAGTGTTGAGTGGGTGTTTCTATCAAATCCTGAGCTAATGCTGATAGGTCTATTGGTCCAGGACTGCACTCTGAACACTATCATATAGAATTACTCTAGTGGAAAGCCTTAATGTGATTTGAATGGCTAATGCAATAATTCAAAGTATTTCCTCTGGAAAGAATTCCTTAAAAATTCCAAGAGACAATTCATTCCTCTTTCCTGTTTGTTGGAGAGGCAGTACATGGCTTTGCAAGTTTTTCTTTGCTTGTCTGATTTCTTTACTTGGCTTACATTCCTTGAGAATAGAACTATGTTTTGTTCACTGTTGAATTCTCAAGATACATTGAATGGATTCATCAGTATACAAAATGAGAGTAATTTTTTTCTTTCATACTTTGCATATACAATATTTTGCCATGTGGTATTGTCATTTGAATCTTGGAATGATCTTAGAAAATATGAGACAGAGCCATAAAAGTGAAAGAAAAGTACTAAATCTGATCTGATGGTGCTTAATATCTTACAAGAGCCAAAGCAATTTTAAAAAGATAATCCAAATCCAATATGAAGACAATCAGCTAAAATTTCAAAAAGGGTCGCCAACTTCTTTAAACAAAATGGAAAATTTGGTGAAATGTAACTCTACTGTAGACCTAAGACCAGAGGCTACTTCATTTCCAGCTCTATTTGTTCCTTCCAATCTTTTGGACACAGTCTCAAGATGTCTACAGCTCTAACTTTTCTGGTCCACATACAACCGCAGCTAACTGAGTAGGCAATTCTAAGAATTTACCTAAAAAGAGAATCTCAAAAATCATTTGAAATTAAACGATTGGTTCCCTATATGAATGTTTTAATCCTGAGAAATGTAGTAGAGTTAAATAGAGAAATAATGAACAAAATCAAACTCATAATTTTACTAGTTGTGATACAGAATAATCAATATAATTTTGATATTTTAAGAGTTTATAACACACGAGTAATTATAGCCTTTGAAATGGCTAGCATATTTTAATTTAAGCATAATGGGTTATGGATTTAAATTGTTATTTTATTTGAAAGTTGAAATTCCAAAATATAAAAGAGTTTGTAATATTTAAAATAGTGTAATTCCATATTCATAAATTTAATGTGATAGAACTGCATGTATCATTTGACTACTCAGGAAAATCTTATTTGTTAATCAGAAAATGTGAAACATATATAAAAGAAGTAAAAATTTAAGTTTAAAATATTAGCTCAAAATGCTTAAGGTGAATTACTTAGGTCATGAAAGTCCTTTTTATGGTTACTAAAATGCAAAGATATATAAATTAAATTTAATAAATTAAAAAACTAAGATTATGAGTCTTTACCTTTAAAAATTGAATGTTAGAAAACTTAAATAATTTGTGAACACTGAATTTGTTGTAAAAGCTACCTATGGAGAATATCAAATGCCTCAGTTTTCTGAAAGGACAACCACTTTTATTTGTATAAATGTGGATATATTATAGAAATTGACCTTATTATAGAAATTGATTTTGTCACTAAATAAAAACATTAAAATTTTGGCCACTGGATAACTGGTAGAATAGGAAGGCAGAATCTAGTTGAAGTGATTGCTTCAACACATGGCATTAACTTTACTGTGGTGTTTGTTATCCAGAAGCTGGTTAGAATTAACATGTGTTAAAAGAATTTGGGAACGTTTTCCCTACCCTTGTCATTTCTTTATTCCCCTCTTTAAAATTCTTAAAAAACTAATGTACTCACTAAAGAGTAGGGCAGAGCTGTTGAGAACAGTCCTGAATGATACATATTCTGTCCTGATAAGACAGCTATTTTTATCTGTGACCCATTCAAGCACATATTTATTTTATACATCATCAAATCTAAAATCCAAACTTCATTTTTAGGATCTTATATAATCTATCCAAACATAGATAGATACGCTGTCTCAATTCCCTCCATCCTCCGTGAAATGTCACCACAAGACTTGTGTGAACTTCTTTTCATTTCCAAGAACACTTATTTCCTCATCTCTGCTGGTATTTCTGTTCTCCCAAAATGTAATTCCTGGCCTTAGATTTGTTATTGCAATTTCAAAGAGTTCTTAAGTCCTCCATGAAAATTTTCCTAATTCTCTGGTTCTCATTAAATGTCTCTTTCTTTGTGACATATTACAAAATGCATTTCTGTACTGCACAGCTTAAAAGCCCCATGTATTGTATAAAAATGATATGACCACTATGCAGGCTGCAATGATATAATATTTACCAAGGATGTCTTTGAACTCCCATCATCATATTTTTATACAAAAATACACATACACACACTCTTGCAAACTAGACTTTGGACCCCAGGATTATAAAGTGTGAGATGAAAATCAGTGCAAAAACAAACAGCTGAAATTGCCTCTGGTCTTTCTAGGATGAAACATTTAGTTCATGACAGAAGCTATGGATTGAGACAAATATTTTATAACATTTTTTTTTCCTCTGGCACAGAAAGATGTTAAAAACAAAAGTAAAAGCTAATTATCACTGGTCTTGGAGAAGAATCAGAGGGGAGAAGAATCTTGCTTAAGGCATTTGTTTGTAGTGTTTATATACCTGGCTTATTTAGCATAAATTTATCTCTGATCATATATGCATATAGTTTTCTATGTAATGAAAATCATACACTATTTCTTTTTCAAGTGAATTGTATTCATTTAGGGAAATAATTTTATGACAGGTTGCGACAATTTGACTCACCCAGTAGGCCTATTTATCCTTTTATCACTTCCAGTTATTGTCTATACCACACATACAGTAAAGCAGTTTTTGTCCCCAGGAAACTATTGTCTTTTTCAAAATTATAAATTATAACTTGCATTCTGCCAAACAAAATGTGTGTGGTTTCTTACTATTGTTAACACACATCCTCCTCCAAACCAAAATACTAACTGATCATAATATCATAACAGCTATGAGATAGTTCAAAAGTTGTTTCTTTGTGGCTTCCAATTTATCACAAGAAATTAGCTCTCTAACACCTAACAAAGCATTCATTTAGATAATTTTTGGCAATAGTACATTATTCAAAAAAAATTGTTCAAATGTGTATGTTCACATTTATGAAATCATCTGAAAGTTACAAGGCATGTCTATACATAATTTTCATCAAATTTTATAATCACATCTACCTTTGAAGCAAGTAGATATTGTTATTTTATTTAATTTACCAAAAAGAACAAAAATGTAGCTCATTATGGGCCTTCCATAATCCTATTAATTCCTCAAGAATACTTAATACTCTCAATATTTTCAAAGTGTAGCACAATGACAAATTAAAAGACAACTAGTTAATATATGCCAAAATGAGTTAACAGATGTCAACAGCCAGACTCAGAAGTTTAGGACAAACCCACTAATCTTAATATATTTTTCTAATACATCAGACAGACCTTATCTCTTTTGCCTTTCTGTACTTTAAGAGAGGCACATATCCAAATGACATGGCTTATACTTAATCACAACTATAGCTCACTGCCATTTGAGCACAGAATTGAAATGCTGACTTTGGGTAAGTAGAATTTAGTTTAAATCAACCGTACTGAGTGCATACAGTTGTAGGGCAATATAGTAAGAGTTGACAATATAAAGATGAGAAAGGTAATCTTGATCCTCAAGAAAAGTATGGTCTGATATGCAGGAGAAATAATATAAATGCCATTTAGATAGTTAAGGACTACTGTCAAAGTGTGCATAGGGAGCTACATGCACAAGTAAAGAAGATAGATTGGTGCAAACCAATGTGAAATGTGGAATCATCGTGTAGTGGTCAAGGCTGACTAGAGTCTGCTATGTTAACAAAAAACACTAACATCTCAGGGGCCTAAACCAACATATTTTATTTCTTACTCATGCTACATGACCAAAAGGTATCAGTCACAGTTCTTCACATTGTTTTCATTTCAGGATCTAACCTAATAGGCCAGACACTGTCTTGAACATTATTGGTTGCTTAGATAGAAAAACAGAAATCTGGAAGGTCTCACATCAGCCATTAAATGTCATTTCCACTCATGAATCATTGACCAGAAACAGTCACACTGGTGTACTTCACCAAAGGGGACCAGAATGTGCAACTCTATCATGTACATGGAAGGCAGAATATTATCTAACCAAATGTGCTGATGCTTACTACAAAGACTAAAATGAAATCCAGCACATTTTACATGGTATTTCATGCAGCGAGTGCTGGTTTTAATTTTGCATATGGCTTTAATGTTTAAATTAGAAGTATTTCTAACACTGGCCTCTTCCTTTAGGCCTTTAAATTATGCTCCATTGTTCATGGTATATCAAAAATAAAAGGAAACAAAAGCACAGTTTCTAAATGTGAGCAGAAGATGTTCATATGGAGAATGGGGAAGCCAGGGATCTGTAATCAGGCAGCTCCTTTCCCAGAACCACTGTGTTTACAGTGCCCGCTTCTACCTGAAAGTTCTTTTTATCTACTGCACTAAAGGGCTCCAGTTGGTTTTCTGTTTCACAGCAGCAATAAATAAACAGGGTAGCCTGATTATTATTTATAGCTGCTGAGTCTTATGGTCAGAAAGTTATAGCCGGTAACCAGGCAATCTCTAAGGAAAGAAGCAAGCAAAGTTTGGAGGGCCACATCATGGTTCCTAGAGCAATAACAGAAGCTGCGAGTGAGGAAGGCATCTAACAATGGCAGAGTGCAGAGCATATATACTCCTGTGACAGAGTCTGCTGGCAGAACACACTTGATGTATGCTCACTGATGATCTGAAGAAGAGCCCATGGAGTTTGTGTATCATTCAAGCTCTCCAAACCTTAGAATCTGTATTCCAAGCAATAATAAATGTCAGATATTTTTCTAGAACAGTATTGCTATCCAATGCACTTTGCATCTAACGGTGGTTGGTTTCTTTTTGTTTAATTTTTCCAAACTGATAAATTGCTTGGGTTTTTTTAAAAAAAATTCTGTGCTGCTAAATAAATCAAAACTGAATACAAAAAGGAGCAATAGAAATGAACGCAAAATTGATTTATTTGTTATAAAAATGATCAGATGTATGAGATCAGAAAAGATCCAGTTGAATTTTTTTCTCTCACCTAAAAATCTATTCTTCTAGACTGTCAAGGGAATAACATTGGTCTGTTTCTTGCCCTGATAATTTTTCTAGACTTTAAAACTCACCATTTGTTTCCAGCAGAAAAAGAAAGGCAGGACCACTGGACTCTGTGGGATTCATGGACTCTGATTGCTTATTTTAATTCACTGTAATACATAAGTACACAAGACTCTGACAGCTCAAAACTCTGCAGTCTCCAGCATGTTGATTTTGCTACTCTATATATTTAATTTTCTTTTAAAAACGTATTGTATTTCTGTGAACATTCATTTGCTTTTCAAATTATGGCTGCTAGCTAAGGCTTGTGTACCAGGTGCCATGTAAAAGCATGTTAAAAGTAGATAAAAGCAATTTACCCTGCCCTCTAATTAGAGATGTCTCATCTTTACCACCGACAATAGCAGTATGCAGCTGTGGCAGTGGAGGGATAATAGAAGCTGGAGCAGGGAGAAATTAAAGATATGCTGGCTGAAGCAGAGTGTCATCTCTCCATTGCTCAGCTTGGGTGGGCTTCAGAATGAATAGGGAGTTATAGTATTTCCTCTTGCCTGACTGTGTTCATTATTTTACATGAATAACAGCTTTTTAAATCATTTTTAAAGGAGAATGTCAGGTAAGGGAGCAGGTTAGATGTGGAAAAACTTTGGAAATATTTAAATGACATCTTATATAGAATATGTTGTTACCTAATTCTACAACTCACCTATGATTTAACACCTGTTGGATCCATGTTACTGTACTAAATGTAATAAAGTTTAGAAATTGGAGAAAATATGTTGCTAAGAGTTTGTCAGAGGGATTATTCTCAAAGATCACATCTTATATTTTGTGATCTCTTGCCAAGTTCAGAGGAAAGATAGAGCTGGAAAATGGTCATCTTGGAGTTCAGATGATCTGCATAGGCTAATTTGAATGAATGTATCTTGTTTTGCAGTAGTAGTAGAGCAGAAAACAGAGAAGGAGAATACTATGATTGGATGTTCTCAGTAGCAGCCATTAATAACAACTGTGGAGACAAGCTTTTTGCTGAGGGCAGGGTCATTGACAGAGGACCTCAAAGTATAGATCAAAACAGCAACAGAAACTTAATTTCAGGTCACATGAAGTATTATGAATCAAAATAAATTTGAGGATAAAGATCTTGGTAAATATGTGAGAATATCTTGGAATTAAGTGCATGGAAAAACAAATGCAAATAACAATTTAAAAATGTTGAATGGTATGGTGAGCTATGCAGTAAATGAAGAAGAAGGGATCTGAGCTAGTGATGTTGCAAGAAATGGAAAGAAAAACAGGTTCATCTTAAGAAATATATTTGGTAAAGGACCAATCCATGAGTTTTGATCAGTTTAAAAGAATAAAGGCATTGGCATAAATAATCAGAAAACAATAGTGGCAATAAGCAAATTAGTACTAATTATAGGCTTATGTAACAAATTAGTGAGCTCAGTACTTTGTTTTTGAAGTAGCACACATAGAGAGTTTTGAAGTGCAATGCTGAGAAGGTGTTAAGCACTGGTGACCAAAAAAGGTAGATTTGATGATCATTTGGCTAGTGGTAGCTTGGAATAAGAATAAAATATAGTGCTAGCAAACAAAATCAGTACAAGTGGAAGGAAAATATGAGATGATGGAAAATAAGAACTTGAAGTCAAGTAGAAGGCAGCCACAAAGCTAAATGCCAAAGAATCCCCAATAAAATACAGCTTCAAGAAAAAAAAAAGTGTTTCCATAGAGAGGTAAAGGAAGAAAGGATTTTCCTAGAAGCAAATATATGTGAATTCCTTTGGCAAAATGGTGGCAATGGAAGGAAAACAGAATGAATGAAGGAATAATAGGGCAAAGAGAAGTGGCAGGAAAATTGTCAATCCTTAAATTCAAAGAGGAGGTAGCCCAGTAGCAGCAAGTGTCAGCTTCACCAAGTTAATTTAAATAAGGCACAGGAGGAGAAAATTTTCATTTTTAAACAAGAAAACCATACATAGATAAAATGCTAACACATGGAATAAAAAATAAGATGAAGGTGCAAATTTATATGTGCATATATTTCATATTTATTCTTGAATAACCTTGGGAAATGAACATCTAGGAAAATGCACATTTTAGAGGAAAAATCTGTTATTTCAGAAATGATATCATCATTATCTTAGGAAAGATAATGCTGTTTGTTCCTCAGATTAACATTTATATCTATCTTAGTTCTACTTGATATCCTGAGAACATTGCTAAAATGCAATAGCAATTATATAAAAAGACTTATGTTGTTCCCCATAACAATTCTGCATTTCTAGAGGGAGCCCAGAGGAAGCAGAGACCCATAGGACCTTGGTGGGCCTGTGAGAATGAACTCTCCCTTTACCTGAAGGACCTCAGCAGGACTGCAAGAGCACAAGTGATCCTTCCCTCCCCTAGAGGACCTTAGGCAGGTCTACAAGAGTGCTGGTGACCCCTCTCCCCACTCAGAGGACTTCAGAGGGCCTGTAAGAGCACTGGTAAGCCCTCCCTCTACTAGAAGGACCTTAGTGGGCTGGTAAGAGTGCAGGTGAACTCTCACTCCATCCAGGGGAAACCAGGCATGCCTATGAGACACCCCCAGTGACATAGTAGGGCCCTGGCTGGGGTGCACGCCATGGACAAGTGGTTCTAGTAGCCTAGAAAAGTCTAAAACAGCAGTAATAATATGAGCCAAGGGTTGATTCAAATCACTCCTAGGCTAGTCAGCCCAGGAAAAATCCAGGACTCACCCACCTGGCCCTGTAGAAGGAATTCAGGTGACAGGCCTCTCCCCATACACTGTGGGATCTATCAGTTGGGTGAATGCCAGCCTTGCTATAGAACCCTAAGATGCACATGATTAATGGGTGAGACTAATGAGAATGAAAAGACTGAGACATGAACCAAGAGATGAAAATTAAAAGAAGAAAAAGAAAATACAATCTCAGACCTCTAGCCCATCTAGAACAGGTATGGGAGACATTAACATGGAATAAATTGGATGACATACCTCTGAAATTTCTGAAAAGATAGCAAGTAAAGAATCCACAAGGTTATAGAGGAAACCAGAGCACAAATAATCTCTGATAGAAAAAAATGATTACCTTAGTGAAAGAATTGCTAGAGAAGATAGATTAAAAAAATACAGGAGCATGGGAAAATGATGAAAACCTTGATTAGAGGAAAGAAATAGAACTTATGCAACATTCAAAGAGATATCCAGGAAAGTCAAAATTCCATTGAAAGCTAGGAAAACCTCTTGAGTGAAACTGAAGATACACTTTCATACCGTGAAGATGGGATCATGGTTAGCAATCAAGAAAGGAAAGAGCTCTTAAACATAATAAGGGATGATGAAATAATTATTCAACAGCTCCAAAGTGATGCAAAGAAAAGCAATATGAGAATAATAGGTGTCAATGAAAAAGCAGAAGTCAATGCAAATTACTTCAAAAACTATTTGCAAAAGTAATGGCAGAAAATTCCCAAACATGGGAACAGAACTTGACATACAAGTGAGTGAGTCATATAGAACTCCAAACAGTTATAACCAAAATAATTCTACACACAGACAAACAATAATCAAGAACCCAGAAATTCAGCACAAAAACAGAATTTTAAAAGCTATTAGAGAAAAGAAGCAGATCACCTATAAAGGAAAGTCCATCAGAATTATGGCCAAACTCTCAACACAAACCTTCAAATCAAGAAGAGCATGGAGAGAAATATGACAACTCTGAAAGAAAATAACTTCAAATCAAGAGTAAAGCTATCCTTCAAAATGGAGAAATAAGAAACTGCCATGACAAAGAACAAGAAACTCATGTCGACCAAATTAACTATAGAAAGAATACTAAAAGTAATAAAAATGAGAAAAGCAAAAGATGGCTGACTGAGTGGCGGCACTGTAAGAGAGATTCTCTGAGGAAAAAAAAAAATAAAAACAACTCAGATGCTGGAATCTGGCAACATGGAGAGAGCCAAACAAAAAGAGAGGAATTGTCACAATCCAGGAAGAAATTGAGGAGAAAGAAAAAGAAAGAAGAAAAAGAAGCATGGACAGAGGGCTAGAACTGGGCAAGCCCCGATCGCTGTACTGGCAAGTCTTAAATTCAGGTGACTCACGACCGAGCTGAGATTGTGGCCCTGCCGAGAGCAGGGCCCTAGGCTGGGGGAGGCCCTAAGACCAGGAGTGGAAACAGCCAGTCGAGCTGGGCGAACTTTGATGAGTGACGGAAACTGGAATCCCCAAACCAGGAAGACTGGCTGGGAGACATTTTGGAGTTGGACAGGGCCAGCTTGAATCAGGGCCCTAGGCAGCATCTGCTGATGACTCCTAGTCCAAAGCAGATTGGTGGGATCTGCTTGGGCTGGGCCACGCCCCTGGTTGAAACCCAACAGCCAGGGACGAGGCTTTTCTGGGCCGGTAGGGAGGATTTCCTGAGCCAGTGGCATCCCCAGGGAACACACAAACCTGTTGAAGCATTAACTGGTTGACTGGCATAGTGGGAGGAGCCAGCTCTCAGCCTGCAACTCACAGATCTGCTGCAGACTGAGGGGCTGTACTTCCCTAGCAAGTGCGCTGCAGAAAAACTGTAAGCCAAATGAAAGGCCCAGAGACCTCCACCACCCACCCATCTGAAGGGGGCCAAAAACATGACAAGACAGAGAAAGAGCAAAAGGTCCCCAACTGTGGAAACAGGGAAAGTGAGTTCAACAGAGGTAAATGCAGAGGAGGTTGAGAGCAGCAAACCTGTAATGTCAGAGACAGCCTCATCGGAAATAAAGAAATACATCCGTGACCTCATCGTCGAATTCAAATCTGAAATTCTAACTCAGGAGAAGCAAGATATAAGAAGACTAATAAAAGAAGTCCTGGGTAATCCTCAAGTAGACAAAAATGAAAGAATAGAGGAACCCAGAGAAAGGAGAGAAGCCTTTGATGAAGAATATAAACAAAACCTAGGATATATGAAACAGATCCAAAAAGAATATCAGGAAATTAAAAACTCCATTGAAACCTGGCAAAACCTTTTAACAGAAACTAAAGACAAACTTTCAAAACTTGAAGATAGATTTGCAAAGTATGATTGTGAAAGGAAGGATCCCTTAAAAATAACAAGGAACAAGGAAGCAATGATACAAAGGCTAGAAGATGACAAGAGGATTTATAACCTAAGAATAAAATATGTAAATGAAGATGCAGCAACAAATACAAATGAAATAAAAAGTCTATTCACAGAAATAATTAAGGAAAACTTCCCAAACATAGGTAACAGAAGTGAAGGTCAAATAAATGAGGCATATAGAACTCCAGCCAGCTACAACCCAAACAGATCTACACTCAGACAACTAATAATCAGGATCCCAGAAATCCATCACAAGAACAGAATATTAAAAGTGGTCAGAAAAAAGAAACAGATTATCTATAAAGGAAAATTCATCAAAATCACAGCAGACTTCTCAATGCAAACCATCAAATCACAAAGAGCTTGGAGTGAAATCTTCCAAGCCCTGAAAGAAAATAACCTCCAACCCAGAATGATGTACCCTGTAAAACTGTCTCTCAGAATTAATGGAGAGACAAGATATTTCCACTACAAAGAGGAAATGGGGGAGTTTGTGACCACCAATCCAACCCTGCAAAGAATACTGAAGGACATTCTAGAGAGAGAGAAGAAAACCACCAGGGTTCCAGGAATAATGGCAGAAAGGCCTCAAAGAAAGGGGAAGACAGTGGAATCAAGGAGAAAAGTAAATGAATAACAACAGAAAAATAGCATGGCAGAGATAAGACAGAAGATTGGTTATATCACTGTTTTATCTTGACTGATTTTATTTGAATCTGGTATGCTTGAGAGTGTCGAGTCTGAGAGTAGGGGCAACTACTCTGAAGATGACAGGATTCAATAGGATACCCATTCTGGTTTGATTTTTAACTGCCTTTGAAGTTCTATAATGTCTCCAATGTTTAGATTTTATTAATAATATAAAGCAATGCTAAGTTTATATTATATTTGGTGATACAGACAATTTTATTGAAAATAACTAGAGACATCATAGTGACCTCCGTAGATCACCTGATGTTGTGTTTTTGTATGTTCTTTTCATTTCATGTTTCTCTAGGACTTTGTACTGCTGACTTGTTTTGATTTATTTCTCCCTCTAATACAGAAAGTCTAGGTATATGTGTAGAGACTTATACATGTGTAGAACTTCTAGGTAGTTTACAAGAATGGATTATAGTTATTGTAAAGGAAAAAAAAGGAAAAGAGAATATTCTAAAGGATATAACTGCATGTATGTTTGAGTATGTGGAATTAATAACCATGTTGCTAAAGTTTTAGTTGGATGGATGAGCAAAACTGACTGCAGTCTCACCGTTTGGATGTCTACTTTGTGGACTTTAGTTTTGCAACTTGAACAACTGCATCTAAGAGGAAAGTATATAATTATCAACTAGTGATTTTTACTGGTTACTATTTTGTTTTGTTTTTGAGATTTTGTATTGTTTCTACCCTCTTTCCATTTCAAAATTTTTTCTTTAAATAAAACAATAAAAAAAAGCAAGAGGAGGAAAAGCAAGTGCTCTAAAAGAGATAACTATATGTAACCTTAAATGTGTAGGATTGATAACCATGTTACTAAGTTTTTTTTGGATTGGTGAATAGAACTTTTGCAGCCTCACCTTTTGAATGTCCACTTTGTATGCTTTAATTTTGTAACTGGAACAACTATATACAACAAGACAATATGTAATGTATCAAATAGTGATTTCTTACTGTTTATTTTTTTGAAATTCTGCATTGTTTCTATCCTTTTTTCTGTTTTGCTTCCCCCCTCTTTAAATAAAATTTAAAAAAAAAATAAATAAAAATGATCATGATTCTAATAACAACAAGAACAGCAGCACAGCAACAACCACCACCAAACAACCAGGGAGGGAAAGCAATTAAACATAGGGGAAAATCAGGAAATCAAACCAAAACTATGAGTGCTCTCAATTATATAAGACAAATATTAACAGACATGGAAAATATAATGAGCAATAACACCACTGTTGTAGGGGACTGCAATACCTCCTTGTCACAAAGAGATAGGTCAATTAGACAAAAAGTCAACAAACAAATAATGGAACTGAATCAAACATGTAAACATAGGGACCAAATAGACATTTACAGAATGTTCCATCCAACAACACCAGAATACACATTCTTCTCATCTGCACATAGAACATTTTCTAATATAGACCATGTAGAAGCCCATAGAACATGCTTAAGTAAGTGCAAAGGAATTGAAATTATCCCATGTATATTATCTGACTATAGTGCAATGAAATCATAAACTAATGACAAAAGAAACCACAAAACACCATAAACACATAAAAATTTAATAATAACCTCTTGAACAACCAAGAGGGCCTGTGAGAGTGCCAATGAACTCTCCCTTTACCTGAAGGACTTCAGCAGGGGTCACAGATGAAACCAATGGGTCACAGATGAAATTAAAGAAGA
The DNA here is from genome assembly GCA_004027455.1 of Hydrochoerus hydrochaeris. Lineage (NCBI taxonomy): Eukaryota > Metazoa > Chordata > Mammalia > Rodentia > Hydrochaeridae > Hydrochoerus > Hydrochoerus hydrochaeris. The sequence continues at coordinate 373,745 of PVLA01000845.1, read as the reverse complement.
AATTAAACAATATCTACAATCAAATGAAAATGCAAATACAACATACTGAAACTGGTGGGATCCATTGAAAGCAATCCTAAAGGGAAATTTATAGAAGTTAATTCTCATATTAGGAAAACAGAACTGCACAAATAAACAAGCTAATACTATACCTGAAGTTTCTAGAAAAAGAACAGCAAGTCAAGTCCAAATATTATAGAAGGGAGTAAATTATAAAGATCAGAGAAGGAATTAATGCAATTGAGACTAAAAAGCAATACAAAGAATTAATTATGTTCTTTGAAAGAATAAAAAAATTGATAAACTCCCAGCCAACGTTATCAAGAAAAGGAAAGAAAAAAGGCAAATTCATACAATGAGGAATGAAAAGAGTGAAATCACTACAGATTCTGTGGAAATTCAGAAGATCATCCATACCAGCTTCAAACAATAGCAGAAAACATAGGACAGAAAACACAGAACAAATAGATAGATAACTAGAAATGTGTAAATTAGCACAGATAAATCAAGAAGATATAAAAAATTTTGAATAACCTAATATCATTTAATGTAATTAAAAACCTAATTAAAGTTTATCAACAAAGAAAATCCCATATCCTAATGAATTCACAGCTGAATTCTACAAGAAATTTAGAGAAGATTTAACTCCAGTACTCCTCAAACTTCAATGAAATGGAAAGGGAAGCAATTCTCCCTGTTTTATGCCTGCAGCAAGTATTACTCTGATACCAAAACTAGATAATATAAAAAATATAATAACAGATCAATCTTCCTGATGAACATAGATGCAAAAACCCTCGTTAAAATACTAGCAAATAGAATGCAGCAAATCATCAAGAAGATTACAACCATAACCAAGTGGAATTCATCCCAGAAATACAGGAATTGTTCAACATATACAAATCAATAAATGTAATGCACCATATCAACACAAAGACAAAAATTATATGATCATCTCAACAGATGCAAAAAAAGCATTTGATGAAGTCCAATACCCACTCATGATAAAAAAAACCTAGATAAAACTGAAATAGATGGTCTCTTACCTCAGTCTGATAAAAACCACCTATGAAAAATCAATAGCCAACATCATGGAAAACAGATGAAAACTGAAAGCTTTCACTCTAAAATCAACAATAAGACAAGTGTGGTATCCAGAATCACCACTCCTATTCAGTATAGTTCTAGAAATATTAGACAGAGTAATTAGACAATACAAAGAAATAAAAGGAATAAGGATAGCAAAGAAAGAAGTTAAAATAACATTATTTGCATATGACATGATACTTTACATAGAACACTCAAAATACTCCACTGAAAGAGTGCTAGAATTAATAAGTAAATTCAGCAATGTAGTTGGATATAAAGTCAACATTCAAAAATCAATAGCATTTCTGTACACAAACAATCAACTCACTGAGAGAAATTAGGGAAACAACACCTTTCACAATAGCATCCAAAAAATGAAATACCTAGGAATCAATCTAACAAAGGATGTAAAATATCTACATATTGAAAATTATAGTACTCTTAAAGAAGAGATTGAAAAGAATATCAGAAAATGAAAACATATCCCTTGCCCTTGGATAGGAAGAACCAACAGTGTGAAAATGGCCATTCTCTTAAAACTACTATACAGATTTAATATGATTCCAATCATGGATCACTCAAGGAAACCTACAACTTTGGAAAATATTTTAGCCTATTGTCCCTCAGACAGAGGACTTCTATCTAGAATATATAAATAATTTTTAAAAATCAGGACCCTGAAATTTGAAGACCCGGTACAAAAATGGGAATCTGAGATGAGTACACTTCTCAGATGAAGAAATACAAATGGTAAATAAACATATGAAAAAATGTTGAACATCGTTGGTTATTCAAGAGATGCAAGTTAAAACAACATTAAGATTCCATCTCACTTTAGAAAGAATAGTTATCATCAAGAAATCAACCAATAACAAATACTTGTGGGACTATGGGGAAAAGGAACTCTTCTGTAATGTTGGTGAGATTATAGACTGTTAACCACTGTGGAAATTGGTGTAGAGATTCCTCAACAAACTAGGTTTGTAGGTCCTTTCTGAGTATTTTTCCAGAAGTATGGAAAATATCATATCACAGAGATATATAAGCACCCATGCTTATAGCAGCACAATTTGTAATATCTAAATCTTGGAAACAACTCAAATGCCTGTCAACCACTGAATGGATAAAAAACATGGTATTTTTATTAAATGGAGTACTACTAAGTTATAAGGAGGCTTTTATAAGTAAGTGGATGTAATCTGAGATCATACTCTTAAGTGAAATAAATCAGACTCCTGTATAAACATCGTATTGCTTGCCTAGTGTAAAAACTAAGAGTAAACAAGATCCAAAATATGTAATAGATTTCTGTGAAAGTGAAAGGAAAAGGAAGTCCTCAGAAGAAAAGAACAGCTGGGATAGGGGAAAGGTGAAAAGAAAGAAGAAAAATGATTATATATATACACATACATGTATTATATGTATATATAGATAGCTAAAAATATTGATAGATATATAGATACATTGATAATTATACTACTAATCTCTATTAATTCATCAAAAATGGCTTGTGTTTTCATTGTTTGATCATTTTTATGCCTAATATCTTATAACCTGAGTAACTATTTTGAAGATAATAATATGTAATACGTTAACAATTGTTATTCTCCTATTATTTTGTTTTTAAATTCTATATCATCATTTTAATTATTTTTTCCCTTTAACATAAATAAGAAGAAGTCAAGATAAGGCCCTGAAATAGAGAAAATCTGGACTCCAGACTTGAGTTTGAAGATGTCCCATGAGATACTGTGTGAAGGAAGGAGAAGAGGTGTCAGCTGTTAGGAAATTCCCATTGTTGGAAGTGGTAATAAAAATGTCTAATATTCAGCAGGAAAATATTTGACATGCATGCAACACAAGTAAAAAGCTTCAAGTTTTCTTAAAATACTAGTACACAACTTTTGCTCTCTCTCTCTCTCTCTCTCTCTCTCTCTCTCACTGTGTGTGTGTGTGATTAGAATGTTAATCATGGTAAGGGGCCGTATTTTACTACTGGATTACACAAAAGAGAGACACTGTGCTACATATAATACATAAAAGTAAAATTCAAGATTTATGAACAATGAAGAACATTGTTGCTTTAAAAAACTGTCTGTCTTATTATTCTCCATACCCTAAATCCCCAGAAATATTAGGATGGGGCATTTAATTTAATTTTTAAGTCCTGTAGTAAAAGGTATCTCAGATTATTGGCTGCCTTCCCCTATAACCAGGGCTTAATACTTGGGATGTATATTGGGAATGAAAACCTAAGCTCTAATTTACCAATGCAATATTAATAATAATACAGGTATTTATTGAATATTAACTCTTGTTAATATCACAATTCTAAGAAGTTGACATCCAAAGCTAAACTTTGGTCTTAAATGTTTAAAATGATTTCTTAGGTTACAACTTTTCTATAAAAATCAATATTTGAAAAAAATACTGATTTTTTTCTGGATCATATGATCCTACTTAAAGACAATCATAAATTATTCATTGAAAGTATGTTGTTAAGTTCCTTAGGTAAATATTTTAGTCTGATAAATTTTATATTGGTGATCAATGAGGTAATAATTGTTGCTTGTAAAGAGATATAAAAATGCGTCATTATTTGACAGAAAATAAGTCAAAATCTAAATGAGTAAAAGTATACACATAAAGTATATGCTTGTATATGTAAATTTATATAGCAGATGTATCTGGATTAGATGTCATCCAAGATTAGGGAAATTTTACCAAATAAATTTAGTAATCATAGTTATACTGAGCTCCCTTCAACTGAAAGTCATTTTTGGCTGCACTTTGAAAATGACTCTAACTCTGTTTGAGCTCCTATATGAAACTCTGGCTCACCTTTTTAAAAGTGTGGCTGTTTAAAAATGGCCAGGTATAACTCCTTGACTTTCAAAATGTTTGAATGAACCCACTTTTGATAAAAAGTAAAATATAATCACATTTTTATTATAACTTATAAAAATGAGAAAAACATTTAATTTTCTGTTCCAAATCTTCAAATTTTCACTTGGTTGGATTCTTCTATGTGACAATCATAGCTATTTTTTAAAAATATCCTTTAAGTCTAAATTGTATCCTTCCAAAAAATACTATACCAGTGACCAAAGCCCTTTAAAGACAGGTGGTTTTTCCTAGTTTTCTTAATGGAAAAGACAGTTTTGATACATTATATAAAACAGGAGTAAAATTGTTAACCAATTTAACTCAACCTGGCCAACTTGTCACCATTGCCTGCTGATAAGCATGTGGAACCGTATGATCTGTTATTGATATCATGTATCCACTCAAACTATCATTATATAAACATTGTGACTAAATTTAATTTTAACATTCAATGATAGTACATAGGTGTGATTTTAGTCATTCACAGTAATTTAATTTTCCTGGATATCTCTCTTGTCTCTCATTTAAGTACAATCTAAAGATTGTACACTTTGTTTTAACAAAACAAATGGTAGCACCAAGACTAAACTAGAATGGAAAAACAGAAAAAGTAAAATGAGGATTGCTAAGTTCAAAATTAAAGAAAGAAAATGTGCTCACTTCCACAGCTGACGGGACATCGTGTGTCACAGCATCAGAACCAAAACTCTTGGAACACTTGTGTGGTCTATGCGACCCATGATTAAAGGGTAAGTCAGTGAAGTGGGTACTAGGAAAAGAAACCAAAGCAGAAGAATTCAATATAAAAATGTACACAGAGGTGAGTGGAAGTTACTCAAAACACCATAGTCAATGAAGGTCATAAGGCAATAACTGAAAAAGTCAAGAATCATACATTATTTCAGGAATCATATCATCATATGAAGTCAAATAGAGATCAGAATAAATCCAAGTAGGGCCATATAGCTGGATGCTGAGCTTAAGTACAAGTTTAGAAAATACAAATCCTATAATTTCAAGGATTTATCCTGATCTGAGACTTTCATTACAATGTTCAGAAGGAATCTGCTCCCACCATTGCAAAGCTATCTTTAATGAAACAAACAAACCTCAGTAGTGCTAGCTACCCTTATATTCTCCGGTGAGATTCACATGTGGACTAGTTTGCATTTCAACCCACCTTGCTTGGCATTTAGCATTCCCACCAGAGGGGCCTGCTTTAAGTATTGTACAGCAGAAGGCCTCGGAGGAAGTAATATATGAATATATAATACAAATTTGCGTATCAGCATGGATTTTTGAATTTCAAGTTCAGTAACTGTCACATTGTGGTAGTGAAATGAACCCAGATTTTGGAGAGAACTGGTTTGAATCTTCCTTCTGTGTTACTTAATTGTGTCATCTCGATCCAGATAGTCAATTTGTGGCATGGTGACATTAAAACATATGGAAAATGCCTGTGAGCAACTCATTCATGCAGATGTCCAAGAGATGGTCATTTTCATTTGTCTTTTTAGAAATTAAGAAGGAAATTCTGAGATAAGTTTCATAGGAAGTGGATGATGCAGGCAGAGTCTAGCAAAGCCCAAACCACTTCTTTTCTTTAATAAAATATCTAAATATCAGAAAAAGAAAACATTGCTCTCTCTCTCTCAACACTGATTAGAAAAACTATTAAACTTTTGTAGCTGAATTTTTTCTCTTATTCTCTTCCTGAATACATGCAAATAAGGTATCTGGATATCCCACTGGCACTTCAAAATTTAATGTGTCCAACATAAAATGTAATGTTTGTCAACAAACTTGCTCTTCCTCATGAGTTTTCCATAACTGCTAGTGGCCCCATAGTCTTTCATACTCTATTGTTCCAAATATTGTTTAACATAAACTAAATTGTTATTTTTTTTTCTGTGATGGTAGGGGAAACCCAGTGATTGTAATCCTATCTGAAAAATGTGGAAATATACAGACACTTTGGATTGTCACAAAGGCAATTGTTATTCAAATTTAGTTGATAGAGACCAGAGATGCTAAATATCTACAATCCCGGGAACAGTTCTTCATATAGAATCACTGGAATCCCAAAATATTATTGGAGCCCTATTAAGAAATGCAAATAGAATCTACCTCTTCAAACACTTTATGTCCATTTTCTACTTTCCATGCCTGATTCCACAGTCCTGGTCAAGGTTCTATTTTACGTGGAATCACAGAACGTTAGATGCAAAAGAACTTGAATCCTGGGTAACTTCCAAGATGCTCCATTCACCTAAAGCATTCTCCATATTCCTTCTCTGTAAAATCTTTACTAATACTCAAATGTCTCCTCTTCTGTGAAACTTTTTAAAAGAGGCCCTGGCCTATGTTTTTTTTTTTCTCTATTACCTTTAAGACTTTATGGCTGTTACTGGAATTATTATGGCTTGCTAGGCACTTTAGCTATTTGACTATTTTGTTCTCTTTGAGGACAAAGATATCTAATATGCATTAACTTAGTTAAATCATATTTTACATATATAAAGTGCACAGAAAAAGGTTGGAGATAGAAATAAAAGATCTAGAATCTAATCTCAGAAAAAAATTTAGAAGAAAAAAAAGGAAAAGTTTCCACCCTTAAGTGTTTAACTGAATAAAACTGTTAAAACACTCATTTGTAATTCTCAGGCCTTTTTTGTATTGTGATTGAAATTTATTGGAAATGTGTATTTAATTTAAGTAACACAGAAAAATGACATCATCTCTGTTCTTTCTGTTGCCCTTAATGAAAATTTCATTTACTTTTGCCACCTAACTTTTCTGTCAGCAGCAAACTGGAAACTTCATTAATAAAAATCAGAGCAAATATTCAACCTTATATATGAAAACTCATAAAATAGCCTCAGTGACATCTAATAGTATGAATAATTAATGACCCTAAGTAGGCAGAATCAGTTGATTTAGAATCTGATTTCAAATCATAATTATGGAAAGACAGATCTTTGCAAAATCTAATCATTCACTGCTTCAAGTAGGTAGAGCTGAGGAGTGGAATCTATTTAAACTCTTGCTAGATATAAGTATGTGATTCTCTCTCTCTCTCTCTCTCTGTCTCTCTTTCTCTTTCTGTCTCTGAAGAATAAATCTGTTCATCTCATCCAAACTGTGAGTTTTGCTTAAACTGTTTCTACACACAAAAAATTCCCATGGTCAACTAGGTCTAACATAAGTGAGACAAAATATATCATTAGAATTTGTAAGTATAAGATAAAAAAAACATATAAAGATTCCATAATAACAAAATTTAGAACAGAATCTCAATGTAAAGATCATGTGCCAAGTAGCTTATTGTTTTATGTTAATTTTTAAATTCTAATAATCCACTAAAAATCAAGTTATATCATGATTAGAAATTTCTTAAGTTATTATTGTTTTGGTACAATGGTAAAACTTTCAGTAGTACTAGAATTGAAATTTTTAGAAAATTGATTAGATTTTCAGTTTTAGATTACAGAGTGATTTTTAAAATTTTATTTAAAGAAGGGGGAAGCAAAACAGAAAAAAGGGTAGAAACAATACAGAATTTCAAAAAAATAAACAGTAAGAAATCACTATTTGATACATTACATATTGTCTTGTTGTATATAGTTGTTCCAGTTACAAAATTAAAGCATACAAAGTGGACATTCAAACAGTGAGGCTGCAAAAGTTCTATTCACCAATCCAACAAAAACTTAGTAACATGGTTATCAATCCTACACACTTAAGGTTACATACAGTTATCTCTTTTAAAGCACTTTCTTTTCCTCCCCTTGTTTTTTTCAAATTGTTTTATTTAATGAAAAAAATTTGAAATGGAAAGAGGGTAGAAACAATATAAAATCTCAAAAACAAAACAAAACAAAACAAAACAAAATAGTAACCAGTAAAAATCACTAGTTGATAATTATATGCTTTCCTCTTAGATGCAGTTGTTCAAGTTACAAAACTAAAGTCCACAAAGTGGACATCCAAACAGTGAGACTGCAGTCAGTTTTGCTCATCCATTCAATTAAAACTTTAGCAACATGGTTATTAATTCCACACACTCAAACATACATGCAGTTATATCCTTTAGAATATTCTCTTTTCCTTTTTTTTCCTTTACAATAACTATAATCCATTCTCGTAAACTACCTAGAAGTTCTACACATGTATAAGTCTCTACACATATACCTAAACATTCTCTTTTAGAGGGAGAAATATAATCAAAACAAGTCAGCAATACAAATTCCTAGAGAAACACGAAATGAAAGGAACATACAAAAACACAACATTAGATGATCTACGGTAGTCACTATGATGTCTCTAGTTATTTTCAATAAAATTGTCTATATCGTCAAATATAATATAAACTTAGCATTGCTTTACATTATTAATAAAATCTAAACATTGGAGACATTATAGGACTTTAGAGGCAGTTAACAATCAACCCAGAATGGATATCCTATTGAATCCTGTCATCTTCAGAGTAGTTGCCCCTACTCTCAGACTCGACACTCTCAAGCATACCAGATTCAAATAAAATCAGTCAAGACAAAACAGTGATATAACCAATCTTCTCTGTTTTATCTCTGCCATACTATTTTTCTGTTATTTTTTTACTTTTCTCCTTGATTCCACTGTCTTCCCCTTTCTTTGAGGCCTTTCTGCCATTATTCCTGGAACCCTGGTGGTTTTCTTCTCTCTCTCTAGAATGTCCTTCAGTATTCTTTGCAGGGTTGGATTGGTGGTCACAAACTCCCCCATTTCCTCTTTGTAGTGGAAATATCTTGTCTCTCCATTAATTCTGAGAGACAGTTTTGCAGGGTACATCATTCTGGGTTGGAGGTTATTTTCTTTCAGGGCTTGGAATATTTTTCTCCAAACTCTTCTTGATTTGATGGTTTGCACTGAGAAGTCTGCTGTGATTTTGATGAGTTTTCCTTTACAGGTAATCTGTTTCTTTTCTCTGACTGCTTTTAATATTCTGTTCTTGTGATGGATTTCTGGGATCCTGATTATTAGATGTCTGGGTGTAGATCTGCTTGGGTTGTAGCTGGCTGGAGTTCTATGTGCCTCATTTATCTGAACTTCACTTCCATTACCTATGTTTGGGAAGTTTTCCTTAATTATTTCTGTGAATAGACTTTTTATTTCATTTGTATTTGTTGCTGCATCTTCATTCACGTATTTTATTCTTAGGTTATAAATCCTCTTGTCATCTTCTAGCCTTTGTATCATTGCTTCCTTGTTCCTTGTTATTTTTAAGGGATCCTTTCTTTCACAATCATACTTTGCAAATCTATCTTCAAGTTTTGAAAGTTTGTCTTTAGTTTCTGTTAAAAGGTTTTGCCAGGTTTCAATGGAGTTTTTAATTTCCTGATATTCTCTTTGGTTCTGTTTCATATATTCTAGGTTTTGTTTATATTCTTCATCAAAGGCTTCTCTCCTTTCTCTGGGTTCCTCTATTCTTTCATTTGTGTCTACTTGTGGATTACCAAGGACTTCTTTTATTAATCTTCTTATATCTTGCTTCCCCTGAGTTAGAATTTCAGATTTAAATACGACGATGAGGTCACAGATGTATTTCTTTATTTCCGATGAGGCTGTCTCTGACATTACAGGTTTGCTGCTCTCAATCTCCTCTGCATTTACCTCTGTTGAACTCACTTTCCCTGTTTCTGCAGTTAGGGACCTTTTGCTCTTTCTCTGTCTTGTCATGTTTTCAGCCCCCTTCAGATGGGTGGGTGGTGGAGGTCTCTGGGCCTTTCATTTGGCTTACAGTTTTTCTGCAGTGCACTTGCTAGGGAAGTACTGCCCCTCAGTCTGCAGGGGATCTGTGAGTTGCATGCTGAGAGCTGGCTCCTCCCCCTATGCCAGTCAACCAGTTAATGCTTCAACAGGTTTGTGTGTTCCCTTGGGATGCCACTGGCCCAGGAAAGCCTCTTCCCTGGCTATTGGGTTTCAACCAGGGGTGTGGCCCAAGATGAGCAGATGCCACCAATCTGCTTTGGACTAGGAGTCATCAGCAGTTGCTTCCTAGGGCCCCAATTCAAGCCAGCCCTGCCCAACTCCAAAATGTCGCCCAGCCAGTCCTCCCAGTTTGGGGATTCCAGTTTCTGTCACTCAACAAAGTTCGTGCAGCTCGACTGGCTGTTTCTACTTCCTGTCTCAGCACCTCCTCCAGCTGAGGGTCTGGAGCTCACCAATCTCTGCTCTCGGCAGGGCCGCGAGCTCAGCTCAATCGTGAGTCACCTGACTTTAAGACGTGCTGATACAGCGATTGGGGCTTGCCCAGCTCCAGCCCTCTGTCCATGCGTTTTTTCTTCTTTTTTTTTTTTTTCCCTTTTTCTTTTTCTTCAGTTTCTTCCTGGGTCATGAGAATTCCTTTCCTTTTGTCTGGCTTTCTCCATGTTGCCAGATTCTGGCATCTGAGTTGTTTTTATTTTATTTTTTTTCCTCAGAGAAGCTGTCTTACAGTGCCGCCACTCAGTTGGCCATCTTGCAATCCCTCTGTCTACAGAGTGATTTTAAAGGGCCATTTTCTCTGAATTTAGAATATAAGATTCTTTTAGAGCTGAAATCATGTGATACAATGTAATCATTAAACTATGCTGTTGTTTACTGTTTTCCTGCAAAAATTATACAATCAGTAAAAATTTATTGCACAAAATTCAAAACTTGTATTCACTCAATCTACAATTTATAGTAATTTTCCATTTAAGTTTTACTCTTTGAACTTTGGAAATATAAATGATTATGTCATACTTATGCCAACTTTTACATTATGTCATAAGATATTAGATTGTATCATGCTAAATTGTGTCATATTTTAATCTACAGTAAGCAGATGATTTGGAAATTTATTCTGCAGTTTATTAATAGCTTATACTGGCTTCTGAAAAACAAATATTTTTTTCAGAAAAAGGGCATGCCACTTCTCTGCTGGGTGCTCCATCAAGTCATGTTTACTGTAACCAGGAGATGAAATTTCCAAACAAACCCTGGTGTTTACAGCACTTGGAGAGGCATGTGGCCTGCCATTCCAGTTCCTAACAAGCATGTGCCCCACCTGCTTTTTGGATTTAGCTTAATAAGTTGCTTGGGCCACAGCACAAGTGTGAGAACATGAGAATGTGAGATGCCACAGGCCAGGTGATATGCCAGTGCCGAAAAGCTGGTACATGGCAGGATATCATTGTGTACATAGAAAGGCCACATGCCACATCAGAATGTAGCAGCCATTTCTCCCAAATTAGATGAATAATTTTCTTTCCATTATGTTCTCAAAAACATGTTGCAAAAGTATGAACACTGAGCTAGACTAAGTAGAAGAGTTCCGAGTCATAAATGAGTGACAAGTGAATGTTCCTATATAGTTTTGAGCTTTTGACAGGTAGAATATTTTTAAAAACCATGCTTATGTATAATTTGAGAAATACTTTTTTGAGGTGACAGAAAGCATTCTCACAAGTAGAAGTCCTCTGACTTGGTGAAACACTGCAATTCCTTTTTGTCTAGTATAGCAGGCAAGGAGTTAATAAAAGAAATGTCCTAGGACCTCATGCAGTTCTTCTTAGTTTTCTCTGAGTTCCATACTTCTGTGTGCTATCACCAGGCCCATGCTGCTAACACCACTGTAGCTGAATTCATTTCAAGTGTTGGCAGGAAAGGATAAGGGAAAAAAATAATTGCACTTTTACAATTCTGTTGGATCTAGTGCGGGTTACCGAATTCATAAATGTGCAATGTCAGGTAACCCAAAGTATTTTCAGAGTTCTAACTCTACCGCTGAATAAGTATGTGAACATAAAAGTTGAATACAATTTCTGTGCTTTAGTTTCTTTATCTTAACAATGGAAGACTCAGTCTAAAGCCAATATACTTTGGAAGTCTTCAAAGAATTATGGATGAGAATTTTTTTTCTTGATGAGGAGAAATCAGCAGAAATCCTAAAAGAATAAAAAGGATTTTTGACTGAGTAATCCAGATTTTAAACAGAAAAATTATTGTGGAATTCATGATGCTTAGTATTTGTCTAGCATGGTGTTTTTTTAAACTTAAAGTTTTTCATTTCTTTGTTTTTTTTTTTCATCAGTTTATGTACGATGAGCTTTCACAGAACAGAATCAACATATATATCCTGTTTATAGATCTCACATAATGGTAGACAGGAATAATCCTTTTTTAAAAAGCAAAAACCTTATGAATATGTGGAAAGCTGTGTGATTTTGGTTTGTAATTTAGATTCACACACTGGTTCTTAGCTTTTACAGCTGGTCCATAACTTCCCTGAAATAATTCTCCAGCCTTCAGAGTAAGATGAAAGTGCCCTGTTGATCCCATTTTAGATGGATGGACTTGTGGTCTTGAGTACTGTCCACTTTCTCCAGGAACATATTTTCCTCATCTACCTAAAAAAAGCCTTTAATGTTATGTTGTCTAATAAAGGTATTTTGGAAAGTTTATTTTGTTTCTGTTTGCTGAGTAAATTATTGCTTATAAAAGGTTATGCTTCTCCTGAGACCATTAGAAATAAAGTCCCTGTTCTTTTTTTTACCAAAGTCTGGGCAATTTCCAGCATCTTTTAAGCCTGGAGTTTTAATAATAATGTCATCCCTTTGAAACAGTCTGTGAAATAGAGATTTGAAACTCAGGCAATGCCTCTTGAAGGACACATGTATGAGAAGATAGCAAGGCAATCCCGAAACCATGTGAGACAGCTCCCATAGATCAGAAACTGGTGTTCAACACAATATAGGTGGGGTGCTGGAGACAAAGTATGGGTCCCCAAACAAAATATTCAGACCAAACTTCTATGACCTATGTTTAAAAAGCAAATTCAACACTGACCAATGTATGTTACTGTTGCATGTATATTTTAGTAGCAAATCTGGGAATTCAAAATGTCTTACTTCAAAATAATAAGTATGTACGCTGTGTGAATTCTATAACTTGCAGAATTGTAGCTCTAAAATATTTTACAGGTAGTATAAGGATAAAATAGTAAACCAAATAAAATACACAGATAAAATACTTTCTTCTATTTCCTTTCTCCTCCCTTTGGTTTGCATTACTTTATTTTTGATTCATATTTTTCCATATTTGTGCATATCATAGTAATTCTCTCTGCTCCCACAAAATACACATCCCCAGAGGTTCTGTAGGTCATCAGGATATTTTTGCATGCCTGTTAATTTATTTCCCTTTTAGTATATGTGCTGTCAAAGCGAGCACTGATTTTTTTTTCTTTTAGTTCATTTTCACCAAAACCTGAGGAAGGAGCTGAGGCTATTAGGCAAGTATTCACACGTAAAAGATGGAAGTAGATTAAATGACTGTGTTCCATTTCATATCTGCTAACAGTGAAAGCAATGTTGACCCCATCCATTCGATTCTAAATTGGTGGTTTAGAGTCAATTGTGTCATTTTAACAGTGGTCTGTGTAGTGGGTGGGGCAGGCAAAAAGCTTGCCATCATTGACTGTGAGACCTAGTAGGCTAATGATAAATATGTGATGAGTTGACTTAAGAAAAAATGCCACTGTGGAATGTTCTATGTTAACAACAAATTATGGAAGCATGGTAAAACACAAAAAGAATCAATTCGGTCTTTAAGACTGAAAGTATGATGAAAATAATTTTGTGAAAACACAGGCAAAAGAAAAAACTACTGCTTATATTAATGATAATATACTGTTCAATATAAAGGAAAAAGCCACTCTAGTGGCACTGACAGGGAGCGACAATGGAAGTCATCTCAAAAACTGAAAAAAACAAATGTTCACAATTCAACCTCATAGTGAGCATGTGTTAGATCCTATTTTTTTAATATTTAAAATGGAAAGGTATATGTACCTGAAAACATAAATTAGTCATGTTAATTTCACCAGAACATTTTCAGATAGAGGTTTTAAAACAGGTGATAGGAAATAAAACTATGTTTAGTGTTCAGTGCTCACTTTGACAGCACATATACTAAAAGGGAAATAAATTAACAGGCATACAAAATATCCTGATGACCTACAGAACTGGGGATGTGTATTTTGTGGGAGCAGAAGAACAAAAGAAAATAAAACTGTGTTTAGACTTTGTTAGGTGTTCCAGCATCTCAAGGAAGAACAATCACCACCCAGTGACTTTTCTGTTTCACGGGAAAATGTTTTTATACTTTGGCAACTTTTAAAGTACATTGAATCTCTGCTGAGTGTGATGGTGCATGCCAGTGTACCCGGCACTTTGAGAGGCTGAGATAAGAGGATTCCAAGCTTGAAATCAACCTGGTCCATTTAGTGAGACCTTTTTTCAAAATAAAGAGTTGGAGATGTGGCTCAATTCTGGTTCAATCTCCAGTACCAACACAACAACAAAGGCTTAAACACATTGAATCTGCCAAAGGCACAAGTGAAGCTAAACCAGGGAACATAATATTTCAGAAGTGAAATGTAATAATATTTTGAAAGAAAAAAATCTTCACTAATGTGTGATAAAATGAAAACTGATATCTACATAAAACTCAAAAATCTCTGAGTCCAAAATGGTGGACTCAGCAGTGATATTGCTGTAATTTCTGGGTCTGGATGTTTAAAACATTTTGTTGCATTATGTTCATTGCTTGGGAAACATTTGCCAAACATGAAAAATGTTGGTGAATCCCTTACATTTGTTTAGAAGACAGTATGGATCCATTTCACAGGATACTAGAATTGATAAAGGAGGATTTTTCTCACATGAGTATGTTCTTACTTTAACTGTATGGTTTGTCAAGTCACATATGGAAAATTTAAAAGAGAGAGATACTTTTCTTTGACCTGAAGTGAGGACCACACATATGCGTTAGTGAATTGAAAACAGCTGTGTACAGTCTCTGGCACAGGCAAAATTTTTTGAACGATTACATCTGCATGGTTAATTTGGGTTTTGGTACATTTTCCTTTAATGTATTTTCATATAAATAGATATGTTAAATGCCTTAAAAACATTTTTAATAGTTGAGACATCCACTCCTTGAATTCAATGTCCTCTTTCTTTTTTCTTGCATTTGACTAGTTATACAATTTAAATAAAAGTTCAAATACAATTATTGACCATTAAATCTGAAGGATGATTCTACCTCTAAAACAATTTTAAACATCAGTAACATTTTAATTTTGTGCTTGGCAGTACATGACAATTTGCAAATAAATTATTCAAGGTATTGCTTAATTTCTTGGTTTTCTTTCCTTTTTTCTGAAAAAGTAAAACAAATTTTGTAATCAAATAATAAATGAGCAACAGTGATTATAACATTGTATTGTTTTCTTCAAAGTTGTTACTCAGAGCATAAGACATAAGCCAAAAAGATAATTACTAAAAGAAACAGATGATAACAAAATTTTTTTTCTTTTCAATGAATTAAGATAAACTATTAGTATAAATTAGCCTATATGTTCAAATACTTTTAAAGCAATGGAATTTGTAATTTTGGGAAATATTTGAACTTCTTTCTACCTCCTATTTAGGATTATATATTACATATGAAAAACTGTTCAATATTTGAACTTCTGTCTGATTTATGTCACCATACATTATGTTCTCAAGTTACATTCATTTATCTATGAATGTCTCAAATTTGTTCACTTATTTCTTTATTTCAGTATTAACGATTGGACACATGGCCTTCATACTGAAGTATACACCAGTCTTTATTTTATTTTATTCTTGAGACAGTGTCTCACTGACTCAGTAAGTTGCCTAGGATGAGTTGGAACTTGTAATCCTCCTGCCCCAGTTTTCTCAGAGCACCAGGATTTCCAGTGTGTGCCACCAGTCCCAGCCATTTCTCTTGCATGACAAGGTTAACAATTCTTTTTACTTACTGAGATTTTTTTTCAAGGAGATGTGAAAAATTATAT
This sequence comes from Hydrochoerus hydrochaeris, assembly GCA_004027455.1. Taxonomy (NCBI): domain Eukaryota; kingdom Metazoa; phylum Chordata; class Mammalia; order Rodentia; family Hydrochaeridae; genus Hydrochoerus; species Hydrochoerus hydrochaeris. The sequence continues at coordinate 357,880 of PVLA01000845.1, read as the reverse complement.
AGTGTCATGAAAAAGTTTCCTATATTAGTATATTGTTTTATAGTTAGATTCAACGTTTTCTCTTTTAACCCTTCAAAAATGTGTCACCTCGGTTTTTTTTTTTTTGATGGATTAACTTGAATTATTCTATCTTGACACCATAAATTGGAAGGACTAGACATTAACTTTAAGGGAACAGGTATAATAAAATGAATTTATTATATCAACAATTTTTACTTATTAATCTTATAAAGTGCCCACAGTGGCAACTGAAGATAATGTAACAGTCATGAGAAATGCATTTCTAAGAGCCTGTTATCAGATGTCGTTAGAGCATCTAACCCTGAAGTGCAAAGCAGCAACTCGGGGATAGTTATGAATAGCTAAAGATCCAGGAGGGACTGTCCAAAGGTTTTTTTGCCTCTCCTTCCTGTTTGCATTATAAAGAACTAAAAGGATTGAAGATATTAATTTTTCAATACACGTATTTTTCCCAGACTTTTGCATGGAAATAAATATTGAAGTATAAAAATAATTTTGTCTATGCATGGACCTTCGCCATGATGGAAAGCAAATGGAAAGGTTAAGTAGAAGACGGGCCTCAAGGCTGTAATTCATAAACTGATGTGATAACCTCATGTTTAATATTTTATGGAGTAGAAGGTGAATGCTACAGGGAGAAATGTCACTTGGAGATAAGGGAAATCGTATGTTAAGAATGTGTATAAATGTGACTGAGAATTAACTTGAGTGTTCCTTTATTAATTGATAGACTGGTGTAACAAGAAGATGAAATAATGAAGGTATCCTAGCAACCATATTTTCATAACAACTGTGGCAACTGTGGTAAGATTGTGATGACTGTCAGGCATATTTATTAATTCAGGAGGGTGAACAAAAAATAATTTCAATTAATCAAGCCTCTCTGCAAACAAAATACAATGTATGTTTGATCCTTCTTAACCAGAATTTTTTATTCATAAAAAATAGTACATTAGATGAATAAATCACTTTAAGCTCATAATATTTCAATGCTGAGTAGTACAAAGGCATTCTGCCATTCATCTAATTGGTATATAATCTAGGAAAAAAATCTACAAAAACCTATCAATGTTGTAAGATCAGCTTATAACAAAAATTACATCTGTGCTTTGATATTCTAAAAACTGCTTATTTCTGTTTTTGTCAAATTGTATTTTAAAATATTTAATAGACAAATAAAAAGCATCTGCATTGGATGTGTACAATATGATGATTTGATGTAGGCATCCATTATGCTCTCAAATCAACACAACCATCACTACTCCTGGCTGCCATTTGTATATGCTGGGGAGATACTGAGGACATACATAATATCTGGGTTTTTTTTTATTAATCTATGTGCTTCTGCAGGAAGAAGGTGGGTAGTGCCTCTTTTTTAGTTATTATCTTTCTAGTGTGTAACATATTTTGAATGAGTAAATTAATGAACTAAAATAAATTTAATTGAAAATTTTATTACAAATTACATATATATATATATATATATATATATATATATGATGTCTCCACATTACAGTCTAGTTAGAATATTAACAAATATGCAAACACCCATAAGCTCCCCCTTCTCACCAAAGAGCAGAACATTCTCATCACCTAGCTCAGTTCCTTCACACTTCTCTCTTCTTGGACTCACCCTGCACCTAGTCATGAGAAGTGTTTCACCACCACTTAAACTCCTGTTTAGAAATTTATGGAGATGTAATTATACAGCTTGCATCCTTTGTCTCATACATTTTCACTCCACATTTTATCTCTGAGATTTGTCTGTATTTGTTTATGTATCAGAAATTTGATGCATTTTATTTTTGAGAAGCCTAGAACTGTGTGAATTTCAACAGTTTGTTTATGTATTCATTGAGTGGTGGACATTTGGATAATTCCTACTTTGGAGTGCTACCAGTAAAGCCAATATGAACAAACCACCCTTTGTGTGTGCACACGCATCTTCATTTCTCTGGAATAAACAGCTATTAGTAGAAAATATGTATTTAACTTTCAAAGATACTGTGAAATTATTTCAAAATAATATATGACTCATGTTTGATTGGTCCACATATTTGCCAACACAAAGTGTTAGCAATCTTTTTTTATTTTATCCATTCTTAGTGTGTGTAGTGGTGTTTCATGGTGATTTTATAAATTTATGTTTTTCTACTAATTAAAGCACAGTTTTACCTGTCCTTATTGGTTTTGTGAAGTTTTTTTTTTTAATCAGATCTTTAAAAGTAATACGACTGGGGTGACAACCTATGGATTTGTGACCTGTGGCTGAGGACAGGAGGCATCCCAGGGTAAAACATGGTAACTTCATGTGAATGCATGCATTCATAATCTGAAAAGTCTGTAAAGGTTTTTTATAGTGTCTCCTTACGACTTCACATCAATTTTGTATGACCTTGATACAAGTAACCTCAGAGGCATATTATTCTTTCTTTGTGACCCTTGATACTCAGTAGAACATTTATGAATTGCCATGATTATCTCTCTGTGCTTTGCCTTGTTCTTGACAAACTGTGATTCTCCTTTGGAAATATTATATCCACTGGTAAATAAGTTAAAAAAGATATATGTAATCTTACAAGTATCATAAGAAAAGGTACTTTATGAAATTATATCTATTAAGAAAGGTACTTTAAGGTTACATCTAATGTATCCACTTAGAAGATGGTTTTCTTCTTTCTCCCATTCACTCGAATTGGTAATATTAAGAAATTAAAAGCATTAATTTTTAAAATACCCCCAAACAAAAGTACTGCCCTCAGAACTATAGACCACAAATAGTTTGGACTACTGTAATTAAAATTACAACAATTTAGCTATTATTTTTCCAGAATTCTCAGGCTTTTGGAATAATTTCATATCCAGAACTACCAAAACAAAACAGAATCTTATTGCTTGTAAAGAAATAACTAGAAACAATGAGCAAACCCAATCCAAAGTTGTAAAGCCTTGTTTTATCAATGTGAAATAAAATGTGTAATCTTTACACAAAGCTTTACATTAAAAAAAAGCTTCTTCCTGATCTTTTGGCAACCTGGCTTATAAAAGAATTAATTAAGAAGAAGAATACACATATAAGTAGATCATTTCAAGTACCACTGAGGCATGCAGAACCTTCCTAAGTGTCAGGAACTGCCCAAGTCTAAGTGAAAATTAACTTCATATTCTTGATAGTCATGAGGTCTTTATAGAGTTTATTTACAGGAGATGAAATAATGTCACTTTTCTAAGGTCACACCAATAGTTGGTGATGGAGCTGCTGAATCACCAGATTATAATTACTTGTTGAGGAAATATTATACTAATGCTTTATTGGTGGCTATATCACAAAAAAGAGAATATCTCTGGTGAATCAAAGTATAGCTAGACCTTGTCCTCAGGGGGTTAATCTCTTGTGAATAGAAAACTGAAGTCACCGTAATGGCATGCCAGGAGGAGAAAGCACCAGAAGTACTATGGTCATCTGTCCATGAGCTTCAGATGGCCACTGTGTATGCAAAACTGCAATGGTCCTGATAGGATAAAATGGTACACAAGATTTTTCCTAACCCCAGGGAATTTATGATTTAGCTCTTGTGTATGTACATATCACTCTAATCTAACATTTTGCAAAATTATTTCCTTTGCTTTTCCAAGGAAGTTATAAAATAATAAAAGGTATGTCAAACTATGCAATGCCAAGCACAAGCACAGCACAGGGAGAACACTCCAGAATTCATTATGAAATGAGTATTTTTACACCTACTGTGTGCCAATCACTCTGATAGAACAGTGGCATAATTCCTCAAATAACAAAGAAAACTGGAAAATCATGTTCATTATAAAAGTAGGAAAAAAAGAAAAAGACATTGATTTGTGTATATAAATATAAGATGGCTAAAATGACTATGCTACTAATTGTATTAGTTCTTGGAAAAGCACAGTTAATACTTATAAGATTAGATCAATCTTGCATGTCTATATCTGGTAATCTAAGCAACTCATTTACAACATTACAGCCATTGTTAAATTCCCATCATCTTGTTTTGAAAACCTATACTGGTTTTTGGGGTTTATTTTTGTTGTTGTTTATTTGCCTCTTTTGCTTTTTGTTTTTCTTTTCCACATCTTTTTTCACTCTCTCAGTGACTCATCAGTCATGATGAAAAAAACCAAAATAGAAATAGAGAAAAAATAAAAATAGAAATAGTTATCTGAGCAACAGAAGAATTCTGTAATGAATTGTGGATAAATAAAATGACTTTTTTGCCCTGTGTAGTAGAGTCTTTAATATCATTGTTGATTCTTTTGCAAATTCTGTTGCATATCACCATCTAGTCTTACTATGCAAATTAGACCACTTAGGTCATTCTTTTCTAAGTAAATCTTAGTCTAATTATCTAAGTACAACCTATCTCACACAATGTGTATCAAAAGTATCAAGAATTTTTAAGAAAAATAGTTGTAGTCAAAGAAGGAATATCAACAGCTATTACTATTCCTCAAATTTTCTGCTAGATATACAGAATGACAATAAATAGTTTGCATACTGTATGCATTTACATAGCAAACTTTGGAAAACTTGACTAATACCTGACAGTGGCCAAAGGGTTTCAGGTAGACTAAACCTAGTTTCTTTTCGGAAGTATTTGCAACACTGTAGCTGGAAATTATCGGGTTAACCCACCCTGAGCCATCTGGAATATTCAGCTGTTCAGATAACTCATTTCCAGGGAGTTCTGCATAGTCAAGGACTTACTGTGTGTGTTTTCACATAATGTGAATAGAAATGTGACTATTTGTAACATTTAAACTCACAATTTCCATAATGAAAGAAAGTTCAGTGTGAGATTTATCATGACTCAGTTCTTCTCTCCCTCATTAAAGAGTACATGCATCTTTTTGGGGGATTTGGTGAATAGTCACCGCTGCAAAATGCAGTAGGTGACAGTTAAACATACTCTTCAGCATTTGCAGAGAATGAATCATGCTCTTTCCCAGGCGTTTGGCTTTTCAAGATCTCTGCTAAAGAAGAGATGCAAAAACTCTCTCAGCGACTCTTTCATCAGCCATCAAACTTGTGGCTTTTAGAGCACATTGGATTTGAGAAGCCTTTCAGGAAGCACCTTGAAACAGCTTGCAGTGGAAATGGAGAAAAAGGGAGGCAGATGCCTGAAAAAGAAAAATTTTCTTTTAGTTAACATATCACAGGATGGGCTCTGTGCCCAAACTCAGAACTCAGAATTCTCATTGACATGAAAAAGAATTTTCTTTTTTTTTATTCATAAAGCTGTGGGATTAGTTCTTAAATTTGAATAAAATTTTCACTCCTGTTCTTGCGCTCTCCTCATTTTGTTTTTGCACTTTTGCTTCATAGGTGTTTTTCTCATAAATCTAGACGTTTCTTTTTATGTTAAATAATTTTATCTCTCTGGATATTTTCAGAAAGGTTATATCTAATGGAACCCTAAGAAAACCCATGCAATAGTAAATTTCTTATCTGATGTAAAGTGGTAGAAGACAGACCTAGGGCTGTCTTTCATCAAGGTAATATTTATAGCCAAGCAAATCAACATTTCAGCTCTGTAAATCCTAAATTTGCTGCCAGACAGTATCTGGAGATTGTTTTGTGTGTTTTTATTAAATACATATTTCTTGAACTTTCTTCTGAGAAACCAGAATTCTGTGTTGGTTTTTGGTCTTTGTTTTTTTCTGGTTGAGTTCTGAGATAAATGAGATGTTTAATGAATGACTCCTATCTCTGAGCATAAAATTTCTTTCTTCAGGATAATTGTCACTTAAATTAACTTCCCTGCAGCCAGCAGCTGAAAATACGGTAATGATATTTTTAAAAAGCAAACATTTAAATTTCTTGAAAATACAACTTTTCCTGATAGAAACATAAATAAGAAAAATAACCAGTATTTTTGTAGATAGTAAATTGTTTCCAAAAATTATGCTTCTCTGTGTGTACTTTAGAAAGGACATTCTTTGTATATTTAAAAAAAAAAAAGTATATCCTGTGTTCCAGGCACTGTGGCAGATTCTGGGAATACAAATAGAGTGCCCATCATTTGGGACTTTATGGTGAAATCAAAGAAACTGAGAGTGAAATAATGAAGATTATGAAGTAAGATAGGTACTAAATTAAGAGCTTTCTATAGAGTGCACAAAGAGGTCTCCAAATTGACTGCAGAGTAGCTTTCTAGAATAGATTTTAAAATAAGAAGAAAGCAAGGTGAAGAATTCCCTGGTGAAACTATGCATCAGTCTTGCAGAATAAGACTTCTAATTAGAAGTCCCTAGATCTAAATACCAACCTCAGGTCTGTAAAGTTGAGACCACCACTTAAATCTGGGGTACAATTTCACAAAACATTAGAAAATAGAATTCTTGACAAGAATACTTTTCAATGGAAAGAATAAGAGTATGACTGTTTTCACATGGTGATTATGGCCAGGAAGAATGTTCATGATTCATAGTTCCAAGGATACACAAAAACCAACTGAGGATTTTAGAAAAGGTAGAAATTAGCAAGTGTAAATATGGGTTGATAAACAACTGATTACTAAGAGTGTAGGTAGCCCCACCCATCCTTATGAGCTATGCCAAAGACCGAAGAATGGCTGAAGGAAGACGTTAGCAGTCTAAAACTTATAAATAAAAAACAAAACTGCAAGAAGTAGTGAAGGTGGGCAATTAATTGGAGCTCAAATGATAGTTGGCTATGTATACCGTGCTAATAATTCTTAATGTTTTCTCTCAGATATAATTTTGTCTGCACAGATTTGAATTTTTTAAAAGGATCATCATGGCACCAGTGCAGAAAATGAAAAAGAGAAGGAAGGAAAATTTGAAGTTTTGACTCTAAAAAGACTGAAAAACAAAAGGAATAACCTACAGGAGAGATGGAACCCTCAAAATCAGACTGTTGCCATGCAATAAAAGAAAAGGAAATAAAAACTCTTTGGGAGTATAAATTGAAAGGACATGGGCTTGACTGAACATGCTTAGCAGGAAGGTTTAGGAGGATGAAATATAAAAAGCCTACATTGCTTCCCTGTTTCTGACTTGAGCACCGAGTGGGTGGCAATGCCAGTCATTGAAACAATGATTATAGAAAAAGGAAAACGTTTGGACGGAAAAGGTAAAATTGCTTAGCACTTCCTGTGCTTCAGATATGCATAGGTTTATAAACGTTCATTTGGACTTGAGGCTTTAAGTTGGAGTTGAAAATACAGACTTGCTTCTTCTGTCCTCTTGTGTTTTGCATATATTCCTCTTAAACCACATTATTATTAATTATACCTTATTTGAATCCCTAGCCAAGCATCTTAGTTTTAACAGAGAATTTTCATGGGAAGATGCCTCATTTGAGACCACCTCTACATGGAGACATTATTTTCTTGAACACCATGAATTTAAATGCATAACAGATTTGAAAACGTATTATGTAAATGGAAATTACTTCTAATATGATCTAGATTGTTTGAAACAAAAATATTGTCCCATCTTATTTGACATAGTGTTACTAAATGCCAAGACACACATGCTAAAGAATTCTAGCATTGATCTGCCTGGTACAATTTGCGCAGAAAGTCTCCGGAATTAGGTTTTAGGAAATTAAGAGCTCTTAGCTTTAAAATGGAATTTTAATCCAAATAGGGTGGTGTTTAAGAGCAACTTTGGATCTCTGATCTGAATTTTAGTTTCTATACAACATTTTTAAATTTATTTCTATTTCTGTATGTAGAAACTGTGACTTAATTATTTTTGTTTTGGTATTATCTGAGCATATGTGAGAGTCTCCAAAAAGGTAAAAATTTTCAGCTAAAATATGAAAAGAATGCTATTCAAGGTAAACTTACAAATAATAAAAATATAAAATAGGTTTTGACACTGATTCCATTTCACAAAATGGTCCAAGATTCATATAAGAAAATACAAGTGTAAAAAAAATTAGCTAAGAAATTTTAAATGTGAATTAAGTGGAGTAAAATTTAAGTAAACCTCAAAAGATGCCAAAGTTCATAGATAAAGCAAATAAATTTTTAATATTTTTTTTATTAGAATATGTTTATAATACATAGATATGAAAATAATGTTCTAGCAGGGGATTTAGCTCAGTGGCATAAGCATCTGTCTGGCAAGCACAAGGACATGAGTTTGATCACCAGTCCAACCCACTCCCCAAAAAAAGAAAAAAGAAAAGACAATAAGTGTCTCATAAATGTACAAATTTGAAGAATACAAGTTATGCTGAATACTAGCTTTTCCAGAGTATGCAATATTGTGCCTTTTGGTTTATCAAAGGTGACCATTAGAGAAGAAAGGAGTAAGAGAAAGAGGGGTGGGCAGGGCACAGGAGGTAATGAGAAGGTATTGATGAAAATGATTAATGTATGCTATATGCATGTATGAATATGCTAAAGCAAAATTCATAATTTTGTATAGCTACTATGCAGTGAAATGAATCCATAACAAAAAATTCTCCTAGCAGAAGGTTGGGAAGAAGAGTTCAGTTGAATGTAACATAAGAGACTTCCTTTGTTGTTAGGTCTCTGGGCACCTCTGAGAAAAGTCCAGAGATGTAGGTCCCTTTGTGACTACTATAGAGAAACTACTCCTTTGTGCTGAAGACCTTGCCACCATAGAGTTAAACAGACTTGAGTTCAAACACAAAGGAATGCATTATAAGAAGTTACTTTAACCTATCTATCACTATATTTTTCATACAGGAAAAAAAATATTAGAAAGCCAGCTTTAATCTTCAGCATGTAGGTTTATGAGGATCAGTAGAACAGATTAGAAGATGCAGAAACTATTCCAGACATGTTCAGCTACCTTATCTTTGACAAAGGAGTCAAATACCTTCATTGGAAGAAAGCCTATTTAATAAATGGCACTACAAAAATTGGTTTTCCACATGTCAAAGATTAAAACTAGACCTGTATCTTTCACCATCCATTAAACTAAAATTGAAAAGGGCCAGACATCCCAATATTAAAGCAGAAACACTAAATCTACTAGAAGGTAGGATAGATAGAACACTTGAAGACATCGGTGCAGGCAAAGACTTTATGAACAAAACTCCAATTGCACAGGAAGTATCACAAAGTATCAACAACTGAGAGTTCATCTTACTAAAAACTTTTGGCACTGCAAGAGAAACCACCACCAGAGTGAAGAGACAACCCACAGTGTAAGAAAAAATTTGCCAGCCAGCTGTTCCTCAGACAAAGGATTACTATCTAGAATACATAAAGAACCAAGAAAAAAAAAAACCCAGACACCTCAAATTTAAACACCCTATCCAAAAATGGATGTCTGAAACAAAGATACTTGTTAGATGAAGAAGTAGAAACAGCAAATAAAATGTTCAACAACACTCATCATTCTAGAGATGCAAATTGAAACAATGCCGAGATTCCATGTCACCCCCAAAAGAATGGCTATTATCAAGAAATCAACCAATAACAAATGCAGGTGGGGCTGTGGGGAAAAAGGAACCCTTCTCCACTGTTAGTGGGAGTGTAGACTGGTGCAAACACTGTGGAAGTCAGTCTGGAGATTCCTTAAAAAGCTGGGATTGGAGGTCCCATTTGACCCAGCTATTCCATTTGCTCCTAGAGGGTATATCAGAAATCATCAAGATCCCAGACTTAGATTCAACGGTGTAAGAGCAGGGTACTCTTCTTTGAGAAGGAAGTGTCAGTGAAAACTGCTCAAGAATGGACCCCAAAGGAGTAGATTCCTTGGGATTCATTTCACAGTGTTTGACCAGGAATCCCTCAGTGTTCTCTGTGGCCGTGATAGAGATAGCCCAGTTACCAATGATCTGTGGGAGATCTTGGCATTTTCCACACAATGCTGGTTTTATAGGCATGCGGAATGTAAGAGTTGTGGCATCAGAGATGCTTCCACTGAAATTTCAAAGGAAGGCCTAGAAGGCTGGGTAATGATTCTCTGAGAGGGCAGTTTGTAGAGCTGTGAAAGTGAGACTGAAATTTCAGTGGAGACTTGGAGGTTGAAGATAGGAACATAGAATATCTACTGAGAAAAATTCATAATCAGTGAGCACAACCAACCCAAGAGAGATACCATGTAGGCTGCAATGGGCAATGCCATAGGTGTGAGACCAACCAAACCAAGTTCTTTGGAACTTTCATCTCAAGAGAACTTGCCCCAAGTACTGGATATAGACATACAAGATTTTGTTTGACCTGCTGGTTTTAGGTCTTGATTTGTTCTCATTTCTTTTTGTTCCCCTATCTCCATTTTGGAAAAGGAAGGTTTACCTTGTGTTATTGTATGTGAACAGTGTTTAATTCTCTTTTGGACTTTTACGGGGACTTAAAGTTAAGAGTTTGCTTGAATTACAGGGAAGACTTTGAACTTGGACTTCTCAGCACTGATAAAACTGGTAAGACCCACAGTTCTTACAGATAGATTGAATGCTTTTGCGTAATAAGATGCGCATGAGTCTTTGGGAGGCCAGGGTTGTAATTTTGCGATTTGGATCTGAAATGTCCTCTAAAAGGCTCATTTCTTCAGAGGTGAGGCCTTTGGAAGATGATTGGATTATGGGATACTAGAGATAATGTCTTCTTAGAAAGTAGACTCTGGTCAGAAGAGGTGAGTCATGAAGTGGAGAGTGTGGTATGGAAAAGAATACCTTCCCCCCCACCTCCTACCTTCCCCCCCACCTCCTACCTTCCCTCTCTGCTTCCTGGCTATTATGTGCAAGTAGCTTTCCTTTTCCAGACCTTCCCACGATGCTTTTCCTGCCTGGGAGACAGCCAATCATGGACTGAAAGCATGAGCCAAAAGAAACATTTCATGCTTTCAAGTGTGGGTACTGACAAAGCTAGAATCATCTGTGAAAAGTTCTTACAAATCCTGTAACTCATACATGAAATACAATGGAAGTTATCCCACAAAATTTAAATTTTTACTATAATACTTTTGTACATAAAAACAAAAATTTAAACTACCATTAATATAAAAAATTCACAATAAATTTTAATTAATTATGATAGAAGAAAAAGAAAAAAATGATCTTCCTGTGTTTGCTATAGAAAATATCACACTGCTTTATGAAGGGACATTTAAACAATGCAACTAACTTACAGAGAACTTTTGTAGAGGCAGGCTAGTCATTTCAACAAATATGCTGTTTTTCTAATTTTTTTGATTTTTGTGGTTTTTGTTAGCTCTTTAAAATTTTTGACATGTGATTTCTTTCTCATGCAAAATAAAAATTAGCATTAGCTATTAAATTTGTAATCTTTTTTTAAGTTTACCCCAAATAGTATAACTTTAGATTGCACAAACCCTGATTCTGTGCCATGTGGCATTCAGCACCTATTAAATATCATACTAGAAGAGAAGAAGAACGTACTCCTGGAAATGACTCAGTTCTAGCCTTTCTTCTCATTGGCTAGAGATGGTGATAATGACGTTCACCAGGATGATGAGTGTCGAAAGACAACTCGTGGTGGATGAATCAGGACACGAGGGATGAATGAGGACTAACATACATTGAAAGCACATAAGCCTCTTCAAACATAGTGTAAATAGCGGAAGAGCAAAAGAAAGCTCAACAAATGAAAAGAACCTCGTTCTCTCAGAGTTGAAGGCCTGATTTCTCTGATTCCTTCATTCAGACACAGAGAGAAGAACTCCGCTTGGGACTGTGCTTTTGCATTGACCTTGGACATTTCAGGAAGAATTGTTTTTTCTCCTCCAAAGTGTATATTTGGTGTCCAAAATACCTTGCCATCACAAATATTTCAGCACTGTGTAAAACAATTCTCCCAAAACATCGGTGTTTTCATATTTGTCAGGAACTTTGTTGTTGTCATGTATTTAATAAATTGAATTACGAGAGTTTATATGAATGTAGGAGGCACATCCCTATAAGTTTACTTTGGATATGGATGCCAAAGATGCCACAGGAAGGGAGAAAGGATCAATTGCTGACCCTGTATGAACGTTTCTGTATTATTCTAGATGGTTCTCCAAAACAAGTTTTGCTAGGGGAGTCATATTTTCATCTGAGATGTTTATTGAAGTCATATTTGTGAAGAAAAACAACCTTTCTTTTATATGGTTTATGGCTTCAGGCCTCGCGTTGGTAAGAAGTCCTTTAATATGTATGATTTTCTGAGTGTGGGCTCAATTCAGATAACCAGGTGTGAGAAGCAAGTGCAATGTTGAGGATATAAAGCAATGAGGCTTTCAATGTTACACCCAGTGGTGTTTCATCCAGGAGGTGAGGGCTAGGTGACAGATCTTCTAAGGCTGACAGCAGTCCGGGAAACGTAATACCAGCTCAAGCTGTGAAGCTACAAAGTTAAAAAAGAATCTTCTGAACTTGTCTCCCTGAGTATTCAAGCCTCACTTAAAAGCTTCAGCTTTCCTAATGAAAAGTTGGGGTGGGATGGAGTGAGGGAGGCAGGAAATCAAGCAGAATCCTGGAATAGCATTCCTAAAGAGAAGACTGTGTCTCTCCTGCTCCCTTACATTTGTACAGAAGATGTTCAAAAGGAAGAATATCAGGAGTTTAGAAGTCTAGATGCCTGTATGGCATGTTACAGCATTTGCTGTCTTGCAGCACATTAAACTTCTACCTATCAGCTCCTGTGCTCCTCAGGACTTTGTAGTATGTATCTTTGTATCTACTACATGGCTATATTTAGAAACACAGCAAAATGGGAAGGTGCAAATTGCATATAAAGGTTTAGCCATTATTAGTAGAGGAAAGGAATAAGTTTCACTTGTATGTAACGTAAGAGAAGGATGTACGGAAAGGATATTTTTAAGATTGGCATCCCAGGTCTTATCACTTTGTACTTGTTTTTCCGAATAGCAACATAGCACAGCTTTTGACACATGGGTGTCACTCAGCATGTGCTCTCAAGCTCTGCAGCAAAATTAAAGGATTTGAGACACTCATACAGATAGGAACGAAAATTAGCGGTTTTTATCCTGTAAACAAAACCTGTTAAAATCAATGAGGTTCTTTGGTTTCACATTGCATACAAGATAAATGCACTAAGCTTTTTATAGTAGATGAAGGCAAAATACACTTCCTTGTGTTGTGCTAGATATGACATTATCTCAATTCAGAAACTACTTCATGTGCCACCAGACTCTTAGGAAAGACAAGAGTTTAAATAAAAAAGGAGGGTTTGTGATGCCCTCCTTGGCTTCCACTAGCTTTCTTCTCTGAGTAACCACTGGGCCCTCATTTCCTCATTTTAGGGAAGGATTGATTTGTGCATCAACTTGCTACTATTTTTAGATCCACACTTTGAATTATTTAAAACATATGTTTTAATCAAATCAAGCAAAAATATCTGGGGTGATTAGCTTGGAATTTTCATTCCTTAAATTCTCCTGGCCATGGATGCTCAGCTCCTCCTCCTTTACATTCCCCAGATGCTGCTGATTTCTCCATTTATAAGCTTTACCTCACTTATGTTGATTTTAACTTATTAGTGTGAAAGTGGACACCATCCAGTGATGCAAATTACATTCTCAGGCCAAATGTAACATATAACAAGGACTTTAACTAATGAACCCAATGATGCCGATGGCAAAATAATCAGTCACTTCTACATTACCTTTCTTGTTTTATTAGGGTGAAGGTCGGAATGTTCAAAATTATGTTTCAAAAGAAGCCATTTTGTGGGACAGTTGACAAAGAAGAATGATAAAACAGAAAATCAGAAAAATGATGGCACAAGAAAAATAGAAGTACTGTTAATATGTGCATCTCATTTATTGTCATCTAGCAAATTGCTATCCCTTCCTCACTCTAAGTAAGTATGAAGGACACAGTCTGAAATATCATTATATGACAGTATATGAATATCCTTAAGGATTGTTCTTATATATACATGTTAACAACAAATATGTAAATTAAGCAGATTTCATTTTTTGTCACTTTCTTATAGAAAAAAATTATCTACATAGAGTGATTGATTTAAGAAGACATAAAAAGACATGAAATTAAATGTCATATTGTCCCTCATATATATGCACAATTACTATGTCAGTGAAAAACAAAAATATATTAAAAATTTAAAAATACCAAGTAAGCAATGAATCAAATCCATGGTGGCACATAGTGAATGTATAATATTTGTTTAACAACTAATTCCCTTTATATAATGATACTGAGTCCATCCAGGCAGTTCAGTACTTGAGCCCGAACTGTACTGGTGGGAATACTGGAGGCAAAGAATATTTTATTAGATGTGCCACTAAGATCTGAGGCAGGCAGTAGTCTCCTCTCCGCGTATATTTTGCTTGAATGTCCAATATCTTATATATGTTTGTGTTTAACCTCGTAATATCAACCAAGCCTCCTGACAGTCTCATGCACAAGTTAATTCACCCAGAAACAAATGCCACAGCCTACGATTGCTCGGTTTCTTCCCAATGAACAGCATATTTTGCTCACTAAGGGGAAGAGGAAGGAGGCAGCCCATTGTATCGTAGCAGTTATCTCTGAGTGAATGGAAGGAATTGCTTCCAAATGCAATAACAGAATTACTGTAGATTAGCGTAGCGTTGGAGTGTTAGTGCTGAATAAAATTGTTTCCTCTTTTGCATGACCATGATCTTGAAAGTTTTCATTTTATTCCAATAATGGAGATGCTTGATTGCATACTGAGTCAGGTAAACCGCTAAGCTGGCTCTTCAGCGGTCCTGAGCAGGCCATCACTAATGCCATAGCTGAGGATGGTATTAAGTACAATTCTGATGAATAAAATTCGACACAAGCTCATTTGATATGGCTACAGTGGGAATAGGGACTTTTATTCAGAAATACAATAATGCAGTAACAACAAATGTTTTAGCTGCACATTGGGAAAAAAGAGCCCAGGCATTATTGCAGTGTGTGGTGTTTCATTACTAAGAACAGCACTCGCAGTTCATGGGCACCGGGTATCAATGGAAGAAAGAGGAACTGTGAGGTAAGTGGAATATTAATGCAGTAGATATTTGAGGATGAAAGTGCCAAGGGACAGCAGTATTGTAGTATCAATTACAGTGACAACGTGTGGCTGCTTAAAATTTTTAACTTGAAACATGAAAAGAGATGGCGATTTGGCACAGCACAGCACATTAATAGCCCATAGCTTCCACTTTGAAGTAAATGACCCACTTTCCTTTCATGTGTATCCACTAAAATTAGGCAGCACCCTGCTTGAAATGTTGACAAATTTGAGATCAGTTCAAGTATTGCTTATGAAGTTGAACAGAGAGCCTCGCCCTTTAAATGTGGATTGGGAAACAATGTTCGCCTTATGTTAGATTTCACAGTAAGTAAAAAAAATAAGAACTTTCTACCTTTAGGAGTTTATAATGAAAGGAAGAGAGTCTACTGATGACAGATTTGAAAAACTGCTAAGAAGCAATCTCCATAGTCTTAATTTAAAAAAAAAAATAGCGTGCAATTCCTTTTGAATTACCAAACAAAAGTCTAAGTAAATGAAGATGTTATGATAGAACGTGATCTTATTTTTATCAACCCCATGCCAACTGGCATCCTAGTCAGGTGCTTCATGCTAAAAAGATACTGTAGGAGGAGGCTGAGAAATGGAAGCAATTGCACCTGTCAAGCTAAGACAGCGAATAAAGGTATTTTTAAATGTGCTATTCTCAATACAGAAAATACGATTGCCTTATTCTGTTGTTAGGAATCGGGATTAGTTTAGACAGTACTAGAAGACACTAGAATTGGGAGATGTAGAATATCTAACTTCTTCCTCTTGGCTCCCCTTTTTTTTTCTACAGTAGTTTCCCAAGAAATCACATATCCAAAGTGGGAGGACAAACCCTAAATTTAAAATGACTGAATTCCTGCTAGCTTCCGATGTTCTGTCACCGAGCTCTCTGGACAGCTGGGCTGCACACTTGTTCGAGGAGGAGTCTCTGGAGTCACTTGTCTTCCAAGCTGCAGCCGCCTGCCAGAATGAGTTGGTGCTCACAGTGGAGCAGGGAGGGGGCACCAGGCAGTGCTTCCCTCCACTGGGGAGCTGTTTGCCAGATTCCAAGTGTTTCGCTCTTGCCAAATCAGCTCTGCCTCTGAACAGAGGATAGGACTTGGGGGAGGCAAGAAAAGTAGTTAGGAAAAAAGAGGTTCTAGTGTAAAAGAGGTAGTGCTTAGAGTCCTCCTCCTGTCCATAGACTGGGAGCTCCTCAGGGAAACCATGCTCCATCCAACAGCCTTTTATGAGACCTGAAAAGGGAAAGGTAGGGAGGAGAGTGGGGATTTTATCTTGAGAAGGACCCAGACCTAGTAGGAAAATGGGCTCTGGTCATAATGCAACATAGTAAATGTTTTGTGAGTATATAAGGTAACTTTCATAAAAGACAAAATGAATGAATTGCATGTACTATGAATGTGAGAGTGGTTACAAATGGTTAAAATAGAGATTCTGGAATAAGTTCGTGTATAACAAAAAGTTTTAGCAAATACTGAAATAACAAGAGATAATATCGGTGAACAAGAAAGGTGAGGGCAGGGAAGGCAGCAGGAGAGATGGTCAGGAGGTAGGAAATTACCTGGCATACAAGGCGAGTGTCATGATGAGAAACCTGGCAGAGATAGGGCAGGTCCAAGAGGGAGTGACCTAGGAGTGATCTAAGAATGGTATGCCATTGCCAGGTGAGAAATGCCACAAATGTCCTGCTAACAACTTAAGTTTCATGAACATGAGTAGTAGGTTTGTGTTTGTGTTGACCACAAGGTATTCTGTCAACACTGCATGGGACGGATTCAGCAGAGCCTGATGAAGATGGCGATCAGGAGGAGGTTCTGGCTGCCACTCAAGAGGGGCCTGCAGAATACGAATGACAGAGGGACAAGTGTTGGATCCACAGTGCGGATTGCTCACTGGATTCTGAATCCACCTGCGATGCGGGCGGGACATCAAATATATGTTTGGGATAAAGTGAAATTAGAGTTCAAAGAAGGCGTTAAAGTTGCACTTAAGGGAAAAGTAAGAATTTTGTCAGGTTTCTTTATACTTTATGAATGTATTTTACAGTATGTTTTTAGTGGCAGTGGAGGTTGCAGCATTATTTTCTTTGTGCTTAAAGACTTTTGAAAGTCTTAGTGAGAAAATCTGCTGCTGAGGCAATTAAATGCACTGGTGCCATGAACACAAGAATATGATGAATTTGAGGGGGAAATAATTTAGTCTGGAGATTTCAGAGGTCAGTGTGACATAAGGACTTCTAAGTGGGGTGTCCTGTAAGATATGAAGCTAGTAGACAGAGATGCATGTACAAGTAAGTATAGACGAATACTACCTGGAGTATAATTACAAAGTACTTTCACTTGCTTTATGAAACAGAAGGTAATGGTGAAAATATTCTGTTTGCTTATCTAAAGGAATTAATCGCTCTTGTTTTTCTTTTGTTTAAAAAACCTTATAATAGTTTTAAATTTAGGTTGGGAGGGCTTCAGTGCTTTTACGCTATTGTAGTCAACTACTTTAAAAGAGGACCCTGTCACAGTTTCCTGGTCCTATTTAGTTATGAAAAACTTAAATTTGTGAATTCTCTGACCGCAATACATTTTACAGTTCAAGACTACAGGAAAGCCCAATTCACCAACCCGTGATGGACTCAGGTTTCACTGCATCAGACATATAGTGGTTATTCAATCAATGTGTGTTGAATCAAAATTTGTGTGGTGATGATGAGGGGAGGGGGCACCTGTCTCCTATCTGGCTCTTTTCAATTGAATTCAGGCTGAGAGGCAGCCGTGGCTTCCCCCACTTCCTCAGCTTTATCTTTCTCTCCTAAACGAGACGCTAACTGGGATGTTATAAAATAAGTGGAGAAGCAACTGCATTTTTACCTCCCCAATATGTAGTGCAAATGCATGCGAATGATCAAGCATATGCCCCACTGGTATTTATTTATTTGTTAGTGTTTTGGTAGCAGGAATAGAACTTAGGCTATTGTGCTTGTCAGGCAGGTGCTGTGCCGCTGAACTACATCCCCAGCTCCTGCTGTTTTTGGAATATATTCAGATACCACAAAAGTTTGCTCGGTTCCAATGAGCCTAAAAAATTCTGTCTATCCATTAAAAGTAGGTCACATTAATGGATCATGAAATAATAGAAACCAACATTTTTAATATATCCTTTGATGAACATTTTGCATGCATTAGCTCAGTTCTACAACAAAGTAGGTGCTTTCATGAGACTTGGTTTTTATGTGTGAAATCCTGAAGCACTGAGAGGTGCATAGAAGTGTGTCCAAGATCCAGCAGCTAGTAAGGGGTGAAGCTGGGATCTGGACAAGGACACTCTGAAATTTTCCTTCACTATTGAGACAGCAGATATTGGAGTACAGTGTGTCCATGTTAAAGAGTATCCAGATTCTGGGGTTTAAATCATGGGTCCATTACTTTCCAGTTACATAATTTATTGTAAAATGGATTAAGTTTCTTCACCTTCCTGTGCTACAGTTTTCTTCCCTGAAAATGGGGATGAAAGTAGTACCTATTGCACAGAGTTTTAATAACTCTTGAGAGCTCTTTATGCTTGGTACCACTTAATGCATTTTAATTATTAACACTGGTTAGAACTCTCCCTTATACATAATACCAGCTCAATAATTGTTAGCTATTATTTAAAAAATAGGGAATAGCATGGCAGTTAAGCAGTTAGGCTATACAATTAGAATACTAGGTTGATATCTTTGATCCATCACTCCCTAATTCTGTGCCCTTGAGTAAATTACATACTTCTCATGTTTATTGATCTGTAAAAAGGAGATAGTAATATCACCTACTTCCTAAAATAGTTATGAAGACCAAAGGCACTGATATATATAATACTCTCATTGGAAGATTTTATAAGAGATAATTGAATTTCTTCCTATTTTAACATGCTCATGTATCTATATATATTCATATGTTTATACATACATATACCTGCAGACAGAGTCTCACATTCTCTTCTTATCAACTTAACAGAGTGGAGAATTTCATTACACCTTAGTCTGCCTGCTGCACCACATACTATTTCCCTAGACTAATAGTCTTGCTTCCTACTTTGTGGATCTCTGGTTATATTAACTAGTATATTAACCCTTGTCCAGGATTGGACATATTTAACATCAAGCAGAAACAGACAGATCACTTTGTGATTACGGAAGTCCACAATGTGGCAAGATTTCTAGATTTCAGGACTGTTTGTCTATCCAAACCCCATGAAGCTATATGAGTCTCTTAGCCACAGGCCCCATCACGTGCAATCGCTGTCACACTGCTCAGCTAGATAGGACACACTGCCTATGTCCCATCTTACCTATGACATTAAGACTTCAAATCTTGATCAAATTTTTGGCTCTCTTGTTGCCAAAAATTTTCTCACTGATAAATGGTGAAAACCTGACACATTGATCAGTTGTGACTATCAGTAAGTTAGTTGATCAGTGTGATGTGCTAACATGAGGGTACCTGTTACTACCATGTCTCCTGCTTCCACTACTATTAATGTGTTCATATAGTAAATGCACTCACACTATGTCTTTGACACTAGGCTAATGGCCAAGAATACAGCATTAGTAAGACACACCCATGATCTCATAGAGCCCAATTATAATAGTAATAAATGGAATAAAAGAAGCACAAAATATAATAAACAAAGTTCGGCAACTCAGAGCCATTGAGAATGGTTATCTCTCTAGATATTTTTGAGAAGGAAAAAAGAATTCTAGAGACTGAATATTTATGTCCCCCCAAAATTTGATATTTGGATATTTGATATTTGGAGAAAGGACCTTCAGGAGGTGGCTAGGTCAGGAGGGCTGTGCCATTATTAATGGAATTAGTGCCCTTCTAAAAGAGGTACCAGAGAATTCCTGACCCTTTCTACTTTAGGTGGACATAGCAAGAAGACAACACCTTTGCACCTGGAAATAAGCCTTCGGCAGACAATGAATTTGCTGTTGTTTTGAGCTTGGACTGCTGAGTAACCAGGACTATGAAAAATAAGTTTGTCTTAAGTTTATGCCATTCAATCTATGATATTTAATTATAGAAACCTGAACAGATTGGGACAAAGATCAAGATCACCAGTGGCTTCACAGGGAATGTGACATCGCACCTAGGATTGAAGTCAACACCTTGAAAAGGAGACTCACTAGGCATAGAATTAATTCTGTCTATAGACAGTGAAAAAAATATGGCTTCACTGTCCTAGTTCTAAATAATTGATATTTAATTGACATTAAGTGAAGTTGCTTTTCTCCCTATAACGTGTGCATCGAATGACTACTCTTTAAACTAGAGACTATTGCAAGTTTTCTTGAACATTAATTTCTACAATTTAAAATACAAAAAGCCACAAACATAATTGGAAAATACAGAAGAAATCCATTTATTAATTTTCTGTCCATCAATACATGATCTTTGTAAAACTACTTTAAAACAATCTCAGAACTGTTATTAACATTTTCTTAGGAATTCTTCCCAGTTATTTTAATATCATTAGTGATAGAATTTATGCATGTATGATTGTGTATGCACATGATTTGTATTGTTGTTCTGTGATTGCTTCTTATTAAATACTCTGCTCTGTAATTCTGTAATCTTTCCAATTAAAATGTGAATTGCACATTTTTCTGCCATAGTACATATAGATTTACTTCTTTTAAAATACCATTATTCATAACTCTACCTAGAATATGCACCATAATTTATGATTCATATTTGAATAACTTCTGGATTTTTATTATTTTTAACAGTTAACATCCTTGAATATTTATCTCTGCACATCGTAAAGGTTTTCTGTGAAATTGATTCTTTGAACACACAAGTAACTCATGCTAATTGTTTTCAAATATAAATTGTTATTAATGTGCAAAAAATACAAGTTTAATTATCTGAATCCTTAATAACCTTCTCTGGAAGCTTTATATATCCCTCAAGCAGAAAAAATAAGTAGAAGATATAATTGTCCCCTGTCTAGACTGAGGCAACTCTCTGACATTTGTTCTCAATTATTAATTAAACATACATGAAACTCTTTAGATGAGCAGGTGATATGGTTATTATTAGATGTGTTGCTTGTTTACAACAAGGGCATTTTTAGAGGCTGAGATCAAAGTTCTAAAGCTGATTTCAAAACAGTAGAATTAATTGTGCTTAGGTCTGGGACTCCAGAGAAACAGCTGGGAGAGAATGAAAGTGATCCCAACCCCAGCACAGTCATCATTCCATCACTATGCTGAATCTTGCTCAGAGTCTCATATCAGAGCTGGCAGAAGAGAAAACAACAACACGATACAAAACAAAACCAACTAGGCAATAAAAAATAGCAGATGCTCTTGTCATAAGTAAAATATGCATTATATGGACATAAAAGGGTTTATCATCATTTATCCATTAACTTTTCCCTTAAAAGCCATGTACTCACTACCTCCTAAGCCAAGTTCAGCACTAAGCACACTGTGTGGAATGGAATGAACGTTATTCCTGAGCTCACCATGCTCTTCCTAGACCTGACGTTTAGTCATCATGGTAATTGTTTTAGAATATGTTGGTCTATTATTTCCAACTATTATTTTACCCTATTATTTCCACCACCATATTCTAGCTCAGACTATTACAATTGTATTTCTGAACTATGATGTATTTATAATTGGTGGCCTAGATTTAAATACTAATTGAATTTGGATGCATTCATGTATCCTCTGTGGGAGGAAGACTTGCACTCAAGGTCCTAGAGTTGGAAAGATCTTTTAATAATGCAGAACTAGCATCAAAATTCATAGGTACTTATGGGAATGAAGAAACTGACTCATTATTCAGGAGGTAAAATGCATAATTATTGCTGATTATTTATTTGGACATAAAAACTAAGGGCAAAGAAGAACTCAGGACTGGCTTTTGAGCTCTAATTTCTATTCTGAGTGACAGGATAATTGGTGTCCTCTTAAATGAGTCAATTACAGATTGAGGGAACAAGTTTGGAGGGAAAGGAAGGGAAGTAATGACTTCCACATTGGATGTGTCCCTTCCAGTTATGATTGTACTTATTCCAAAGGATTCAAGTATTGTGTGGGTGTGGGGCTAAAATTACCCATAGGACAACCAGGTGAGATGATCAACAGGTTCTGAGGAAATTTAAGAGTAGTAGAGAAAGACTGGCCTTACTGATACAATACTACTGATATCGCTAAATCGTACTGTCATCTCAGTGACAAATATTCTTAAAATGGATTAGCAGAAGGAAGTTTAGGAAATCAAGGAAATGATGGCAGAACTCTGAGAAATATCAAACTTTTAAGAATGAAAATAGGACAGCAAAATTCATTGAAAAGGCTAAGAAGAAGTGCAAAAAATGCGTAAACTGCTTAGAGGCAGAACAGTAGAGTGCTCAACAAACGCCTGGAAGAGAAAGCTTCAAGGTGAAGATTGTGAGGAACATTGTCAGAGGTGACAGAAACATTTGCCCAGTAATATCCACCAGATGTTGCAGTTAAGATTTTTCTTCAAGAGCTGTTTCAGTGAAGAGGTATTAGTAAAACCCAGCCATCAGTGCATGAAAAAGTGAATAGAATAGAGATAACTCAATCCTTCAAGCAAAAAATAAGAATGCAAGGAAAGATGGAAGAGAGGCTATTGTAA
Source organism: Hydrochoerus hydrochaeris (assembly GCA_004027455.1). Taxonomy (NCBI): domain Eukaryota; kingdom Metazoa; phylum Chordata; class Mammalia; order Rodentia; family Hydrochaeridae; genus Hydrochoerus; species Hydrochoerus hydrochaeris. The sequence continues at coordinate 335,211 of PVLA01000845.1, read as the reverse complement.
GAAATGTACACAGTCAAGGGAGAAATTTTTAAGATGCAGGATATTTATTTGTTTATGTTTTGAAGCTGCTATGTTTCCCTACTAGAAAAATTAGATAGAATGTCCAAAATGGAGAAGATAATTAAAGGAGGGAAACACAGAGGAAGGTAAAACAGAAATGAATCAAATGCACCAACAGAAGGGAAGCGATAGAGATTGCAAGATGGCCGACTGAGTGGCGGCACATTAAGAGAGCCTCTCTGAGGAAAAAAAAAATAAAAACAACTCAGATGCTAGAATCTGGCAACATGGAGAAGCCAAACAAAAGGAGAGGAATTCTCACAACCCAGGAAGAAACTGAGGAAAAAGAAAAAGAAAAAAGAAAGAAGAAAAAAAAGCATGGACAGAGGGCTGGAGCTGGGCAAGCTCTGATCACTGTACTGGCATGTCTTAAAGTCAAGTGACTCACAATTGAGCTGAAACCGCAGCCTTGCCAAGAGTGGGGGATTGGTGAGCACCAGACCCTCGGCCAGAGGAGGTGCTGAGACAGGGAGGGGAAACAGTCAGTTGAGCTGCCTGAACTTTGGTGAGTGATGGGAACTGGATTCCCCAAATAGGAAAGACTGGCTGGGCAACTTTTTGGAGTTGGGCAGGGCTGGCTTGAATCAAAACCTGAGGCAGCGTCCACTGATGACTCCTGGTACAGAGCAGATTGGTGGGATCTGCTCAGGCAGGACCATGTCCCTGATAGAAACCCAATAGCCAGGGAGGAGGCTTTTCTGGGCCAGTGGCATCCCCAGGGAACACACAAACTTGTTGAAGCATAAACTGGTTGACTGGCATGGGGGAGGAGACAGCTCTCAACATGCAACTCACAGATCCCTAAAGGACTGGGGTGCAGTGCTTCTCTAGCAAGTGCACTGCAGAAAAACTGTAAGCAATAGGAAAGGCCCAGAAACCTCCACCACCCACCTGTCTGATGGGGGCCAAAAACATGACAAGACAGAGAAAGAGCAAAAGGTCCCCAACTGTGGAAACAGGGAAAGTGTGTCCAACAGAGGTAAATGCAGAGGAGGTTGAGAGCAGCAAACCTGTAATGTCAGAGACAGCCTCATCGGAAATAAAGAAATACATCCTTGACCTCATCGTCGAATTCAAATCTGAAATTCTAACTCAGGGGAAGCAAGATATAAGAAGACTAATAAAAGAAGTCCTGGGTAATCCTCAAGTAGACACAAATGAAAGAATAGAGGAACCCAGAGAAAGGAGAGAAGCCTTTGATGAAGAATATAAACGAAACCTAGAATATATGAAACAGATCCAAAAAGAATATCAGGAAATTAAAAACTCCATTGAAACCTGGCAAAACCTTTTAACAGAAACTAAAGACAAACTTTCAAAACTTGAAGATAGATTTGCAAAGTATGATCATGAAAGGAAGGATCTCTTAAAGATAACAAGCAACCAGGAAGCAACAATACAAAGGCTAGAAGATGACAAGAGGATTTATAACCTAAGAATAAAATATGTGAATGAAGATGCAGCAACAAATACAAATGAAATAAAAAGTCTATTCACAGAAATAATTAAAGAAAACTTCCCAAACATAGGTAACAGAAGTAAAGGTCAGATAAATGAGGCACAAAGAATTCCAGCCAGCTACAACCCAAACAGATCTACACCCAGACATCTAATAATAATCAGGATCCCAGAAATCCATCACAAGAACAGAATGTTAAAAGTGATCAGAGAAAAGAAACGGATTATCTATAAAGGAAAACTCATCAAAATCACAGCAGACTTCTCAATGCAAAGTATCAAATCAAGAAGAGCTTGGAGCAAAATATTCCAAGTCCTGAAAGAAAATAACCTCCAACCCAGAATGATGTACCCTGCAAAACTGTCTCTCAAAATTAATGGAGAGACAAGATATTTCCATGACAAAGGGGAACTGAGGGAGTTTGTGACCACCAATCCAACCCTGCAAAGAATAGTGAAGGACATTCTAGAAAGAGAAAAGAAAATCACCATGGTTCCAGGAATAATGGCAGAAAGGCCTCAAACAAAGGCGCAGACAGTGGAATGAAGGAGAAAAGTAAACAAATAGCAACAGAAAAATAGCATGGCAGAGATAAGACAGAGAAGATTGGTTATATCACTGTTTTATCTTGACTGATTTTATTTGAATCTGGTATGCTTGAGAGTGTCAAGTCTGAGAGTAGGGGCAACTACTCTGAAGATGACAGGATTCAATAGGATACCCATTCTGGTTTGATTGTTAACTGCCTCTAAAGTCCTATAATGTCTCCAATGTTTAGATTTTATTAATAGTGTAATGCAATGCTTAGTTTATACTATATTTGACGATATAGACAATTTTATTGAAAATAACAAGAGACATCATAGTGACTACCATAGATCACCTAGTGTTGTGTTTTTGTATGTTCTTTTTATTTCATGTTTCTCTAGGAATTTGTATTGCTGACTTGTTTTGATTTGTTTCTCCCTCTAATATAGAAAGGCTAGGTATATGTGTAGAGACTTATACATGTGTAGAACTTCTAAGTAATTTACGAGAATGGATTATAGTTATTGTAAAGAAAAAAAAAGGAAAAGAGCGAATTCTAAAGGATATAACTGCATGTATGTTTGAGTGTGTGGAATCAATAACCATGTTGCTAAAGTTTTAGTTGGATGGATGAGCAAAACTGACTGCAGTCTCATTGTTTGGATGTCCACTTTGTGGACTTTACTTTTGTAACTTGAACAACTGCATGCATCTAAGAGGAAAGTATGTAATTATCAACTAGTGATTTTTTGCTGGTTTCTATTTTTTTGGGGTTTTTTTGTTTTGTTTTTGAGATTTTGTATTGTTTTTACCCTCTTTCTGTTTCAAAATTTTTTCTTTAAATAAATTTTTTTTTTAAAAAAAAAAAAGCAAGAGGAGGCAAAGAAAGTGCTCTAAAAGAGATAACTGTATGTAACCTTAAGTGTGTAGGATTGATAACCATGTTACTAAGTTTCTGTTGGGTCAGTGAATAAAACTGGTTCCAGCCTCACTGTTTGAATGTCCACTTTGTATGCTTTAATTTTGTAACTTGAACAACTATATCCAAGAAGACAATATGTAATGTATCAAATAGTGATTTCCTACTGTTTATTTTTTCTGAAATTCTGTGTTGTTTCTACCCTTTTTTCTGTTTTACTTCCCCCTCCTTTAAAAAAAAACTTTAAAAAAATGAAGGGAAGCGAACCCTATTTTTTAAGATTAAAAGGAAGACTAGAGATGAATTCTGCACGATGAAGGGTTTCTAAAGAGAGTGGAGTTGAGGAGGGACATATATAAACTCTTCTCTAGCACTGTAGTTGCAAAGTAGGACACCCTTTCTAAATATCATCTCAAAGCATTCTTATTATCACCATTTATATCCTTATTTGCTGAATGATTTCTTAGAAATGTTCAAGACTAATGTATTTCTACACACACACACACACACACACACACACTCCACACATGTACATACACTCCCACAATCTTTAACCAAAATATTTTTCTCTTGAATAATTAATACTGGTGCCCCTTTGGCTAATAAATATACATAGAATAAGTTTGCTGTTTGACTAAAGACTGAAGGCACATTCCAAAATAAATTCAACTTGTGCACACACAACAAACTCATTGAGAGAGAAATTAGGGAAATCACACCCTTCACAATGGCATCCAAAAGAATGAAATCATTAGAAATCAAAATAACAAAGGATGTAAAAGATCCATTTATTGAAAACTACAGTACTATGAAAAAAGATACTGAAGAGGATTTCAGAAAATGGAAAGATATTCCTTGCTCGTGGATAGGAAGAACCAACAATATGAAAATGGCCATATGCCCAAAATTATTATATAGATGTAATGCAATCCCACTGAGGATGCCATTATCATATCTCACAGATCTAAATAAAATATTCTTAAAAATTCATCTGGAAGCAGAAGAGACCTTAAATAGCAAAGGCAATCCTCGGCAACAAAGGCAAGGCAGGAGGTATCACAATCCCTGACTTGAAATTATACAATAAAGCTACTATAATAAAATTAACATAATACTGGCAAAAAAAACAGACCTAAAGATCAACTGAACAGAATAGAAGATGCAGACACAACTACAAATACATATCCTTGATGAAGGGGCCAAACATGTGCGCTGGAAGAAAGACAGCTTCTTTAAAAATGGTGCTGGAAAAACTGGCTTTCCGCATGCCAAAGACTTAAACTATACTCATTTCTATCAGTAGGCATTAAACTAAAATCAACATGGATCAAAAATCTAAATATGCAAACAGAAATGCTAAATCTTCTGGATGACAAAGTAGGTGGAAATCTTGAAGGCAAAGAATAGACAGAGTTCATGAACAAAACCCAAACTGTGAGGGAAATATTTCAAGGAATCAGCAAATGGGATTTCATCTTCTTGAAAAGCTTTTGTGTGTCAAACAAAAATCACCAACAGACTGAAAAGAAGACCCAAAACCTGGGAAAAAATTTTATCCAACTGTCCGTCATATAAAAGGTTTCTATCTAGAACGTATAAAGAACTGAAAAAATCAGGTCCTCAAAATTCAAAGATCTGATTCAGAAATGGACATCTGAGGTGAATACATACTTCTCAGATAAAGAAATACAAATGGTAAATAGACACACAAGAATATGTTCAACGTCACTGGTCACTCGAGAGATGCACATTAAAACACTGAAATTCCATTTGACACCAGAAAAAATGACTATCATCAAAAAAATCAACTAATAACAAATGCTGGTGAGGGTATAGGGAAAAAGGAACTCTTCTCCACTGTTGGTGGAAGTAATGAGTAGTTCAACCACTTTGGAAATCAGTGTAGAGATTGTTCAAAAAACTAGAGCTGGAGGTGCCATTCAGTCTGGCTATTCCACTTCTGGGTATTTTTCCAGAAGAATTAAAAACATGCCACAGCTATACATGTGCACCCTTGTTTATAGCAGCACAATCTGAAATAGCTGAATCTTGAAAACAACCCAAAATGCCTGTCAGCCATGGAATGGATAAAAATGATGTGATATTTTTGTACAATGAAGTACTACTCAGCTATAAAGAAAGAAAACTTGAGGCTTTAATAGATAAATGGATGCACTTTGAGACCATACTCATAAGTGAAATAAATCAGACTCACATGTGGAAACATTGTATTGTTTCCCTATTGTAAAAATTGAAAGAGTAAATAAGATCCAAAATGTACAACTGATATTATGAAAGGGGAAGAAGCTGCTCACAAGGAAAGAATAACTGGGATGGGGAAAGGAGAAAAGAAGAAAGGGTAAAAAAAAAGTATATATATGTATATAGCTAAGATAATTGTACTATTAATTCTAATAGTTTATGGAAAGGAATAGTTAGTGCTCAAATTTTTTGATTGAATTTGCATGCCTATATCTGGTAATCAGCAACTGTTTTGAAATTAACAATATGCAATATAATAACCATTGTTAATTTCCTGCCATCTTGTTTTGAAATTCTATATCATTTTTATTGTTTTGTCCTTTTTTATTCTCTTTAAAATACAAAAAATAAATTCAAGAAGTTCAAAACTTCAAAAAATAGTTTGCAAAATTTAAAAATGAGCCATGTGTAGGGGTGCATGCCTGTAATCTCAGCATGCTGGGAGGCTGATGCAGTAGGATCTGAAGTTTGAACCCACTCTGGCCAATTTAGTGACAAAGAGAGATCTTATTTCAAAGTAAGAAACATATATATTAAAAAAGGGGCTGGGGATAGAGCTTAGTTGTGCAAAGCCCTGGGTTCAATGCTCACTACTAAAAATAATTACTAAATAAGGAGTGAAAAGTTGAAAATAATATAGAAACAGAAAAAAATTAAAAATTACTGTTTCTTTAGGAAGAAAAATGAACAATTTTAAAAGCTTTTAATTCTGTGTGTGTGTGTGTGTGTGTGTGTGTGTGTGTGTGTGTGTAATACTGGGACTTCAGTCCAATACCTTTCACAGACTGAGCTATATCTTCATTCCTTTTTTTTTTTTTTTTTTTAATTTTTAGACAAGTTCTCGCTAAATTTTGGAATTGCCCAGGCTGAACTGGAACTTTTGTTTCTCTTGACTTAGATGGCCAGGGCACTGGGGTTACAGCACACAAAGGCTTTTAATTCTTTATAATCTTCTTCTACTAGGAAGGAAGGAAGGAAGGAAGGAAGGAAGGAAGGAAGAGGTAGGGAGGGAAAAAAAGGGGTACAGGCAAGAGAGATAGAAGAAAAATGCAAATTTAGAAAACAAATGTTATTTGCTACCTTCTGACTAGTCCACAATGCCCAACACAGTGTTGGCACACGGGAGAGATCGATCAATTAGTAAACATTAATGATAGGAACATCAATGTATATGTGTATCACTGCCAGTGAGGAATCTCTGAGAATCTGGAAAAATTTTAAAAGGAACTGAAGCTGAACTCTAAGGAGACTCTACATCTGCATGACAGGTTGCAAAACAGCTCCTTCCTGACACTAAGGCTTCCAAGTGTTTGATGGGCTTTGCAGTTGTGTGACCAAGTGCTTTGTCACGTGCCATGGCGGCCAGCTCCCAATCGGTGGCACAGCAGCCCATGGGAATTCGGACCCAACCTGTTATCCTTCAGCTTATTGTCCACTTCTGTAGACAGCCATAAGACTCTGTGTAAGGAGGTGAGACGTTTCATACGCAGGAAAGCAGGATTGTCACTTGTCCTAGTTTCACCCCAACGGTGAGAACTCCTAGCATCCACAGCAAAACTTCCCCTACTAGCTGAAGTCTGCTGAAGTCTGGCAGAAAATGTACACTGTTTAGCCAGAAGAGTCTTTGTTTCCACCCCCCCCCTCCTTTGTCATCCTGTTTTAGCAGAATGACAAATATTAACTCATACCATCAAGCACATCATGTACCTGAGGCAAAACTGCTCATAAAGGCTGAAATAAGATTCCCCCCCCCCAAGGGTTAGAAAAAGATTTTCTGCAGTTATACAAAGTAAATTTTGTGGAGCTCTTTGCCCACCACCATATGAAAGATTTCCTGGTGAAGTTCTTTCCTATAGCGGCCAAGTCTGCAGGCATGACATTTGTTTTTCACTACTGGAGATAGAACCCAGGGCTTTCCTACTGAACTGTGTCCCCAGCCCTTTTTTATTTTTCATTTTTGAGGACAAAGCTAAATTGGGCTTGAATGTGAGATCCTACTGCCTCAGCTTCCTGGAGTGCTGGGATTAGAGGCATGCACCACCCCAGCTGGTGGTTTACAGACATGGATCTTGTGTCTATGTGACTGACTGACCTTCTATTTCTCTGCTGCCACTTGTGTTCTGAATAGTAGCTCACTGTCAGCTTCTGTGGCCCTTTAAAAGCCTTGCTCTTCACCCTGCCAGTACTTGTTCAAATACATGGTCTCAAGAGAAAAGGCTGGAATGTCAAAGACACCCAGTTAGACATCTTCATTGATGGTGGTACGAAATGTCTGCAAATTTATTCAACCAATCATTATATAATATTTGTTCTATTCATACATGGGAAACAGACAAGAATCAAACTTGTGAGAAAAGAATTTCTGAACATACTTAGTGCAGTTTGGGTTAGAAAAGAATCAGTCTCCCTTCACTTGTATAACAGAACTGATGTTATGTGGAAAATGAACAAGAGAAAGAATACAAGATGGTAAAGATTTTATCACAGTGCTCCTCATTAGTAAAACTTCAAACACAACGTAGGAATCCCCAGTTCTGGAAAATAATTCTAAATAAAAATAATTCTTGAAATAAAAACAGTATAATGTAAGGACACTTACTACAGCAAAATTTGTAGCTACAAAACAATGGAGAAAATGTTCTCAGTATTTGCACTGGTTTGTATATGATTTGTTCCCCAAAGGTCTGTATCCTGGGAGCTTTGTCCTCAGTGTAATGAGAGGTCGTGGGATCTTTAGGAGGAGTAATACAGAGGGAGGCAATCGGGCATGGAGGAGCCACACTTGTAAGAGCATTGATGCTGTCTCCCAAGTGTGTGTCAGGCTCCAGGGACAGTCTTAGTTCCAAGGTTATAAAGCACATTTGGCTTTCTTGGCTGGACTTTTGCTCCCTTTTTGTTGTTGGGATTTTTCATCCATGCTATGTCCATTCCCACTTCCAACTCGTAGAAGCAGAGCAGGTCACTGTGCTCTACCCACAAAGGTCTCTGTTCTGGAGCTCTGCTTCTGACACATTGTGAAATCCTAGCGATGCTGACCCACCCTGAAGATCCGGCCGTTATTCATTTAAAAAGTGGCTTGTCTGTTTACTCTCCTGCCATTTCTGTCCTTTGTGGCAACATTTAAATGTTCAGGAGCTGCAGCCCCACTCACTGAGGGAGCAGACACAGCTATTTGTAAGGAGTAACCCTGTGTGAAGCTCGTGGCTTATTATGCGTTAAACTCAAGCAAGGTACCCTGGGGTGTAGGAAACTAAGGGCTCTGTCTTATCCATTTATGACTTATGAAGTCCAAACCTTTTCCAAGTATCAATATTTCATTTTAAAATTACTAATCGAAGCAAAAAAAAAAATCTTAGGGGGTGAAGACAATAGACTGCTCTGGGGCATTACAACAATCCTCGCAATTTCCCTCTCTGTCATTTTCATGGTCGACTTGTCATTCTTATGAAATGCCGGCACTGCTCACAGATTGACTGACAGGGTTGGCATCTCATGGGAAGGTATGATTTAAAATAGTTTGATGTAAATTGAAAGAATGTTCCTAAAAGTTTGGGATCTGGAGCTGTGGAGCTTGAAAATTTAAAATAAAAATTTTTATTTTAAAATTTTCTAAATATAAAACTGCTACTAGGTCAGGTTCTTCAACAAAAAACAATTATAAAGTGTGAACTATAAGCTTAAGATCATCCTAATTTTTTTTTGTTTTCTAAAATTTTATCATGTTAAACACATTCGGGAACCCATCTTATCTTTAAGTATTGTAATTCTTCTTTGTTACAATGCTGTCCAATAAATACTTATTGAATAAAAAACAGAGCATAGTTATACAATTCTATAGTTTTTTTATAACTCAGGAATGGTATTGTGAGATTCAACTTAACATAGCTGCAATATTATTGATGCAAAGAAGAAAATTCTGAAACATCAGTTTTGATACAAAAGATTTGACATGCACTTATGAAAGCTTTGCACATGAATCAAAATGTATAAAAATGAGATAATGTAACAATACCTTTTCTTTTCAACTAGTACTTTTTGCTTCTGAAATAGGATAAGTAATGCAGAAAGTTTGGAGAGACATGAAAGTCAAATTGAAGCAAGTTTTTGTAACTCAATATATGGAGAAAGGGATAAAAATAGTATCGGTTGCATCATGTAAACTTTTTACTTTATTACAAATGGCTATATATTGGTGATTTGCCCTTTCTATATGTCTGTCATCAGAGGGTCCTCATGGGTTTTAGCTACTTTGGCTCTATATGTCCTCTAGGAGCAAAAAGAAAATTCTCCACTGTTTAACTTTTCCGGAAATATTCATACTTTTTCTGTTATTCTGTTTTACTCTCTTATTTTCTCTTTCTCTTCTCTGTGCATATAATCATAAATAACCTTTCCTATGCTGCTAGATGCATCTCCTTTCTGGTTCTTCTCTGAATCCTGACATGAAGGGACTGCCTTTTTTTTTCCTGGAACATGAGAGAATCTGGGTTCCCCAACCTATGTCTGCAGTTCCAGATTCATAAACTTCCTTTCCTTTGCATTAAAACTGAGAGGAAAAGCTTCGGTCTTTTTGAGGCTGGCTGCATTGCTGACACGAATATAGGTAACCTTCTTTAAACACTTGATTTCCTGTGGTATAATGAAGCCTCTCCCTTTTCCCTTAAATGTTTGTCAAAGTCCCTCAAAGTTTCCCCAAAACATCTCCTACACCAAAAGAAAAAAAAAAGCAGAAACAGCAACAACAACAACAACAACAAAAACCCTGATCAGTTAATGGTAAATGAATCAGAAACATACAGATTAAATTCCGCTTAAAGCACACAAGGGTTTAAAAATTAAGCAGAAAATTACTGAGTAAAACATTTTTGCCAAATCCCAAATGTTTGAAAAATAGTTCAAGATGTTTGTTGAACCTGAAATGGGCCTGAGTTATTCATCCACATTTAATTCAGGGAAACAATAATTCTTAGCAGCTGAATGTTCTAGTAAGTAGACTTGGTGAGAAAAAGAAAAATCAATAACTTAATATAGAAGAAACTCTTTTTAACATATAATTGTTCAAATTGTAAACCAGTTATCTTGTGGAAGAAACTACCAGGACTTGGTTCCTGACTTTCCAAACATCTGGGTCACAGACCAAATTATATTTTGATGACTCATGAGTCAACCCTCCTGTCTACAGCCTTCATCTTCCATGGTTTTCAGGTTAATAATTTCTTTGATAGTAGAATGAACAACAAATACCATAGTGGAAATAGCTATGTCAAGAGCTTGTTACTGAGGGGAAAAAAAAAACCTCTTAGTCCAGAATAATTTTTGTCTTTAGTTATGTTAAGAATTCTCATATAATTTCTGCATTACCTGGTGTTAGAAACGTTGGTCCCATTACTCTTGGCGAAGCATTTATTCCTTTCTAACAGATGGGTCCAAAACCATATAGCCAAGAAATAAGCATATTTTCCAGAAAGTTCAACCTGATAATGAAGTGGTCAGTGTCAACTGCATATGAATAATGGACTCTCTCTAATAAAAAAAAAATCTCTAAGTATAAAAGTTGGTTGAGGTCAGTTGGATGGAGAACATGTATATGGGGTGTTGAGAGTGAAATGAGGGGCTGCTGTCAGAGCCCTGGTTTGGGAGCCAGTTTCCTGGCAACTGTATACAGTTTAGTGAAAAGAAAGAGCAATTTCAAAATTGAAAGGAGCTTTAAAAGTTATCCAGGCTACATAAGTTCCATCATTTTCTAAATAGTTTTACTCAGTGCTTCAGTTTATAAAGTTATATAACAACAAGTGCTCTCTGTTACTTTATGTTGCTGCTACACCAAATTGCTGTGAAGTGACTGTGTCTTAAGACAACCAAATGTATTATCATTCAGTTATACCAGCCATAATTCCAACCTAGGCATTTCCACGAAAACCTCAACATGTCAGCGAGTCCACGTTCTTTTTGGAGGTTCTGGAAGACGATTCATCTCCTTGCTTTCCCTAGCTTCTGGAGACGGCTCGCATTCCTTGGCTCCTGGCCCTCTTTCACCTGATTTTGTGTCAGCAATGCTGTATCCCTCTAACCTTGCTTCTGCCATTAAATCTTGCTCTCTCTGTGGCTCCCCTCTTACACTTATAAGAATCCTTGGAATTAATTGGGCCCACTCAGATAATCCAGGATGATCTCTCTATTATAAGGTCAGCTGATTAGCAACCTGAATTCCATCTGCATGTTTAATACCTTAATCCCCTTTGCCATGTAATGTAATGTATTCACAGCTTTTAGAGATTAGGATGTGGACATCTTGGTATTAGGAGTGGGGAGTGGGTATTATTTTGCCTCCTGTACACAATCATCTCATTTCTGCACAGCACTGGAAAGTTCTAGAGGAGGAGGATTGAACTGTTGCCTTTATTGCAAATTATTTTTCCTTCATGTTTCTGTGGGCATAGAATGATGTAATAGTAATTTGCCATTTAATAATTCTGCTCAGTGCTTCCTGAAACTAGAAATGTGCTTCATCTCTTGCTTTGAGTCTTAATGTTGATTAACTTTCCAGTCCAGTCACGGCAGTTCATGACCTAATTGAATCAATTCATTTTGAGTTACTGCATGAAGACTGTGTGCCTAGAAGTAAACTTCTGAAAGAGATAATTTATTTGTGCAGTATTGGGACATTTAGATATCCAATTTGTGCAACACAAACTACATTATAACCAAGTAGGAGTCAGTGTCCAGTAGCAGTCCTCACTATTTCCAAAAACATAAATTTAAAACATTTTTGTCAATGATAATGAAGAAATGCAATGCAATATAATAAACTTTGAGACGAAAAATGGAAAAACTCACTGGTCTTTATGTGAATGTTGTTAGAACTAAGCCCTAAAGTCAGCTCTAATCTCTGTGGAGCCTCCCATTGCTCTTCAAGGTCACTGACAATACAGGCAGGGCGTCCTGTTCCTGTAAAGCCGCGCACTCTCCCTGAACGTTTTAGCAACAATATTTCAGTAGCCTCATGTTCTCCTGATGCAGTTTTGCTGCATTTTGATGGTTTCATGGTGATTCCTCCTGGTCCAGAAACTTTCCTACTTGGTTTCCTGGATCCAGGATTCTCTTGACTCCTCTGCCTGCATATCATTAGGTGCTTAAACACTCCATGTCTGAACTCTGTCACCATACCCATCACACGGACTTTGCTGTGATCATTTTGAGTGGCAGCCTCATTGCATCCTCAGCCTTGTATCTTTGCTCCCTGTTTTGGATATTTTCATAGATTTTGTTTTCCACATATTTGTTGGTTTTTCACCAACCTCATTCTCCCAGTCCATTACCACAAAACTACTCATATACTTTTTAAAATCCATCCTGCATAGAATTGCCCACATGAATTATTTGAAATCTAAGTGTGGCTATTGTATTTTCTGGAAGGCTCTTTGTTGTCTTCAGGATGAAGTTCAAACTCCTCTATGATACATGGAAGGCTCTGGAGAACCCATCCTGTAGCCTTTTGGCATCGTTTGCCCTACTCGGGTTGGCCTAAGGTAAGTCAGTGTTGACTTGACTCATGTCTTGCCACTTTTTGCAGTCTGCTTGCAGCAATTCATCCTTCTCCAGTGGGCAACTGTTTCCTAACTTCCTTTCCCCTTTGGACTGACTCAATCCCATGCGTGAAGACTTCAAATCTCATTTTATTTGCTGACTCTTGAATACCTTCCTGGAGCTCCTTACATTTGCACTCTCCTCAGATGAATTCCTCTCATCTATATTTCCCCAAACTTTGATTTTCATTACAGATCACCATAAGGTCACACCATTGATTATGCTTCAACTATGTGTCTGCTCCCTCTTGTCTTTGTTATGGAACTTTAATATTTTTGGAAAATAATATCAAGCAATATAGAGGAGACCTTTATTTTGCCTTGTGCACATGTCTGCAGGTGCAATGACTATGTAAGAGATGAGAACTGGTATTTCAGTCTCTTTGGTGGTGAGGGGTTATACCATGCTGTCTCTAATACTGATCCTATCTACTTCGAAACTCAAATAAGTACTGCAATTTTGGTAGGACAGAAATCACTAGTTTGAAATGTTACATTTTCATAGTTTGATACCATACACAATAAGTAGAATTTTAAATGAAAATTGATTGATCTGGTAAAGTGTTCATATTCTGCCAGCTATTTTCACAGTTCTGGGTCCAAAATCATTATAATAAAATTTCCACTTCAGCATTCATCAAAACTATAAAAGAAATGTTGCCATTCATGGGTGTATTAATACAACAGGGCCCAATGCTGCTTTCAAAGACTATTTTCTTATTCAGAGACATTTTATAGTCAGGCAATCATCTTGTTAAACATTTCCTATAAAATTTTAAAAATCATTACCTGAGAGTCTATCACTGTGGCACTAATCACACCTTTACAATTAAGCTTATTTCAACCCTTTCACTGTAATCCTTTTTCTTTAATCAAAGGTTTATTATTGAACTGTTAATGTGAAAGTTGAAATAAAAAAATAGCCCAGGAGTGAATGCTAACAGTAGCAGTTAGAGAAAACCCTAAGAAATTCTGATATTTTTCTATGAGATTTATGTTAGGATGTGGATGTAATTTACCCCCCTCCTTCTTTTTCTGCAGAGTGATTTGCCTTACTGAGGGGAGACTGACTTTTTCCGTATGCCCTTCTGGATATCTTTTATGGGCCTCACTTGCATTTTCCTGGTGTGAACACGAAAGGACAATGATTTTGTTAAGCTGGAGGCAGCAAATACAAGTGGCCCAGGTTTATCTTTTTGTAGTTTTTAACTCACTAAATGGTAGCCAAGTTTCAACATCTTTAAGGAAAGAGGACCAAAAAGTAATTTTAACTGGCCCAGTCAATCAACTAACATTTTTATCACTTGAGAGTCACACTAATAGGAGTTTTAAACTCAAGGAAAACATGTATCTTAATAACAAGTTAGTAAAACTCTGGCCTTAAACGTACTAATTTGGCATAAAACTTTAGTTTTGAAGTGAATCCACACACACGATGACATTCACCATCCATGACCATTGTGAAAAGCGAAAGATTTCTACAATCTGAAGAGCAACCAGAGTATATCCACAACCATTACGGAAATTCCTGGAGACCTCCTAACCCTGTCTCCTGATTTCCTCTCTTTGCTTCTTTACCAACACTTCGGCTGCAGTTTCAGGGCCTTCTTCCTCACTCGGTACCTTTCAGACTATCAGTTCATTTCGTCACTCATCCCTACTATCAATTTTCCCCATGCCAGCCTGAGAGAGACGTTTTTAAATGATTGTGCAACTTCTCAAATGAGAGCATTTAACGGCTTCATTAATTTTTGTTTTTGAAGATGAAGAGCAAAATCTTTCTAATGAAAAGCAGCCATTATTGTGGGCTTTCCCTTACCTACTTCCTCCGGAGAAAGTGGAGAAGTGTGAATATTTGCCTGCCCATCTGTCCTACATTTACAGCTATAGCAGTATGGAACGGGTTTCTGATCAAGGAGGTATAACTAGAATCTGCTAATGATGGAGAAAACTTTTGATTTTTCCTATGAAACACATATAGTTCGTGCTGCCCCTTTTGCTTCACTTTTGCTTGCCTTTAGCATGGCTGTGATGGCTGAGATTTCAGCAGCTTTGGTAGGACTATGAGATGACACGCTGGAGAATGACAAGACAATGCACTAATCATGAAAGAGGGAAAACCAAAATAGATCTAATCTCTAGTGTTATTAATGGATCGCTGAACCAAGTAATTCCCTATCTTTAAAATTTCTGTCACATAAGAACAATTGAAGCCTCCATTTTTAGACTCTTCTTGATCTCCTCTGACTTAGAATCAGAAGCATTCTGGTGAGAAACACATGATTCTACCTTCTAAAATTCTCCAGCTTTTAAATATCACTGGTGTTCTCTGGGTTTCCATAATGTTCTTCTATACTTTGGTGATGTTTATCATACTATCACAATTTCCTCATTTAACCTACTTGACCTAGTTGAGTAGTTGATCTTCAAATATCAGTTAAAATATATCTTTCTCTAAGACATTTTTTTCTGATTCACATGCCAAATTTTCTTCCCCAGTTATATAGTTCTATAAGATCCAATAAATGTCCTTTTTAGTGCATACTATGTTATAGTACATATTCATTTACATAAGCATTTAATAATGTATATTCTAAGACACTATAACATCTGTTAGGAAAGAAAATCTGGTTCACTATATTTAGCAAGTTGCATGGCATTGAACAAGTTCTTATAACTACAAAGAAGGAAGAAATGAAAACAAAGAAAAGAAGAAAGGAAAGAAGGAGGGAAGGGAGGAAAGAAAGAAGGAAGAGAGGGAAGGAGGAAGAAAGGATGGAATAAAGAAAGAAATTACTTCATGAGAACTAAAATTCCAAATTTGAAGGAACTTGGTCTTTCCTTTGACATTTTTATTTCATATGTGGACAAGAAATAACCTATAGTGATGATTCCACATTTTTGAAACCCAAAGTGAAAGCATTATATTGCATTTGTTTAACCAAGTGTTCAGAGAAACATATTCCCCCATTAGTTTGATTTTTCTTTTCATGTAATTCTGCACTTAAAGGAAAAAAAGGTGAATTCATGTGCTTTGCTGCTTTAATTCAATAGTGTCAAAGAACCAGGTATGTGGAGCATGGTGCGTGACCAAAGTATTGACACTGGAATTCTTGAGACTGAGTTTCACAAGGTGGTAAAATTCTAATAAATTCTCAGAAATTAATATATATGCTACAAATGGAAATGAAGTTTTCTGGAATTATATACTGAATTTTTCATGTGTGCATATTTTTCTAGCAAGGACATAGATAGTTTTAATCAGATTTTCAACCAGGTTTCAATTCCAAAACAGGTTAATAATAACTGGCCTAGGTTACAAAATATGGTGATAATATTAAAAATCAGAAGTAGTAACTGTTTTTAAAAAGGTTTACCCTGTGTGCATTGGTAATCTGCAGTATAAATAGATCCATGTCATAACTGATTGTATTTTACATAGTGTCTAAAAATCATTTAATAAATTAATCAGTTTGTTAACCTGCCTCTGACTTGGACTAATATGATAACATTGTATACATGCTAAACACAGTCATAAGCTTATTAAATTCATTATCTCATTTAATTCTTCTAAAAATCTACAAATGTACCATGATTGTCTTCCTCTTTCAGATGAGAATATTCAATCTGTAAGACTTGTAAATAACCTATTCACTGTCAAAGTTGTAGTTGAATATAGGAGAAAATAAAGTAGGGTATTTTCCCTTAAAAAAACAAAAGTAAGACCCACATAGGTGATCTTTAGAATTGACAAGAGATAATGGTCAAAATATGGTCTATAATAAATATAAGCATTTTAGAAGATAAAATAATTGTCTTTAAGATCCATCTGGGCCAGCATCACTGGTTAAAATTTAAGTGGAAGAGGAAACGATTTTAATCAGCAAGAGTTACTTGAACAAAAGGAAGAGGACACAATGAGACCTCAAGGGCTGAGGTATCCAACTTGGCTAAGGACCGAATTCCTGTTGAGAAGCCACGGAGACACGGTGGGCCGGATGGTCTGGTTGCAAACCTGTGGTTTTGCATTGTAAACTAAAAAGTTTGACCTTTATCCTGAGATAATGAGAACCACTTGAAGAGTTTTTGAGCCGGGATGTGACACCATGTGAACTGTTTTCAGTGAGATTAATTTGGCACCAGTGAAGTGGACAGATTTAGGATAGGCAAGATCAGGACAAGGTGGTCCCACTAGGGAAGCATGGAGAACTATAAGAAAAAATCAGTGGACAGAACAAATATATCAAGAGAAGGCTTTGAAAAGACATCCTCATGGCATCAGTGCTATATCCAGTGTGCCTTTGTTCCTGTAAAAATAAATTCTTCCTAAATAATGGGGAGGCCACGGAAGAGGCCTCACGTTTGTGAACCTAGACTGTAAAACAACACGTTAGCTTCACTCACTTTCTCTCTCTTCTCCTGTGTGTGTGTGTGTGTGTTCTGTTGTAACTTCTCTTTTTCACTTCCATTATTCATTCCTTCATTTATCCAACAAGCTTATTTTATCTCTGTTAAAAGCCAGGCAGATATAATGCTGGAAATACTGTAGTTAATTAAGAGAAGCCTTCTGCCCTGGTGAAGTTTACATTCCATTATGGATAGACAGAGACCAAATAAGTGGCTACATCCACAAGAGAAAGAACAAAGAAAGTAAGTAATGTGACAGAGAGAGACTGGGGGAAGTTTAGGCAGAGTGTTAGAGTGGCCCTTGTGAGCAGGTGACATGTAAATGGAAATTTGAATAGCGAGAAGCAGAGAGCCATACAAAACATTGGAAAAGGTGATTCTGATACAGGACATATCAAGCACAATTGTCTCAAACAGAAACCTGGCTTGATACAGAGCAAGAAAGGGCCAGCATAGCTTGTATATGCTGAGTGAGAGGAAAAGTGGAAAGAGGTACCACATTATAGGATGGTAGGCAGAGCCCAGGTGAGGAAAGCTTGTGTGGGGCTCTGCCATGGTGTGGGTATTCCTCTAATTAGAAAGTAAGCAACTGAAAGTGTTTGAGAGTAAGGTAAGTTAATGCCTCATTTTTATTCTTAAAAGGTAAATTGACTTGTTCTACTAGGGCAAGAAGAAAGGCAGGAACATATTAGAGCAATGTTGTAATTGCTATAGTCCAGAAGCTTGCTGTACTGGGGATCAAACCTAGGCCCTCACACCCACCGCCACTGACCTGAACTTCCAGGTAACTAAAATTTCAATTGTGAGTACTATCACAGAAGTACTGGGAATTGGAAGTTTTTTTTTTTTTTTTTTTTGGCTCTTTGGGACAGCGTCTCACTATACAGCTTAGGCTGGGCTTGGGCTCACTTTGTAGCCCAGGCTGGTCTCGAACTTGCAATAATCCTCATGCCTCAGCCTCCAGAGTGCTGGGATTACAAGAATATGCCACTATACCCGGTTTGGAAAATATTTTATTAGCTGATTTAGTAACATTTATTAATGGATTAGTAAAGAGTGAAATCTAGAATTATGCTTAATTTCTTTTGCTTGACTCTGAATGATGGAAATAAAATTGGAAATATTAAGAGTAGATGAGAGGCAGTTAACAATTCTTCTTCGGGCTATGTTAAATTCATCTGTTCTGTTCCATTTGCAGATTTGAGACTGACTTTCCCCTTGAGATAGTTAATCTTGATTGTCAACTTGATTGGTCTGAGAGATGTCTAGGAAATTACAAAAGCACATATCAGGGTGTATCTGTGTAGATCATGGTGACACAACCTTGGGGTCTGTGTCAGGCCCTTGGTCACTCCCTCTCTGGCACTCCACTCTTCTCTTGTGCTTAGCTGCCTTGAAGTGAGCAGATTTGCTCCCCCACACCCTTCTGTCATGATGCTCTTGCCTTGGAGCCAGCCAGCCATGGACTGAAAACTCTGAAGTGGTGACCAAAATAAACCTGTCCTCCTTGAAATTTCAAGTGTTAGACAAGTTGTCCTGGCAAGAGGAAAACTAACCAGTGCACCTCTTTGATTAGAAGGATAATAACTTAGTAACCATACCATATCTTTGCCACCCCACTCTGTCCCTTATAGGCAGGTCCTCTTGCAAAGCTTTGAATGCATGATCTGACCTTGACCAGTAGCCATCGAGACTTTCAGAAGACTCATGTTTGGACGTGGGAGCTGGAAGGTCTATGCTTGGAGGATGAAGTTGCAACTGAAAGAAATTTGAGTAGTGAGAAGTGAGAAGTGTAGCTAGGTTTGAAAAAGATATTGAGTTTGGATTTGCTCTCTTTGAAATCAAGACAGAAAATTCTCATGATAATATCCTGTATGACTTAGAATTAGGCTGATATATTGAGAGTCTTTCGTTTTTGCACTTACAAGCAAACATATTGGGGATATTAGGTCTTTCTGCCAGTCTTTGATCAAGAAATCCACATATAAATATGAACTTTTTAAAACAGATATCTTTCATATGTTTATTTATGTCAATTTATTTGGCACTAGTTCTTCATGTAGCTCCCATATATCAACAAGAAACTTTATTTACGAAAGGATTCAGCTAGTAAGAAATCAAATGATAGACAAGCCAACCTACGAAAGCACAATTTCTGAGGGTAACAGTCTATGGTATTATGTAAGTTACAACTAGGCCTGGTAAGTTGTGTTGTTTTCTGAGAAATTTTGAACAAATGTGTTTTGCTTCATTTAGAGCCTTGAGAAGAAAAAATATAGATATCTTTTATTCTCATCTATTGACTCATCATAACATTAAGTGAAATAAATCAAAATACAGCAAACATGCAAACTTAAATGAGACACTCAAAATAGAAATGAAAAAGTAAAACGATAGGAAATAGAAAGATCTTTCTCAACTAAGAAGTAATCAAGAGTTGGGAGAAGGAAAGAGAATTGGAAAAATGGAATTAAGATGTGTTCTATACATGTACCAACTTCCTATCAAGAATGTAAACATTATGTACTACAAATATTGATAAAAAATAAATTTAAAAAATAATTTTAAAACGTCTTTTTTAACTCAAAATTTCCTTCTTCTTAAAACAGAAAAATCAGAAGAGCTAAGAAAATGTACTACAGTTGAAAATGTACTTCATTTTCTTTGCAGATTATTTTGAATCTGCTTGAAGAAATATATGTCCTCTTCAAATACATAGTAGAAATGGTTCATTGGGTTCTATGGAAAGAAAGTGTAGTCTCATTTCCCAAGAAGACTTTTTAGCCTGATAGTGCTAAATGGGGAAGAATTCCTTAGGATTATGCAGTGTATTTTGATAGAGATCCTGAAACAGCTGGTTATTTTCAGTCATTTTCTCACTGTGGGAAGATCCTGCTGCTGTTCAAAGCAAAAGAGATAGAACCTTGCTAGTCATGTAAAGTTTTTTTAAAAAAAAGTACCATAAAACACAGGAGGAAAATTTCATTTTGAACACATATACTTTACTATTCTGTTCATAAAATGTACACCTCAAAATGTGCATTTATATGAAACAAAAACAATGCATCTACTAGCTTAATCATACCTAAAGATCTGAGGGAAAACAATTTTAAAGTCTCTAAGTAGACAGAATTTGTGGCCTCTCCAGGTATTTTCCTGACAAAGAATCTAGAATATTTAACAGGTCTTGAACCCACCTTTTCTTAACTTATAGGGCACTGGGCTACTTGACAACTTTGCTTCAAAAGTCTAATCATTTCATGGTGAGACTTCTGGGAATTCACTGTGTGGTTTGTTCTGGGGCCATGAGAAACATCCATCAGGTAGAATTCTGATTGCACATAGGTAGATGGTTTATAGACTGCTAGCCCACACTGCTGCTTTAGATTTGAGGAATTACTCTACAAGAACAAGGCAGGTTCTATTTTTGACATTTCAGCAATGAGACCACTTGTACATTACGGCCTGATTTGATTTACTGTAAGAAAATAAGAGTGCTGTAATTTGTAAAAGACATTTATTACACGAGTCCAAAAATTTTTAAAAAAATGCTTAGTGTCTCTGTCCATCCCATCTGGTTTTATTTTAATCTCACTCTAGCCACATATGAAATTTTGCTTAGCTGTCTTCATTTTCTTAGTCAATCTTGATTAATGGCCTTCAAAGTAAAAATAATTGGCCTGCATCAGGGTTGTTTTATAACTCTTGTTCACAAAGAATGTGAGAGGCTGGAAAATGAGCCTAAACAGAAGGAATGCATTACGTTCATCTTTGAGAAAGAGCAGCCCTTCGGTTGTGTTTCTCTGTGTATTTTTATAACAGGCGCCTCCTTGACCGTCCGTGATACTGCAGATGCTTGGAGCCAGGGCTGATGTATACCTCGTCAAGCTGACCACCACAGCTCATGGGCTCCAGGCAGCCACACACGAGTGCAGAACTAACCCAGGCCAGCTAGAAAGACAGAGAATTTCAAAAGTAAATTATTGAGAAGGCTCAGACTGCAAAACCCAGGCGTTAAAACTGGGCAGGGGGCTAATTGTCTCTGAAGTCTAAATGGCTTGTTTATAAAGGGCTCCTCTAGCATGTGTATTTTTCCCCCTTTCCTGAAAAGTGTGCTCAACTTTGAAGGAATTAGGGGAAACCCAGATGCCCTGTGACCATTGTGGGCTTGGAATTGAGCTCTGTTTCCTTTCAAGATCTCTACTTCTTGGAGAGCTCATCAGTTAAGAAATAGGTTGAGTTCATACACACACACATACACACACACACACAAACACACACACACTCAGGCACTCTAAGAAGACAAATTCTGAAGTTTTGTAAATGGTCCTATTATAGCTCTTTTAAAAGCTACTCATTTTATGATTGCACTGATTAAAGAATTAACATGAAGAACTGTCTAACTTTTCAATAATCCCAATACTTGATTCAATTAATTACCCTGTGCTTTTTCAGGAATTTTATAGGTTCTGATATTTGGTATTTTAAACACAATTAGGATTCCCTCAAGGGCCAACTGGAGTTGAACATGTGTCTCATCACACTAACCTGCACACACCAGCTTCATGCTCTACCTCAGACAGGCAGGGGTTCAGCTGGGACCCAGGTAAGGACACTAGTTTCCTCTTGCACGTAGTCAGAGGGGTGGCCTCTCCTTCCGGGGGTGGGGTGTGGTGGAAGGAGTGACTTCCTGATGTTGGTGAAACTTTTCGGCAATTCCATCAAGGTAACTACAGATGAGCCTTGATTGAACATCTGTTATGTTCTACATACTTTCCTAACAGAAGATTCGCTTCTTTGTGAATGAGAAAAAGAAGCATCCTATGGTGTCAAGTCTGTAGCCAGAGGAGGGAAAACGGCTTGAGAATGCAGCCCCGCCTCCACTGGTCTCCCACGCGCACTTTTCCCCCTGCTGGTCTCTCCGGGCCTCTCACTCATGCTGTTTCCCAAGCACCACCACTGCCTGGAGAGTTCCTTCTGCTTTCTCTTCTCAGCTTCTGCTTCTCTTCCCTTGGCTCCCTAGCCCTCTCACTTTCTGGATGCTTCTGCCATCTCAAGTCTGCTGATCTCTCAAGAGAGGAGCCTGGTGTGTTCCTGGCTGATGATTTGTAGTCCCTTCTTCCAGGCAGCAGAGAAGTTTAACTTTCTAGAACAATGGGCCAATCAGGTAGTTTCCCAACCCAGCACACACACACCCATAGACATGGCCCACATGAATTTATAATATGGTATAAATGCAGTGTATTAGCTACAGTTTGTTTATTTAGAAGTGTATGGCAGTAGTTGTGTACATTTGTTTGATATTTTCTGAATATGTGTCACATCATAAAACACTTTAGAATTTGTTTAGCACCTGGTTTGTGCTAAACTAAGAATAAATGCTTGAATATATTGTCTCAATTTATCTTTACAGAACTAAGTGATACATATTTTTATTTTATGGGTAAGTGAGCCAAAACTTGGATAGGTCTAGAAAATACCTAGGCAACTGTCTTAAGATAAAGCCCATTTTCTTAACTTCTGCATCATCATTTCTATGCTGGGCTTTATTGGCATCTGAGGCTGAGTAATTCTGATGAGGGGGGTTGTGCTGTTCATGATAAGATATTCAACAACATCCTTGACCTGTACTCACTGGATGCCGGTGTCACCCTCCCTGAGAACACCCAAGTAGCATTGACCCAAATTTTCTCTAAACATTGCTGAATACCCCCAGGAGCAAAGAACTACTGCTTCACAAGTTCCCAGTGAATAGAGTTGCTCCCAATCCCAAGATATGGGAAGAGATAGCTAGGGGCTTCTTCAACCCCCTTGGAAATGTTCCAGGATGTGACTGTCTCGGCAGAAGCCACAAAGGATTTTTTTAAACTGAAACTAATGGTAATGACCACATCATCCCAAATTCAAGTTTATGACCCTTTTGGAGGATGGTAGGCTTTCATCCATGCTCCCAAGGAATGGATGGCATGTGACTCTGAAGGAGAAGAGGTCATAGGCCAGCACCTAACTAAGTGGGCCTTGAAAAGCTCCCAAGTGACTGGAAGCTGCTCTTAGTTTGAGCCACATTGACCCAGGACTTCTGCACCTCTTCTCCCTCAGCCTCATCAGGACTAAGCAGATGCCACTCACATTTTTGTCAACCTTCAACCCCATTTTCTGTGGACTCCTGAGTGAAAAATCTCCTGGACCTCAACTTGTGTTTCTGCAAATGAAAAAAGTAGGTTCACTCTCAGGAATGGGGTGTCTCATCATTTTGTCACATTCTGGCCTGGGACCTTAAGCCACACAAGTCTAACTCATGGAGACCTTCTTCAAGACAGTATTCCAACTCATAATTATACCAGGGAAGGAAGAATGTGAAGCTTGCAACTGTAGACATACAAAATGTCACTGGACTTGTGGCCCAGTTTTAGGGTTAAAATAACCAGAGTTAATAACCAGGGAGAGCTATGGGAAAGAAGCAGGTTTAGCTGTAATATGATCAACAATTCGTGTCCTGGCCTGAATCGTGTCCCAATAAAATGCATAAGTTGAGGCCTAACTCCCAGCGTGACTGCTCACGGAAGTAGACTCTTTATAAAGGCCATTGTAGTTAAATGAGGTTGGAGTGGGGCTCCAGTCTGATAGGACTGGCATCCTTATAAGAGGTGCAGACACCATAAATCAATCTATCAGTCAATACCTCCTCTGTCTCTTTCCATCTGCACAGAAGGATGGCAGTGCGAGGACATGGTAAGAAGGTGTTATCCACAAGTCAGCAAGTGAGGTCTCAAAGAGATTAACCCTACTGTTGCCTTCATTTTGGACTTCCAGGCTCCAGAACTGTGAAAACATTAATTTCTGTTGTTGAAGTCATCTATTCTGTGGTATTTCACTATTGCAGCCCTAGACAACTAAAACATCTAGAAATTAGACACAGGGACAGAGACAGACAGACAGACAGAGACAGTGCAAATAGGGGTGGGAGGAGGAGCAGCAGCCAGCACAGTGGGCTGGGGTAGATCTGACGCAGCATTGAGCCAGCACTGAGTGTTCACTCGCTATCTGCCCTCTGCCACCTCTCAAAGCAGAACAGCTCTAATCTGATGGCAGGAGAGAAATTAACTGTATTTTTTACTTTTATTTATTTTAAAGAGAAACAACAATAAAAGCAACCATAAAAAATTTCAAAACAAGATAACAGGAGGGTAACAGTGGTCAATAGATTGCATGTGGTTGTCTTCAGAGTAGTTGCTCAGTTTACAAAACATAGGCATGCAAAGTGATGAAACAATATTAGCACAAGCCTTTCTTTTCAATTGAACTAAGAGAAGTTTCTAGTATTACTATCTTAATTGTCTTATATATATATATATTTTTATTTTCTCTTTCTTCTTTTCTCCTTTCCCCCATACCAGTTATTCTTTCCTTTTAAATAGTTTCCTCCCGTTTTACAATATCTGTTGTGTATTTTGGATCTTATTTAGCCTTTTAGCTTCTCATACTAAAGAGACAATATGATGTTTACACATATGAGTTTGATTTATTTCACTTATGAGTATAGTCCATAATTGCTTCTTTTTACCTTTAAAAATCTCATTTGTCCTTCTTTATGGCTGAGTAGTGATCCACTGTATAAAAAAAATCACATCTTTTTATCTCTTTTGTGGTTGATGGGCATTTAGATTGTTTCTAAGAGTTGCTATGCTTCTATAAACATAGTTACACATGTATTGCTGTGGTATGATTTTGTTAACTCTTCTGGGAAAATACCCAGAAGGGGAATAGCTAGGTCAAATGAGACCTCTAGTCCTAGTTTTATGAGGAGTTTCTACACTGATTTCCACAGTGGCTGCAAGAGCCTACACTCCCACCAACAGTGGAGAAGGGTTCCTTTTTATCCACAGCCCCACCAGCATTTGTTATTGATTGATTTCTTGATAGCCATTCTTTCAGGGGTGAGATACAATCTCAGTGTTGTTTTAATTTACATCTCTTGAATAATCAATGATGGTGAACATTTTATCATATGTTTATTTGCTATTTGTATTTCTTCATCTGACAAGTGTATATTCATCTCAGATGCCAAATTTTGGATTGGATCTTGATGGGGGGGGTGAATTTTTTCAGTTCTTTATGTTTTAGAGAGAAGCCCTTTTCTTGAGGAACAGCTGGCTATAATTGTTTCCCATGCTGTGGATTGTGTTTTGTCACTGTTAGTGATTTATTTTGCTATACAAAAGCTTTTTAATAAGGTTGGATCCCATTTGTTTATTCTTTGTAGTGTTTCCTATGTGGTCTTTTTTTTATGAAGTGCCTGACTACATGTATGTCTTCAAGATTTTTACATAATTTCACTTCCTGTAGATTTAGTGTGTCATTTTAATATTTAGATATTTGACCCATTTTGAGTTTAGTGAATGATGCTAGACATGGTCTAGTTTTAGTCTTCAGCATGTGAAAAGCCAGTTTTCCCAGCACCATTTATTAAAGAGGCCTTTCTTCCAGTGTACATGTTTGGCCCCTTAGTCAAAGATGTGGTAGCTGAATGTGTTTGGGGTTGTGTTTGCATCTTCTGTTGTGATCCACTGATCCTCAAGTCTACTTTTCTTTTTTCCCAAGACCATGCTGATTTTATCACAGTAGCTTTGCGATACAATTTCAAGTTAGGAATTGTGGTGTCCCATGACTTGCCTTTGTTGCCCAGTTTTTGCTATTCTAGGTCTCTTGTAGTTCCAAATTAATTTTAGTAACATTTTTTCTAATTCTTTGAGATATGTTAATAATGCTTTGGAATTGAACTAAATCTGTATAACAATTTTGGTAGTATGGCCATTTCCACTATGTTGGTTCTTCTTATCCATGAGCAAGAGACATCTTTCCATTTTCTGATATCCTCTTAGATCTTTCTTTTCAAGCTACTGTAATTTTCATTGTACAAATCTTTCCCTTATTTTGTTAGATTGATTCCTAAGTATTTCATTTTTTGGATACTATTGTGAAGGATCTGGTTTCCCTAATTTCTTTCTTGTGAGTTTGTTGCTTGTGTACAGGAATGCTATCGATTTTTGAATGTTGACTTTGTATCTAGCTACCCTATTGAATTTGGTTATTAAATCTATAAGTGATTTTGTGAAGTTTTGGGGGCCTTCTATGTACAGTTTCATGTCATCTGCAAATAAGAACTCATCCTTTCTTGCACCAAACAAGAAGTTATGTTTATTAAATACCTGAGATCTCTGTAAGTCATAGTAAGGTTTTGTCCTCCTGTAGTAGCAGTCTATGCAAAATAACTAAAATTGGAGAGCTTATCTAAAAAGTAAGAAGGTTTTCCACAAAGCAGGTACTTAGTAAAGTGTGAAGTGAGCAAATGAAAAACACCTCTTGTTATTTATCATAAAATCTTGTAAATGGTATTCTAATGCTAATAAGCTTTACATTTCCAGAAATCAAATCCTTAAGCTTTTTGTGCCTTAATCAGCTATAGCAATGTGTCAAACGGCATTCTCCTTTAGGAGACTTTGAAAAAAAATCATTGACAGCATTTCTTAGACAAACAAATAAACAAAGAATAAACATTATAATTGTCTAGTTGCTTCAGGGTTAAAAGCTCACTTACTCCATAAAAGAGACAGTAAATGAGGCAATGGGACATCATCTTCCTTACATCAGTTATTTTTACCACTCTCTCTTTATGCATAAAGTAAAATAAACTGAGATACTTCCAATAATTTTGACAACTACAGAATGTGAAAACAATGAGACTAAAAAATTATTTCCACAAAAGTGAGTTTTGCTTGGTTTCGGGGGCATACAATGATGAAATGGTGTCCTGGGTCCTGCATTTTCTTTGCACTCCTTCTATGCTCTCATCCGATCCCTACTGAAGAAACCCACACTGATCTTTTCATACAAGATGCAGTTAACTATATGTGCTTTCTTACATAAACATTTGCAATTCACCAAGGAGAACATAAGATGCATCTTGCATGCTTATCAAGCGCCACAAGAACTTTACAGATTACTGCCTGCCTCAGGATTCTGGTTCCCCGGTGCTTATGCATAAGCAATGGATTTATGCAAACATTGTAACATTTCCAAACAGACTGTGACTTGAGTTTTGCTAGTTCGTATAAGGTTCAGATATGCAGCCTATTTTCTGCTAGTACCGGATCATTCATCTCATTGAATTTAAAATGTATCATCTCTGCTTATAATGTGGTCAACATAAAATGTCATAACGTGGTACTCAATTTGAACAGCAAGATGGATATTAATCTCAAAATCTTCTGTGCGTCGCTGGGGTGGAGCTGAACAATGGGAAGCAGTATTAGTCTGTTTGTTTGGTAGTTTCTGCATCAAGGACCTTGTGCATAGGTGGTAAACATTCTGCTGTATACAGTCCCCTAATTCCTCATGATCTAGAGTGTTTATATGGCCCCAGTGGTATAATACGCATTATAACTTAAATTGGATAATATATTTAGGAAGGGGAAAAAGCCTTTACAAAGAACAATATCATCGGAATTATAATGATAACATGCCTATTTACATAATGATAATGCACATATTAACTGCCAAGCATGTTTGTTTTGCATTAGTGTTTGTAGTAGGGCACAGGGAATTAAAGAATTACAAAAGGGAGTTTTTCTAGTCTCTGTTACTGCAGTAGGGTGGTTATTGGCAGTGAAAAAAGAAAATTGCAAAACTTATTTCAACGAGTGAGAAAAATGAACAATGCCATTTGTACGTTCACATCGTTGATAAGTACAAATAAGCCTGTGCCCAAACTTCACTTTTTTTCTCCGATTTTGAGACACTGTGTCTCTTCAAGCAAGTAAAAACTCTTGTATGGATTTTTTTTTCGCAGCCAGCATCGAAAATTAGACACATAAAGTCTCTGTTGGTTGTATGCATTCCTAACCAACACGTGTTTAAGGAACGCCACCGTGAGAAATCTGCATTTTTACTTCTGTATCCCAAACTGTGAATTTTATTTGTATGTCTACGAAAGCCTAGAAACTTGCAATTAAAAAAAAAAGTGAGCTGTCATATGTTTTCTGAACTTTTTGTAATAGAAAGGAGTCTCCGAAGAGCCCTTTCGCTCACTCCTTTAACAAAGGCATGTCCCAGTTTATTAAAAAATCATACACAACAATGCTGCTTGCCAGGTTTTATCGTGCTAATGAAAATTTGGTCCAGAGCACAGAAATTATCTGGAAAAATGCCTGAAATTTCCCTGTCGCAGATGTTTCAACAGAAGGTGCTTGCGTGCCTTTCGTTAATACGGCGCCATACGGGACTCAGTGTGACCACCGCAATATAACCAGTAAGTAACACACGCAGCGGTGAGCGCAGCGCCGCCAAAGCCGCCGTCTGTGGTGTGGGACTCGGATCGGGCGGATTGAGACGTACCTTGATGAAACTGCATTGTCATGGAATGATAATGTTTGTGGATCACCATGCACGGGAAACAGCCTATTGAGAATGGAGGAGGCCCGTTTAAGGATTCAGTGCATTTCTTGGCATTGAAGTGGGTTAGAATGGATGCAAATATTAGTGTTTTGGGTCCTTTGTTCCCTTTCTCTGCCAACTTGCAGGAATAACCGTGCAGAGGGAGAATTCGTTTTCCAAAGAACATTAGTTTGGAGGTGACATAATTAAAAGGCCATGTGGAAGTGGTGTCATGAGTTCACAGAAGACAAACGCACAGCTGCCATGGTGTGTGTGTGTGTGTGTGTGTGTGTGTGTGTGTGCAATTCCTTTTTGAGATAAAAGGAAGTGCTTCATCTTTGTGGAGACTGATAATATAAAAGCCCGTCTATGCTGCTGCTCACGTACACTGAGTTTCTCTGGTGAACCTAGATGATTCTCGCTGAATAGAACTCTGAAACGACCTCCCCATTCGTCCTGAAGGGGAGAGCGGCGGCCACTCAGCGAACAGTGCGTACTCACGGCAGGAGGCTGCATCATAGACCTGATGTGCACAGCGATGCTGGACTCCTGTGGGATGGGGAGAGACAGCTGAAAGGAGGCGGGAAAACCAGCCTGCAGCCAGCACGCCTGGTTACCCAGAGAGGCCGAAGGCAGGTAAACACAGTCCGAGTATTCTTGCCGGCTTAATGCAATAGTCCTCTGATCAAAATAGAGAGCAAGACTATATCAAGACTTTTGTGAACCTCCGTCTGGCACATTTACGTCCGCTTAATCGGTCAGGAAGCCTCGAAAATAAATAAATAAATAAATAAATACGAGCTTAGCTGCTCTAAAACTGAAAACTTGTGCTATGTCTCTCTCCAGATAACGTATTTGGTTAAGGTGCTTCATTGCCATATTTACATCAGTTTAAGGGGAAATGCTTGCATGCCTTCTTTAATTTTTTTTCCTTTTTGATGTGAAAATGACTGATAGATACTTCATTATTTAGAACAAATTTGAATTTCTATCTCCATAAAGAAAAAGGGAGCTATTGTCAGCAATAATTACCGAATTTTTCCATAGGTTCTTTCTTTTCTTTAACAAAGGATTTTTTACATTAAGTTGAGAAGAGGGTCACTTTTCCTAAATAAAAAATTATCGCTACCATTAACAATCACACTAGTCATTTTCCCAGAGTTCCTAATTGGAAGACACTTTCTAATGGACTTTGACTCTTTGGTTGTTAGTGTCGCACGTTTGTGATACATAGTACATTTACCCTGGAAGTTTATAGTGCTCACCTTGCAGGTTAACCCTTTCACTACACCTTCTTCTTCCCTTCCAGCTACCCTGATCTCTAGATTCCCTTCACCTTTGCAAAAGATCTACCTCTCTGTTTCTTGTGTATTTTTTTTAACCTTTCAAGTTATTTATATTTAAGGTTTCTCTTATAAGAGGAACTTCTCTATCTCATTTATTTCACTAAGCATTATGGTCTCGAAGTTTGCCCATTTTCAATTTATGGACTACTGGAGTGGAGAACAAGGACTCACCAAGAAGCAAACCACCTCTGCAAACCAGTACCACATACAGGCTACCACCAGTGAGGGGACAGCCAGACCCCAGTCCCTTGTGGAGTGCCTGCTGGCAAACACAAAAAAGCCAATCCATCCTCCCACCCTCCCTGGCCATAGCGACCAGCTGACCAAGAGACACACAGGCTGTAATATCTATTGAGGTGAAATTCAATTTGATGCTGTGGTGTTTTTGTATTTCACTGACTTTGTGGGTCTGGGGCCAGTGGTCTGGTCATCTGTTCAGGGTATGGCAGTGTGCAGTATAGGCTCTGGGGTGTGGGCATCTCCTTCTGGGGGTGGTGGCCATTGTTGATTCTCCATCTCTTGTTTTGGAGTCCTGTATCATTTTCATTGCTTTGTTGGGTTGGGTTTTGTTCTCTTTTCTTTTGTTTGATGCTGTTATATCCGATGGCATGAGCAGCTATTTCAAAAATAGCAACATATATTATGGAAGCCATTTTGGACTCACTGTTGTCTTGTTTTACAGTTCTTTTTACACACTTTTTTTATTGGTTCTATTCTGTTCTTTTCTGCTTGATTTTTATGATGTCTGAAGGTATCTTCAGCTATTCTGAAGACAATAAGAAGCATAATGGTAACTATTGCTGATTTTCTATTGTTTTGAAGTCCTGTATCACTTACATGGGTTTGTTTGGATTGGTTTTATTCTGTTTTATTTTCCTTGGCTTTATCCTCTTTAAAATAAAATAATTTTTAACAAGTTTACCCATTTTCCTACAAATGACTCAGATTTGTCTTTCTTTACAGTTAAAAAGTACTCTGTTGTGTATAAATACATTTTCTTTATCCATTCGTCTGTTAATAGACCTATAGACTGATTCCAAGATTTAGCTATATAAACATGTGCATACATTGATCCCCACAATACGAAATCCGTACAGAGATTCCTCAAAAAACTAAACTTAGAAATCCCATTCATCCCAGCTATTCCCTTTCTAGGTATCTTCCCAAAGAGAATTTCCTCTTTTGATCTTTTTAATAACCTGTGGAGTATCCTCATTACTGATAAGAAATCAAAACTGGGTTCCATTAAGAGATTTAGGGACCAGGGATATAGATTAGCAGCACAGAGCCTGACTGGCAAGTGCAAGGTTGTGAGTTTGATTCCAGTACCAGAGAGAGAGAGAGAGAGGAGAAATTTATCCAGTATAATACACTCAGTTATTGATATTTATGTCTTGAGTATAGGACTTCTAACTGCAACTTCTGGATTCCTTTCATAGTCCTGTATGTGCTTTCAGTGTAATTAAATCATACTTAAAACCATGGAACCAACTAATATCAAAGCAGGGTCAATCAACGACTCTTAGCCCCAAAGCCAAGGATTTTTGAAGGTCTACTCAAGATGATAGTATTATACTTTAATGAGATTGTATATATGGACAACATGGGATATAGTGCTCAAAATATCTATTCTGTCATGTTAATATAATATTTATCAATACATCTATAAAACATTCAGCAGCACACCATTCTTCAAAAATGATTTTGCTATTTTTAAGTATATACACTGAGAAACTTAGATATACATTTTTGCATAGTTAGTGCTTTTTCACTATTTTTGGAAGAATGTAATCAGTGTGGCCTACGAATCTTTTGATTACATGGAACATGTAAGAGCAAGTTGGAAATTCTTTTCACAGTAGCACTTTGCAGAAAAGAAGGAGGAAATTTCCCTGTGTGCCAGAGAAACTCAACTCCACTCTAATATGCTGGCAGATAATATGCCTTTCCAGACACTGATTGAGTTAATTTTTTGCTCAATTCAAAATGCCATGTTCTTTGAAGCTATGCTGCTATCATTTGATATTATTTTAATGTATGTTTACTAATCTGCAAAATTCAGCTCATTCTCTGTTGGTTTTCTTTACCTTCGGGTAGATTAAAATATTCCTAAATACATCTTCCTTGAAGACTCCTGAAGTATTCTAAGCCTTCCCAGAAACTATTGGTCAATGTTAAACAATACTGCAAATTCTAAACTAATTCCACACAGTAATGCCCACTGGCTGAGCCCCGAAATAAGAGATGCCACCAGCTGTGTCACTGATAGATGAGAGCTGCTTCATGCTTTTATTCCTAAATAGTTTTCTTTGATATTTCACATTTTTATGATAATGTATTTTATTTTGTTTTCCCTCTTCTTCAAATTATTTCTCTCCCTGTCCCCAGCACCCTCCTCCTCTTCCCCTCCTTTTGTCACTGTGTGTCACATCAGGGGCCTCTGTGCATTCTGTCTGTCTGGCTGGCTTAAAAAGGAAGAGGAGTTGGCTTTGCCTGTTCTATCAACTTCAGGACATTAGCCAGCTCTCAGAGAAGTCTCTAGTTACCAGAGTATTGCTTGATCATTGTCCTTTCCTTTTAAAGCTGAAATGTAAGGTCCCGGAGTTGGTAACTTTGCACTGGTGCCCACTTGAAAAAAGAAACCAACTAAAAATATGCAGTTGTTACCTAGATATGAGACAGATGGTTTGACCCAGACTAAAGCTAGAGATGATGACTGAGCCTCCTGGTACTTTGGTACATAGCATGCCCGCCTTCAACACAGAATGTAAGATGCCCCTTTTCTTCCTCACTGCATCACATACAAACCTCCTCCTGCTCCAGAACATCTGAGTGCTGGAGAGTCTCTCATCTTGGAATTTCTGCATTGACAAGAATGTTCTCTTTATCAACATAGAGAGAACTATTCATCATCACTATTCTGGCAATGAATGATTTTCCTTCATTTTGTTGGGTGTTGAAATGACTATTTGTTTGCTTCTTGGACTCTGGGGTACTGTGAAAGGCATTAGGGCAACTATTCTAGATAATCCTTTGTGAGAAGACTGGGAGGGTAGAAATCTCTCATTATTTCTTTACTTTTTGTGTTTTCATATAATATTTTTAAAGTGTCTTGACCAAGTGTTCCTCTAAGTTTTTTGGTAGTGACATGTCCACTGTCTTCACAAATGCAGTTCCCTATGTTGGAAGACTTGGCATAAGATCCAGACTGTGACTGACCTGTACATAGATCTTTCCTGAGGTACAGGATCATCTGTTTCATTTCAAATCTAATCTTTTTCATTTCCCATTCGAGCACTGCATGTTGCATTTCCACACTGAACTATAAAATATGTGACTAAATCATGAAAAAGAAGGTAAATGAAATATTGTAGTATTTCAAAATAAGATTCATTTTGATATTTCTGTGCCACCAAGTTGGGAAATGAAAACTTCTACATGGAATAGGTGATATAGAAGAATTTTTTATTTTTATTATTGATTGAAAACATCATTTTAAAGATTAGAAACATTACTAACCCTCCCATGACTAAGCTTCTCCTTAGTAAAGTTTGCATTCAATTGCTTCATAAATGTCTAAGAGCGGCTATCCACTGATAAATTGCTTTGCCACTTTTGGTAGAAATAGTATATGATTAAAATGTAGTATTCTAGGTGAACCAAGATCAGCTTTTTTCAAATACCGGTTTTTAATTTGACTTCAACAACTATGTTTCTTATTTTCTTGTTGGTCTTTATAACTACATTTGCTGTAAAATGCTCATTAGAATTACCACATGTGGTCTTTGCAGAGATTATTTTTAGTACTGGTGGCTTAGTTCATTAACCCTTTGATTTTGATCACACCAACAATAAGAGGGACTAGTTACCTAAATGGTAATCATGCACATTCATGGAAGAAAACTGGGAACTGGTGCAATGGCACTTTGATATGAGAATTAGCTTTCCGTTCTCATGCTGGATTTAAAATAAGATCCTTCTACCGTGGTGACCACAGAAGTAACACAAGACTTGCTTTCTCTTGTTCCTACATGTCTGTCACATTTTGGAGTCCTCAGCGTCTTCTCCTGACTGTAGAGTACACTAAGTGGGTACACTAAATGAGTACACTTCATAAGCAGGCAAATTTAGGCTTATGCCCTAGCTCTGCCATTTGTTCACTTAGATATGCTGTTAAATTTCTCTATGTGCTTCAATGTTCTCATCTCTAATAAGGCAGTATGATTCTCACGTAGATGGGGTAAGCATTAAAACAAGATAAAAATCACAGGCAATATCATTCCATACTACTGCCTGCTCACTCTGCATGCCTGTGTGTCCTGCTACTTCTGGTATGGGGGAGCAATTGGGCTGAGAGGATGTAGAAAGACCCCAGAAAGAGGACACCCAGCCTGAGGTTGAAAGGTCTTGATCTCCAACACCTGGGAAACTCACCCAACATTCATTCAATATTTGTTGAACAAAAGAACCGATGAAACAAAGAAGTTTTGCTTTCTTTACTCATATAGCTTATCATTAATAGTAACAGAAACAATAGCTTCATTTATTGGTATCTGTCATTTGATAACCACTTTATTCTTTCACTTACATTAATTCCTTTAAAACAACCCTGATTAGTAATTTGATTCCCACTTTGCAAATGAGAGAACTGAAGCTTAGAGGTGAAAATTTTCCAGTTAGCGAGCATCAGAGCTAATAAGTGTTCTAGATGTGCTTGCTTCAGGGCACAATTTCCTGAACAAAAAGCTGCTCTGAAATAACTTCTCAAAAGTAGTGGTTTGAAAATCATCTGTTACAGCCCCAGAATGCTTTCCTAGTCCTCTGCCGGTCATCTGACTTCAAGTTGGAGGTACAATTCCAGAGCTATTCCATGAATGTCAGAGATCTACATCCCTGCCCGCAGAGTGTAGAATTTTGAGGATGTTTTAGGAGTAATCAAAAGATCTATAGCCTCCAGAACTTTTTCTATTACCTAATTCCCTTTCCTTCTGTACTTTGTAACATAGCTGACAAAACATGTTACTGGCTATGTTAAAGCCTTTCGTGATTTATCTCAGACTGTCCATACACAGGACAGTCTTCTAGCAGGTGGCCAGTTACAAACCCTGCATTAGGCAAACTAAACATTATACAACTGTCATTTCTAGGAAAACAATATTAAGTCCAGAACTGTAATTCCTGCCAGATAACATGGCATAGTAACAATAAAATAGCATTGTGCTTTGTAAAAGTATTATGTTTTTCTGGATCAGAAGCTATCCAACTTGGTGCTAGCAAAGCATACAGCAGCAATAAAATGTTATCAATACCAATTATTGTGAAGTGCACTCAGAAGACTGAACACCAAGAGATCTTTCTAGTTGGGTATTAATGATGTCATAATGGGCACAAGCCTAGTATATGAGATGTGTGAATATAGCTTTTTTTAAAAAAAAAAACCTCCATTCCATCTGACTAACAGAGATGTTTGTTATTCACAACTTTCCCTTGGGTTTCACAGCATTTTTGAAAAATCAAATTCACTGGGTATTTCACTTGTAAAAGCACACATGAAGGAGGTATTGAATTCCTTATCAAGAATCAAATTTTTATTTTTGAACAGTAATAAGAGATACATTGTGTATGTTGTTTATTTTTAATTAATTTTATGGAACAAGTCAAGAGTTATTTCAAACATAAATATGTAGACAAGTAAATTAGTAATATGTAAACAAAGTGTGAGGATGAATACTTTCAAAACATGAGTATCATCATGAGCAAATGTAAAGGGTGTTCAAGTTAGAAGACTTGGGACTAAATTGTGCTTTTGAGCAAAGGCTGCCATATAAAACAAAGGGTACCCAGTTACATTGCATTCAGGTAAAAAAAATATTTGCACAAGTGGATCTCAAATATTATCTGGGATGAACTTACAAAATTATTGTTTACTTGATACTGAAATTTAATTGGGCTTTCCATATTTGTATTTTTTGAGTCTTTTGTATTTCTTTATTCTAAATGTTCATGTATTTTTACTTGTAACAAGATAGTATTTGTTATCTACCTCTTCATGTCGTTAAGATACTCAGACCTGGTATATTAATAGCACATCATGAATCTTTTTTGACTTGCACATATTCAGCAATATGGCTATTCCTCCAAACTTAA
Source organism: Hydrochoerus hydrochaeris (assembly GCA_004027455.1). Lineage (NCBI taxonomy): Eukaryota > Metazoa > Chordata > Mammalia > Rodentia > Hydrochaeridae > Hydrochoerus > Hydrochoerus hydrochaeris. The sequence goes on along the minus strand of PVLA01000845.1, from coordinate 299,064 downwards.
GAAAAAGAAAGAGACAGACTTGGGAGCAGAGAAGAAAAAAGAAACAGAGGTGCAGGAGGAGACATGGTATTTCATGGACCATTCAGACCTCCAGCACCTGAGCACATGCCCCTAGCTGACAGTGACACGGAGGCTGTTTTCACTGGGGCTTCTGTCTCCCTATGGCGGTTCCTCTTAAAATGGGCACCTGATGGTGCAGGAGTGGGATTCTAGTGTTTAAAGATACTTATTTTTCATGCAACATGGTCCCTCAGCGCAAGCCAACTGCTTCATCTGGAGCTCAACCAAAGAAACAGAGATCTGTTCCAATAGCAGAAGAAAAAAGAAATTTTTGGCCTTATTGAGAAATGGTATGTTAATATCACATGTGACACTTCCTCAGGGATTTTTAAGGGTAATGTAACAGTAGGCAATCATATTAGTTTGAGAGCCCAATCTCCATGGAAGATGAAATTCCACTGTAATTGATGCACAAAGCATTTTGTACACTATTAAAGTACTAAACTGATGCATTTTTTCATATTCTTTTGGTTCCTATTGGTTTTATTTTTCTCATTGTCGTTATCATTATAGGAGATAAAATGATATTTAAATTTCTGGGAGTTTGCTATAAACAAATGGGAGGCAATTTGAAGACAAATGGATTCAAAGATAACTCAGATCTGGCTACTTAAGGCTAATATCTTGGAAGAATAAAAGAGTAATTGAGATCTCAGAGGGAATATTTAGAAGCAATGAGATAACTAGCTTTACATATGAGGCAAAAACTGCACAATGATAACACTTCAGTATAATGAAATTACGGGATATGATTGACGGAAAAGTAAATTTCAGAAAAAGAGATTTATTGGAATTTATGTCTAGCACATTGTAGGACAATCTTTCCTGGGTTTGGTAAGAGGAAAGTAATGCCAGTCATTTAAAAATAGACAATTAAACTTAAAGACATGCTATAGCGAATCGTCCTGTCTAACAGGAAGAAAGGTCAATAAATCTTAACATTGCTTTGCCAAATTGTTTTGAGAGTGTTCACAACCCACCTACTACTGAATAACTTATTTACCATGAGAAGAGTGCTGGGCTGGATGGCGAACACTGAAGAAAATTTAATCGTGATGGTGACTATGGTGGTGATGATGATGGTGACAGTTCATAGCTTGTTACAGCTATTTGATAGTCACCATTCCCATAGTGACTTGTGCTCTTTGACTGCATTTGCCTGTTTATTCCCTAGAACACTTAGCTGAGTGTTTTCAATCTCAGTGCTATGAGGAGTGTGTTGCTTTTAATCCTCATTTTCATTCTGGGGAAACTGAGGCACTGTGCAGCGAAGTCAGTTATCGGTGTCTCATAGCTGGAATATATAGTACCCCAGGACTCTCTGGCCCACCCCTCAGGCTACGCTCCTTCTCCATGGTCACCTGAAGATTATGCTAAGAAGGTCCAAGAGCTGGGGAGAGGGGTCAGTTAACACCCAAGATGGAGGAGTCAGTAAAATTTTCTGTGATAAACTATGATTAGAAATATGTGTCAAGGTGGAGACACATATTTGTGGTCAGGTGGGAAAGTTATTCAAAGTGGAGAACATATTGTTAACAAAGAAGAACGAACAGCTTAAGAAAGGCAAACTGACTCCCAAAGCTGGAAGTCACAAGAAAGGGTAATGCTAGCATGGCTTTCTATGACTGGGTGACAATGACAGGCACAGGTGGGAGGTTGTGTGGAGGAAGCTGAAGAGATCCTGAGGGCCTGGCAGGAAGCATGGAAACAACTGTATGAGGGGCTGAGGTGGTTACAAAATGAGCTATGGAAAGGGAAGGTAGTGAGCAAGGATGGCGAAACACCCTTTTGCTGGTTGCTCCGTGTGGAATGTGTCCAGCTGAATTTGCTGAGAGTTGTCAGGTGGATGAATCTGGCAGTGACTGGAATGCAAGTCTGGAATCTGGAGAAATCCTCATGGCTTGGAAGCAGATTATTTTTGAGTCCTCCATGAACAGAAATCTCATGAGAACATAAAGTTGGCTGGGGAAAGGAAGGTGTGAGAGCAAATGACAGAGAAAGCAGAATACAGAAGCAAGCCAGCCTTTGAAAATGGGCAGAGAAAGCATAGGGTGAGGGGTCAGACAACTGGAAAGATTCTACAAGGTCCCATCTTTCTACCTAAGAACATGGCTAGACACAATACACACACACACACACACACACACACACACACACACACGCCCTTTGCTACAGACATTTTGCTCTACATTCTACTTAAGGAATAAATATTTTTCAGAAATGTAGAGGAAGACTCTTAAGAGCAGAGAACCAAAAAGAATTTCAAGAGCCCATTTGGTCCATGTCTTTGCCAGGAGGGGCACTTCCTAAATCATCCGAAGAAGAAAATTGTCAACTCTATTTTTGAAAGCTCTCCACAGATGGCGATTCCATAAGCTTCCCTGCTAATTTGCGCCAGTGTTTAATCAGCCTGACACCCAAAGTTCTTCTTTACGTCTAACTCGGTGCTCCCTTGCTATAACTTACAATCAATTTCCTCCTCAGAGGTGGAAATGCAAAACAATCCAAGAACTCAGACAACTCCCAAGTCAAATCTTCTCAATCTTAATTGCTAGAAAGATGCATATGGTATTTTAAAATCTATTTTCAATACATACAACTTAGTTATAATGAGACAAGAAGAGATCTATTCCTACATCTATAAAAGACACTGATCGAATATTCTATGGCCCCTTTACTCTTGATAGGAATAAATAATAAAGAAATCACTTTTGAATTCCTGAACCAAGTTTTTCCAGAAAAAGGAAAAGGCGTCATTTAAGGATTTTGATGATTCTCTTTGGGGAACCATAAGCCTTTCCCTTATAATGTGGGATTTTTTGATGCAAGTACAAAATGTTCAAATGCACATAGGTTGATTATGAGTATTAGTAATGTTGCTTTTCAATTATTTGTCTTCCTGAAATAATGCCATTGGACAAGTTGCTTATTCTTCAATTCAAAAATCCACAAGAGGGTCACTCTAAACTTTCTCAAATGGCACAAGGTAGGAAGAAAAGAGATCACAAAGATAGCTGAGAAACAGCAACAAGACAAAAAATTTATATTTTGCTTTTTATTTTTAATATTGATTTGTGGCCAATCATGTAGACCTAATACTATGTAATACTTCATTAACCATAGCAATATGGCTCAACAAAGCAAAACAAAAACTGAAAGAACCATAGTATTAATGGATTCTCATGTTCCAATAAAGAGCCTCTGCAAGTTCCTGGGAGCTGTACTGTCCCAGGCCCCAAGGTTACAGGTGTCCAAAGAAAGATGGCTACAATGAGATGATTAGAGACAGGATGACCAAGGAAGGTTGACATGACCTTCTCTCAAAGACGAAACAAACCAATAACAAGAAATATGAGGAGTCAAAACATGAGCTCATTGATAAATACTAACTCCCAATCTCCTAATATTTATAAAAAGAGGTAGAAAGAGCATCACAATGAATACATAGTTATTTAAAAATCTAAAACAAAACTTCCCCTCTCAATTGCATGAAGGTTGAATATGCTATGCTATCTTTCTCTTACACATAAGTCTGGCCCCAAGAAATCATGCTCTTGCATCTACCTGTTATTATCATCCCACTTATGCTTTCTTCATTTTAATCTTTAAGACCCTGCTCAGAGGACTTAATAGGTAAGATCTTGACTTTCTTTATAGGGTGAAATGCTGCTGTGTTTCATCTCCAGCTACTCTATGGATTCAACCTATCCCAAGATAAATGGCATATTTTAATGGTTCCCTTTCTTGCCCATCTGTCTTACCCAAAATTAATGGCAAAGAAAGAACTTCATCTCTCATTCAAGCATATATGTTCATTGGCAAAAACATAGCATTTTAGTAAAGGCACGCCAAAGCTTCCCTAGTATTCCCTTTTATTATTCCTTATTATTCTACTTGTTGATGTCTTTAGTTGCACTCTTGTGGCTGCCTCAATGTTCTGAAATGGTTGAAAATGTTTACTTTTCATGGACATTGTGACCTCAGAGAAGAGCCAGAAGTTACAAGGTGCCAGCTCCAATGAATCAGGTAAATGAGGACACATCATAATGTTTGTATTTGACAGAAATTACTATTAATATTTTGAATTGATCCAAGACATCAAGGCAGCCATGAACAGAAAAGAAGACTTCCAGAGCTGCTTCTGAAAGTGAAAAAATGATGGGATAACTGTATGTGTAGTGAATGGCAGTAGTTTTAGGGGGATTCATGGTAGTATTTTTTTTTAATTTTAAATATTCTTCATATACTTTGATCACCCCTTGCATGTGATTTTAGAGAAAGACTTTAAAGAGGTGATTTAGTTAAAATGAGACTGTTAGAATGAGCTCTAATGCAAACTGATTTTAATCTCTGTATGAGACATGAAGGCTGTGTGTGCTTTGAGACAGGACAGAGAAATTATGATCATCTTCAAGTGGGAAAATAGAGGTGTCACAGAAAACCAAGCCTGCAAACACTTTGATCATGAACTTACAGCTTCCAGATCTGTGAGAAAAAAATATAGATCTGCTGTTGAAGTCACTCAAAATATCACATTATCGATCAGTCTGTGGTGTTTTGTTATGGCACCCCTAGTAAACCACTGTGCTCATTCCATGGAACCCCATAATTCCATTTTTGTTTTGCTTGGCAATTTACAACACGTTATTCAAAACTCACTTCTTCACTTAGAGGTCCGTGAAGAAAACCAAAACCAAATTAGGTCTTTCAAAGAGAAGAGACTCAACACAAGAATTTATGTTAAGTTCATATGAGATTATGAAAGAGCTAAAAGGTTAAATGAGAACTAGTGAAGTAGCCCAGGGCAAAAAGCCACCACGACCTCAAATGCTGCCATCTTAAACTGTGTCAAATGCTTGCCACTTAAGGAAAGCAACAGTGGCACGAAATTCAACGCTTCACAAAACTTCTTAATGAATTTGCATAAGGGATGAGTACATGGGTAGATGTGATGCATGAAAAGCCATATCTGAGGAGTGAGATTCAATCTGGGCTGTGGGGATTTAGTATTAGAGATGATAAGGAATAAAGTCAGATAGATAGTTCTCCAACTGAATAAAAGATATCACAACATGATTCAGGGCACAGGCCTGATTATACAATATAGAGAAGCTGACATTTTTATTTGAACCTCAAGCAACATACATCAGAAATTTCACATCATATTTGGAGAAAATCTTATTAGAGAAATGCAAAACCTAAAGAAGAGATAAAACTGAAGTCATTGTATGAGAAATGCTTGCAGGCAGAAACATTATTTAGCCAAAAGAAAAAGCTAAAATGAGAAATGGGGAAGGGTCCCATGAAAAGTGTTTTTAAAAAACGGTGCACTGAGAGAAAAGTTTCAATCTCTCTGCTCTATCACTAATCAGCTACATGACTTAGAGCAAATTTTTTGAACCTCAGTTTCCTCATCTGGAAAATGAGATAGCAACAGCTGTCCCTCAAAGGATGTTTATGAGGATCTTACGGAAAAGACTAACATGAGAGGCTTCCAATCTCGTCTCCAGGCAGAAAGCCCTCTGGTTGCACCCTAGTCTGTTAGCACATTCCTTCCCATGGAGGCTGCAGGAGGAGACTAGTGTCAGAGTCACCTCATGGCAGGGTTTGCAGAAGAGATTTGCATCAAGAATGTGTGAAATCTCCTTGCAAGGTGAAGTCATTTTGAGGTCCTCAGACTTGAAGGCAAGAAGGTAGACTAATTTTGCCTGCCCCCCCACCTCCCTGTGACCTTTCAAGTTTTCCTCTAGCCTTTCCTTCCATAAAATGCATAATTGCCCTTTCTGGCAGTTCACAGAGAAGTGCTATTCCCAGCCCTTCCAAGCAGCTCTGGATGGAAAATGCCCTTGGTTCTCAGAGACTTAACACCCGGCCCTGTGAACATGAGCACGATTATTCTCTCTGAGCAGCTCTTTTCACATGTGATAAGCTTGGCAAGTTGCCCTGGTAAGTGTCAAGCTCTGAATGTTTTTGTTTTTGCCCTGGTGGTCCTGGGGAGTTACTGGAATACTTCTGGGGATCTGTTCTGTATCAAACCCTTGGCTGATAGTGACATTGAGAAGAAGCAGGTAGGCACAAGGAGAGGGGCTCTGGACTTCATCGCATTTAATTCTGATAGCAGACTCCCTGTCTGCTCTGACTGCCTTAAAGCTTCCTTGGGTTTTTATTTGGCTGCTTCATTTTGTATTTCTCAGCATTGCAGGGCAGTGGTGTGTGTGTGTGTGTGTGTGTGTGTGTGTGTGTGTGTGTGTGTATTTCTCCCTTTTGCTCCCCAGAGAGGCTTGTCAAAACTCCTTATCTGTTGATGAATGAAAGGAATTTCTCTTGTGCTGGTGGGTCCTGGTTAATGCAGCTCTGGGCAGCACAGTGGGTCACTAAGTTAAGGGAGTACCAAAAGGGGAAGTGCACTGAAAATATCAATGTTGCTCTCTGGTGCCAGGAAGTGCCATCAGCAGGCATTTTCTTGGGGGGAAGGAGGAGGTAGCAGCAGGGGAGGGAGACAAGCAGAGGTGAGGCTAATGGAAGCATCTTGGGTTAATTCACTCCAATGGGGAGAGAGACACTCGTACCAGTTAATGTTGTCTTTGGCATTTGCAGCGTTTCATTCCCCTTTGACATTTGAAAACGTGCTGAGGAGCTTGGCTATATTTTTAAAGCCAATGAATCAACGCCACTTCTTTCTCATTGGGCTTTTTTGGTTATTTGAACTTAGAAGATTCATTTTCTTAATTTGCTCTGGGCTTCAATCACCTGAAACTTTCCTCTAATTATAGCAAACAAAGGAATTTAGACTGTGATATTTATTGATATCAGTAGTCTTTGCTGCCTTGTTAAATTTTTCCCTCCAATTACCCCTTACAGAGGACCTGCATAGGGTGATGTCTCATTTCATATATAGTGAACACGCTGATCAAGGAATAATAAAGGACAATCACCCAAGATTCGCAGTTATACGTATAAATGACACCATTGTGCATACAAACCCTAAAACTGCTAAAACAAAAAACAAAGAAAAACTTGGAGTGGGAGGGAAGAAGAAAGGACAACGACTTTCCAGTGGTCATCAGTGATTCTGCTTAGTTGCTCCAGCCAGGCGGGACTGTACTCAGGCACCTGCATCTGTGATGCTAGAATGGCTGGTTCTTTTTTCCCATGACCCAGAGTAACACTGAATGTGCTGATACAATGCACTGATATTATGTCATTATGTCTCTGTAGCTTCATCATTAATTTTCTAAGAGCATGCATGATAAGGATGTGTGAGAAATGTACCCTTTCCCTAGTCCTGGGAGACGTTGCTAGGAGTGTACTCTAGGTGACAGCCCTTAGAGTTTTAAAAAAGAAAATGCATCCGAAAAAAAGTTAAGGAGCGAAACATGAAAAGCTAAAGGGTTTGGTAGAGTAACCAGGTCAGGAATTGGAAAGCTCAATTTTAGAAATGACGTAAAGTGAACACCTTGGAATGCTAATGATAACAGGATATTTCTCAGGATAAGAAAGAACTCAAGAGGAAAGCTCAGGATGTTAAATCAGGAGGCCTGGGTTTAAACACCAACTTCATGTCTTGCTTTATGTGATTAGCTTCAACTCAATCACTCTAAACCCCCATGTACTTTTACTAAATGGATACACTGTGAGAATGACAGCTACCTTACTTGTGTAGAGAAATTTATAATCTTTAACTTAAATTTGTTTTAATCCAATAGTAATCCATCAACCATTTTCTAGAAGTGTTGCAGTACATACATGTCTGAATGAAGAGAAAAAAGTTCATTCATTTATTTGAAAAATAAAAAAGATAGTGCAATAAAGCAGACTTCTAAATGGTGTAAAGCTTACTGGTTTTCTTTTGAGCAGATGGAAAATTCTTTGCCAGAATTCTGCTTGTTCAGAAGGAATGGGTCTTCTCAAACTGGCCATTTCAGGCTCTGATATGCCTTCTACCACACAGAAGGGAAGGAATATAATTGCACTTCTTATGTTAACAGGATGACATAATAGTCTAATAATGGAATCAGCAATCTAATAAGTGAGTGGCAGCCTAATATCTTAGCAAAAAATAAATTCACTTACTTCCGCTCACTGCCTTTAGAAATTATGCTTTTGGTGATTTTTATATTGGAGATAAAAAAAAAAGGACAAGGAATTTGGGCTCACATGTCATTCTGTGTTACACACGCCGATAGCCTCCTCTCCATCTATTGGCAGATCTTGCAGTAACCTGTCCCTTTGTGGCTGAACTCTGGACTCACTACCTGAGGAAATACCTTATGAAAGTAATAAGCTATCTAAACTCCTTTTTTTCTGATGAATGAATTCTAAAGGCTTCTCCTCACAGCCCTGGCACTGGCTGAATTCCTTTTGCTTGTTACATTTGGGGGTGGCAGGGTATCACAAAGACTCTTCAACCTGGATCTCCTATTTCACTTCACTTTTTATCAACTTTATGCACTTTTTTTTTTTTTTTGTAACAGAAATCAAACTCAGGGCCTCATGCTTGTTAGACAAGAGATGTGCTTCTGAGCTACATCCCTGACCCAGCTTTGTGTTGTCTTGCTGCTTCTATTCTCCTAGCCAGCTCTAAGTGATCTCACACACCTGCATCTGGGATGCTAGAACCGCTAGTTCTTTTTTCTCATGACCAATATTAATATTGAATGTGCCCAAGACATTGCATGCAACATAGAGATCCCAGTCTTTGGGAAATAGCCCCTAAGGAGTTGAGGTATACAAAGGAGAGCAGATCTAAAATCCAGAATGTCATGCTGTGTATGCCAAAAGAAAGGCCCCACAGATCTCTTCCATCCACCTCACTTTGCAGACAAGGAAACTGAACTCTAAGGAAAGGAAGAGTCTGACAGAGGTTGTAGATAAGAGTTATTTATGCCCCCTAAATGTAAATTTGGGACTTAAAACACACATTTGAGATAAAACAGACTTTTGTTTAAGGAAATGAACAAGAGACAAATGAGAATATTTGAAATCCATATGGTTGGGATTGGGAAGAAAGTTAAAAATTTTATGTGTGTAATGGGACAGAAGCATAAGAAAGTAGAGACAGAGCTTTCAAAAAAGAAATTAACCAGAAAAAAGTTAAGGAGCAAAGAATGAGAAGCTGAAAGGTTTGGTAAAGTAACCAGGTCAGGAATTGAAAGGCTTGATTTTAGAAATTATGTAAACTGAACATCTTAGAAAGCAAATGATAACAGGATATTTCTAAGAGTAAGGAAGAGAGAGCTCAAGAGAAAAGCTCAGGATGTTAAGGATGGCTTAAAAGACTAATACGAGTGAATTTTTGGAAGTGGTCCTTCTTTCCTTAAGTGAATTAGAGAAATTAGAGACAAACTTTGCCTTAGTGTAGACATAGTGTAGAATAGGCTGTAGCCAAGATGTTCAGCAAAACTAGATAACCGTGCACAATTTGCTGACCTGCAAACAACTGGAGACCTGTAAGCAACCTTCCACATTATGAGATAAGGTAGGTCTTGCAATCAAACCAACTGGCTGAGTGTGAAATTCTAAAGACTATGACTTTTTTTCCTGTTCTTCACTCTTTTGAATTTGGAATGGATGACTGCATCTGTCACTAGGAGTTTATTCAATGACAAATTCAGCAGGAGTGAAAAAGGACTGCATACTAAACATTTGAAGCTTTACTGTAAGTGAAAATAATATCGATAATATATGGTCTGGTTTAGGGTTTTTTGTTTTGTTTTGTTTTGTTTTGTTTTGTTTTGGGTACCAGGGATGGAACTCACAACCTTGCACTTGCCAGGCAGGTGCTTACACTGCTAAGCTAAATCTCCTGGCATCTATGTGCAAATAATTTCAGAAACTAATACTGTGGCAACTCCAGGATCACATCGACAATGCTGATACCTCTTCTGCATCACTGGATGTGTAGGCTTTGATGGAAAACACATACAAAAATTAGTTATGTTCCTTATTCCGTGCATGATTGGTAGATCTTGTAACACCTCATGAGTAAGGTGTGTGATAAAGCACATGTTTATTACCATTACAGAGGAACACTGAATATCCAAAATATAAAAATGAGTGTTTACAGTCTCTGATATGCTCTTTAAGTTTTATCTGTGTATGAAATAACATTTTGCTTAGAGTTTATAGCTTTCCTTAGCAGTCTTTGCAGTTTTTGGTTAAGCCAGTTCATCATGTAAGTGAGACTGAAATTTAGTTTTCAATCATCATTTATTTTAAAAAAGTAGAAATGAAAAAAAGGTTTAACAAATAAAATAACATCACTACAAGTTACAGACTTAAATAGCTATTTTTAAAAGAAAAGTGCTATCTATAAAACTATGCAATAAAATTTCTGCAGAAAGTCAGAAAAACAAGGGGGGAGATAAATCAGAGATAGGAAGATGAATTATTCAGATCTACCAAGTGTCATTCAAGCTGTTCTGTTTTGAAGATTCACTCATTAATTTATTCCTTTAGATAATCTTATTAAATAGCTACAAGGTGCTTGACAGTACAGAATAACAGAACAATGTGTTACCCTCAAAAAAGGTTAATGTTGGCAGTAAAAACTCTTTCCATACAAATATCTCTGGTGTAATACATGTTATAACGAAGTTTGAAATCAATATAGAAGGGGATAGAAATATGAGTGTTCCTTATAAAGGAAGTGACATTGAAAGTAGGACCTAATAGAAGAGTAGAGTATTTGTAAGTCAACAGAGTAGCAAAAACACATTATAGACAGAGACATTATGTTGTATAAAGTCAGAGTTATTGTACATTTCCAAATCATATTTATGAAAAATAAAGATACCCATAAAATTAGATAATATGATTATTCAATCATTGCTGCTGAGAAATAATGTATTCTTATGGGAAAATTAAATTAAATCCCTACTTCAAATTGTACATGGTGAGAAATTAAATTCCAATTGGGTAAATAACATGAAAATTCTAGAAAAAAAATGTAAGCAGTCCTATTTACAATTTTGAGATAGGCTAAATAGTAAACACATGTATATGTTATTTATTGAAGTATTGTAATAGCAGACTATTCACATTTAAATAAGTGCTACACAAAAGAGATCATAAACTAGATAAACAGACACTCCAAGACCCAGGAAGAGCTTCTGAAAAGCATATCATAAAACAAATTATGATGCAGAATTTTAAGGAAAACATGGGAATTCATGGGAAATAAATCTCAATAGAAAAAGAAGCAGAGTTATAAAACAGGTAATTCAGAGAAAGGGGAAAAAGATGGTCCCATGCCTTACTGCTTTCATAATCTGGGAAAAGCACAATTATATATAATTTTAAATTTACCAGTTTGGCAAAACATGACCTGTTTAGCTGACTGTGGTGGTATATACCTATAAAAGAATGAGGCAGTCAGGAAAAGGAGGCAGGAGAATCTCAAGATCAAGGTCAGCAAATGTGACTAGTAAGTAAGACTCTGTCTCAAAAACAAAATAAAACAAAAATAATCAAAAAGGTCTGGGGATGTAGCTGAGTGGTAGAGTGCTTACCTAGAAGTACCCTAGGTTCAATTCCCAGTACCGTAAACAAACAAAAACATGAAAACGATAGATGTAGGCAGGAGATATAAAATAAATACATCATTTTAACACTGAGCAAAAACTAAGTTACCGGTTTATGATACCATACATAAAGTGTGGAAAGATGCAAGACAATATTATTTGCCTTAAGGAGCAAAAGTGCAAAAATGTATATAGTGCTGAAACTAATAAATACCAAATTCATGATCGGTGTACCTTTGTGATGATTTCTTTGTCCCAAAATGAATTGAAGTGTGTGTCTATGTACTAGTGCTCATTAGAGGGTGCCCCACAATTTTTTGTATGTTCTTCGTGTTAGTCAGCATTCTCAATTATTTGTACAATTATTTGTTTATCTGGTTTGTGATCTCTTTTGTGTAACACTTATTTAAATGTGAATAGGCTGCTATTATAATACTTCTAAAATACATCTAAAGAGATGTATCTAAGTGATCTAAATTATCTAAAGAGAAGCTTTGATGTTTGTGATAGTCCTATAATCAGTAGAGATTAGCACAGGATTGTGGAGATGATTTATTCACTTAGTTTAAAGGAGCCTCTCTGTCTGTCCATCCTAATGCAGTGCTCACAGTATGCAAGCATCTTGTTCCTAAAAGCAGTCTGGATGCTCTTACAGGGGAGGAAATCCTCAGCAGTTAAGAACACGTTAAGGCCTATTGTAATTTGTGATCATGAAACACAGTAAGTAACAATTAAGTCTCAGGCTGGGAAGCATCCACCATTTCATCAATATATCAGAACCATTTGTTTGGGCAGAACTGACAGTCATTTGAGCAGGTCCCGCAGGGGCTGGACTTGTTGGAAGCTCATTCACTTTCTAGCAAATGATACCGGATTGTAGGCTGAGGTCTTGGCTGAAGTTGTCAGTTGAGTGGCCTGGGCTTCCTCACAGCATGTGGGCTATGTTACTTTTCTAAAATTGCCACAAACTTAGTGAATTAAGACAACTTAACTCATCATTTGATAGTACTATAGTACTGAAGTGTAATATGGGTTACAATGCAGTTGTCACCAAGCTATGCTTCATTCCCTTGAGTTATGAAGGTTCTAGGGAAGAGTCAGTTGTCTTTTCCCAGTTTGTGAGGCTGCTACATTCCTGCTCTCATGGACTCCTTCCTACATCCTCAGGTGCCTTTCTCTGTGCCTTTCTTCTCCAATCACTTTTCTTCTGACTCTGAACTTTCTGCCCCTTTCCACATGTTGGGACTTTGATTTAGTCACATTTGCCAAGTTGCTTTGCCATGTAATATAATATATTCATTCGCAGGTCTCTGGGATTAGGACATTGACATCTTTGGGAAGTTATTATTCTGTCTTCCACAGTAGCTGAACTGGAAGGACAAGTAGTGTATCCTAATAGAGAGCCAGGAGTGATGCTTGTAACACGTTCCTGAATGAAGAGCCACACGTCTCCTACCAGACTGTTCTTCATCAAAGTGGTCATGATGCCCACAAGGTTTCAGATCGAGGGAGGACACTCTGCACTTACTGATGTTGAGAAATAAGGTTTGTGGAGGAAGGAGGTGCAGAAAAATATTATTCTAGACATTTTGATGAATTGTAGAATTCTGCAAATAGTGTAGTTAATGAAAACATAAGCTTAGGTGTCCAAATGCCTATAGTATAAAATTGTGGTTCCTTTACCTAGTAGTACAAAAGTGTACTCTTGAGGAACCCAATGTTTCCAACCTCAAATTCTTTTATCTGTAAAATAAGGAAAATAATACTACATCACAAAAGGTAGTTGTCAGAATTACAGGAGATAACCTAAATAGAGTACTTAGTATGATACTTGGCTCTCAGTGAGGTCTCAATTCATGTTGCCACCTACTAGTTGTATGAATTTAAGCAAAACATTCAATCACTTTCAAATTATTTTCTTCTTGTGTAAAAAAACAGTGATGAGAATACTTACTTTGCAGGATTGTTGTGAAGACAAAACGATTTAACTGTGGTTGGCAAGTAATAAGCATTTGATAAATAGCATATATAATCACTATATATATGACTATATATAATTATAAAAGTGAAATTTGATGGATTATTCCTAATCATCACGCAAAGAAAGCAATAACATTGTACCAAAAAAAGGAATTAAAACTGTGAGACCATATGTGCAAAACTGTTAAACCCAAAACTTATTTGTTAAATTTAAGTTTTTAATTAGGTTTTTCAAATATGTACCACAACAAAAATTATCATTCAAAAAATATTGTGAACATTATAACAGTATAAATGTGCATGAACATTGTAACAGTATAAACATGTGCAATGAGTGATCATAAAGAGATGACAGTGGGGCCTTCTGGGTAGGGATTGAACAATAATACTGATAAAAGAAATGAAGCCACAAAGCAGAGAAGGAAACCAGTCTCTGTGTGGATTTGATGATGGTTAATCCAGTCTGGGCTAGAGTGGACTCTGAGAGCCGTATCTGTCTAAGCTTACTGAACCAAGCCAAGACTGCTTGGAGCAATGCCTTAATTACATTCTGATTAGAATGGCGCTGCTTAGAAGCAGACTCCAAATTAAGTCATTTTATTCCTCTAGTACTGCTATGTGCGATGTTTATAAGTCCATGAAATAAAAGATATACTGTTTTTAAAGTTGTTTAAATGCCTTGCCTTTTTTTCTCTTACAAAGGTAGAGAGATCTTTTTCAAAAATAAGACTGTATATGTTGGATGAGAGTCAGAGTTGGCAGGTACACACAGCTCAGCAAGGCCTGCCGAGATCAGGGTACCGTATGTCACCAGCAAATCCACCAGGGTCAGCTTCACCGACATGACAAAGCCAGGCTCCTGTCTGCAAAGGCCCCAGGCTAGGGGTGCTAAGTTCCACAGTTAGTGTCAAAATAATTAATACTTTTATCTTTGAATTTGAGTTTGTATTTTGTAAGTGATGGGATGATAGAAATTGTGGACAGGGTGGCTTGAGACGACCACCAGCCACCTCCTCATTTCACTGGGATGGGTTTTAGCAGCTGCATAGCTTCTTCTAAATCTCAGGTCCCGGTACTTTCTCCTTACCTTTCCTATACCATGGCTACTTTCAACCAACGGACAGAGTTGAGTCAGCTGGGGAGACCCATGCTTTGCCACTGTCCTCTGCACCTCTGGCTACTTGGTAATAGCAGAAAGAAGGTTGGGATAAGTGAAGCCTGCGCCCTGCAGAACCTCCAAATAGGAATTGGGGTGACTCTACACACCTTGGGTTAGCAGTGTCACAAAGAGGATGTTCTTATTCATACCTGAACAAGGTGTCTAACTCCCCTTCTTCATCCCCTGGGATCCCTCAGGCCACCCATGAATCATAGCTGGAGCAAAGAACCTAGAAAAAGGTGACTTGACCAACAGATAAGGACTGGTATCCCAGGTGTCTGCAAGGTCTCTGCTCACCTTGTGCACTCTGCCTGAAGAAGAGTGACATCAAAAGTTAATAGAAAACACCAGGAGAAAGTTGCCAACAAGGAGATCTTAGCAGAAAAGAAAAAATTTGTGTCTTAGTACTTTTACCAGCACTTTCTTCCTGCATTTTGAAGAAGGGGACCAGATTTTATTTTGCACTAGGCTCTGCAAATTGCACAGCTTCCAATCGATTGTTGAATTTCTTAATTTTCTTCAACTCTAGGAGAGGTGAGAATAACTTAAAACACAACAGGGACATTTTAAGCCTGACACAGAGGGGGCAATTCTATTTATTGGGGATGGCAGCAAATCCTAAGGTGAATCAAACGGCTTCAATATGGAGCTCAACCAACTCTCAAAATAGTCTTTAAATTGGCCGCTGGCCGGCACTCTCCAATTAAACTTGCATTCTGATTTCATTTCTGTGGTTGGCTCTTGGCACTTTTTTAACTGAAAGCAGACTTGTAATTGGCTAAAACTACATAATGATTCTATGGGTATTCAAAATTACTGTTTACTTATGGTTATTTCTCTTTTTAAAAGTTTTTGCTGAACACTAATGATGGCTTAGCTTATATCAATGGAGGTGAAGTAGTTACACCTGAGGAACTTTATAAACCAACCTAGAATCTGTTCTCAAATATTCTGATGCTCTTCCATAAAGGACTTGATTCTCTGTAGTAAGAGTTGCCCCTGGATAGCAGGAGTAGCCTCCCCTCAGGCTTAGAAAAACATTATTGATCTAGGATTTTCAAATCACAACCTCAGAACCAATTGAATAATAGAATACATTTTTCAAAAGGTATTTTGTACTAGGTATATTTCTTTTCAGGCAGATACTACTGGCTTTTCACAAATTAATAAATATCATGAAGCTTTAAATAACATTTTTCCACTCATATTTTATAATCTTAGAAAATCTGGGAAAGTTTAACTTATCACAATGCATGTTTTTCTTTGGAGGGGTCCTGGGGATTGTAACTAGGGCTTTCGCACTGATCTACATTTTCTGTCCTATTTTTGATTTTGGTAAAAGTTCTTACTAAATTGTCAAGTTTCCCAGACTGGTCCCAAATTTGCTATCCTCTTACCTTAGCATCCCTGAATTTTAGGGTTACAGGTGAGTGTCACCACACTTTTTTATTTCTTTTCTTCACATTTCTTTATCATGTGAAGTTCACAAAGTAGTCACACAGTTAACTAAGTGCTAGCAACTTTTTAATGAATCCATAGTTTTATTTTCAATTATCAATGGATAATGAAAAAGGATATGTTAATAAGTAGCTGAAACAGAAGAAAGGATAAATCTGAAAGAATTTCCTGATACCTTCAGCATGAAAGATAAGAGAACAGACATAAAGAAGACACATCAGTGTTAGGCTTAAAAAGCTGAGTTGATGATGATGGTTTACCTAAGTAGAGGAACCGTACATGCAGGACTGAATCTGTGATTCTGTTTTAGACTTGATGAGCTTGAGAAGTCTTTAACATTTAACTGGGGAAATCAAGGATACAGTTAGACAAAACAAAAATCTGAGTGAAATGGAAATGTCACAGTTGAATACATACATTAAGGAGCTTATAAACTATAAATTTTATGTGAAGTTATGAAAACTAAATGAGGTCAACTGGGACAAGATAGCACTAGATAACAGCAGCACGTGTGACCCAACATGGTAAAGCATCCCAGCATCAAGAATCTCAGTGTCAAATCTGAATAGCAGTTTTGAAAACAAAGAAAGGAGAAAGAACTGGGGATTCATTTGTTGGTAGTCTGTGCTGATGCTAAGGAGAGTTTAATTGGGTGGTAGAAAAGAAATGGAAATTGAAAAGTTGAGAATAGGGTATGCATTATGTACAGCATTTCCATGAGTATTGATGTGAAGAGAATGAAGAAATTGATACTAACTGCAGTAGGACTTAAATTGCTTTAGTCCATTATAAAAGAATGTTAAGTTTTTAAAAACAAAGTTAGCAAGCCAACCCCTTCCTGTGAGTCAGCAGCATTTGCAGACTGCTAGAAAGAAAAACAAGAAGCCAACCCTTCCCTGGGACCCAGTGACAGTCATGGGCCATGGAGAGGAAAAACAAGAAGCCAACCTCTTCCTGTAAGTCAGCAGCAGTTGTGGGCCATGAGGAGAAGAAAGAAGAAGCTATCCCCTTCCTGTGAGCCAGTGGAAGTCACAGGTTGCAGGAAAGAGAAACAAGAAACCAAACCCTTCCTGTGAGCTGGTCAGTGACAAGAAGAACTGAGCCCACCTTCCCTTGTAAGCAACCAGCTGATCAAAAGAAACACAGGCTGGGATGAGAGCTACTGAGGTAGGAAAAAACAACTTTATTCTTGTGATGTGTAGTATTTGTTTCACTTTGCAGACCTAAGGCCTGTGGTCTGAGCATCTATTTGGAGGATAACAATATGCAGTTTAGCAACTATGGGGGATTTCCCTCTGAAGGTGGTAGCCATTGTTAATTCCCTATTATCTTGCTTTAAAGTCCAGTCTCATTTTCATTATTTTGTTTTGTTCTGTTTTGTTTTGTTTGATTTTATTATATCTTGTGTCACGGGAAGCTGTTTCAAAAGTAACAGTTGATTATTGTGCTTTGCTTTCCTTTCTCACATGCTTCATTCCTTGGACATTACCTAATCCGTACTGGTTTATCTATTTATGATTGAGCTCCTTCACTAGAGTATAGGCTTCCCTAGGGAAGTTTTGTACATTTACTGCTACTCATAAAAATGTGCTAGACACTGAATTGTGTCCTTACTTCCCTCAAGGCTGTATATAAATGCCACTTTTCCAGAGAGGCCTCTCCTGAAAACTCTCTCCTAGGGCTCCCCCTGCCTACATCTTTTCTTTAACATGTAGAATTTTTCTTTAATGTATGGAACTTCTTCCATAGTGACTTTCTCAACAATGTTCCTGCTTGCTATCTAACTCCCTTTGCAACAATTCAAATTTCACAGAAGCAGAAATCTTTGCCTGAAATGTTTACTTGGCGTAGTATGTGCCATATAAGGCATGCTTAATAAATATTTGTTGAATAATTGAGCAAATATAGATCACTTCTCAAGAATCAAATTTAAAATGTTTACATTTAGAGAATAAACTAAATAATAGGAGGTAATCAATGTTTAGGGAATCCTTCAGGAAAAAAAAAATCTCTAAATGATACTCAAGTCCTACAGCATTTCCATCTAACAAGGCTTCTTTGTCATAAAACAGATGAGCCTGGAAGCAACAGGTCCTGTATGTCAAGGTTGTCAGGACCTGTTCCATGCTGATGTCCATCAGCAACAAAAGAGAATGGGAAACACCCGCAACAATCCTGCCTAATTTAAAGCCTCTCTATTAAGTTAGCCTGGTAACTGGCTTTCTTCAACAACCATATTTCCATTAGGAGGGAGAGACTTTCTTTTGTATTCCAAAGAAATTAGAAGGAAATTCTAGCTAGATTTCCTCTTGAATCCCAGGTTTGTGCTTCCTGTTGAATGTTAAGAAAAAGTAAGGGAGGTCAGAATCCTCCCCTTCTCTCACTAGAATTTTAGATGTGTAACTAGAGTACATTTTGCCGACTCCTCTGTTGCCTTACTACTGATTCCCAGAATAATCAGTGCCTACTGTGGAGTGAAAAACTTTCATAAAATCAGGAGGATTTTCTTTTAATAGCCTGGAGAGAGCTCTAGTAACACCCAGGCGTACCCTGATGCGGGGGAGTGAAGATTTGGTTCTTACTGGTTTGTGGAGGCTGCCATAGGGGCATTTCTTAGGGGCAAGGGCAACAGCTTGGCATTTAAATGCTCTGTAGATTCTCCCCATTTTCATGGTGAGAAGACAAGGACACAGAAAAGCTCATGTTGTACAGTCTAGTAGAAAAAAATAGCTATTGCTGGGGAGTTTGACACAAGTAGTGTTATTACTGTATGTGCAGTAGATGCTTTCAGTGGTCCTTGTCCATACCACGGACAGTGTAGCAACCCAACAACCCAACTTCTAACTGCTGGCACCTGATTTTCATGCCTCAGGGTTTTTACCTGTTTCTGGAGCCTGTTTGACTACCCACACAGGACAGAAATTCAGTGAACTTAACAATCCCCAGGAGCAGTCTTAGCCCTTGCTACACATGAGCTGGTGTTCAAACACCCCAGCTCCCTAACTTGTCCAGTAAATTTGCCCTGGAACAAGTGTTTCACATGGAATCCTAGGGTTTTCCTAGTGAGATCAAGCTACAATCATCTGTGATGGTGATTGGTTTGAGAATGTGACATTTATTGGCTCTCTTCCTGTCTTACTTCCCTTATACTCACTTGCACTAGTACATTCTTTTATCTTCTAAATAAACGAGTTCTGTGCAAACTATGATGTCAAGTCTGCTTCTGTGGAAACTCAAAGACACATGCTTACCCAGGTCATGTCTTCAGCCCTTCAGCCTGATTTAAATGTGGCAGGTGAATTTATTTATTATGGAAAATATGATCTCCTTGATAAGCCATATTCCCTTCTTTAGGAGAAGAAACCTCTGGGAATGTTTATTACTGCCCTTTCTAGTAATTTTGGTTCTTGTGGTTATCAATAACAATTCGTTAGGTAAAATAAGGTTTGTGAAGTGACTTACCAAAATCTTACTGCTATTTGGTTTTTGTAACTGAAGCCATAAATTCAATTTAGATACTTCTTAAAACTTAGTAAATATTACTTGACACACAATCGAGTGTTTCATATCCCTTTTCCAGACTTTCTCAGCTGTGCCTGACTTGATAACTTCCTACTGCTTTTATTTCTGCACAATGTAAGAGACAGAGTCTGCCTTGTCCCAAACAGGCAATCTTCAGAATTCCAGAGAGACAAGGGCAAGTTCTGCAACACAGAACAGTCTCTCTTTTGAGACTTCTCTTACCTGAATGAAACCAGGTTGTTCCTTTCAGGGTAGCGCCACTCTCCTTACCTTCTTGTTCTGCCAATTTCTGCAGCCACTAGCTGTCCCCATGTAGTGGCAGAACTAATGTTTATGGATCCTTCTTGCTGCACTGGAGAAGTACATGTGAGCCGCGGTGTGCTTGTACTGTGGCTGTGTCCCTGTGTCTCACCCAGAGAACATACTTCTCCAGAGATACTCACGCTCACCATCTCCCAGGCCTGGACCCTGGGGCAGCCCTCATCCAGGGGATAGGTGTGCTCTTCAAGTCACGCAGCTGCTGCATGGCCGTAGCTCATGAAACCCTGGCTTGCCTCAGCCTCCTGCAGGACCAGGCTTGGGTTCCTTCGGCCGGGCTCCATCACCATCACATCTGCCTCTTCGTGAGCCTGGAAGCCCCTGCACTGGGCTGACCTCCCCCCAGTACACGGAGGTTCTGGTTTCTCAAAGTTCTGTTTTACATAATCCAGAAGCGTCATCAGCATGACTTTTGAATTAAAAACAGTTTTTGGTCAACAATGCTTTGAACAAAATATACAAGTATTTTTCTCTTTCTAGAGATTGAACATCAAACTAGAAAAGACTTAATGACTATATTTGAATTACTTAGATTTTTAAAATAATTAAAAACCAAAAAACCCCAAAGCCAGCCCTTGGTTTCATCTTCCTTGACAGTTTTACTGTCTTGTGGCTGCTATTGTTTGCCTTTTTCCCCAGTTTATGTGTGAAGAGATGTATTGTGGTTAATTTCCTTCTAAAGAACAATTCATCTAGGGCAATGGATTCTGTATACATCTGTGAGGCTCTTAAGTATCTCATGCATTATGTGGCCCAAATGGCTACATTAGAAAAAAAATCCCAATTAGTGAAATTTAAATATGGAATTTCTTTGAATAGCAATTCTCCTTTCATATGTTACAGCACCCTGATCAATGGCACCAAAAAGCAAGAGGTTTCTCCTATTGCTATATATTTTTATTTCCCTCCAAATATCAATGCCACATCAACTGTTAATCTGAAAACCCTCATTTAACGTCAGCTTGCTCACAGTTATGAAAATTCAGGTAATGTATTCCTGTTACTAATTGTATTTGAGAAAGTGTTATTAATTTCATATATCAAGTTCGTAGTGGCCATCTGTTCCTTCCGAACTGCTGCGTCTCCCTCCATCTGCCCTGTTTTTCTTCTGCTAATCGGGTGGCAAGGGCTCAGATGATCGGGAAGTTTCTCTCTGACTTTTGATTTGTCACTCATCATCAAGCCAGCTGTGCATTTGTAACAGACTCCTCCGATGGGTGGTGGTGAATTTAAATCTGTCTGGTTTTCTTTCTTTCTTTCTTTCCTTTTTTCTTTCTTTTTTTTTTTTAGTAAAACTTTTTGTCAAAAAAATGTTTAAAGGAAGCCAGATTGTATTTTCTACACTGTAAAATGTGCTTTGCTGCCACTAATTTGGCTGCATCTGCAGTCTCATGAATATAGATGAAGGTACATGGCCAGGATATTATTAGGGACTGCAGCAAGCAGGGAAGAATTTTAAATGTGGCAAGATATCATAGTTTGGATTTCTGAGAACATTAGGACAAACTAACGTGAAACTGCTGACATTTGCTAGCTTGAAGTTCAGGATGAGTTTTTGAATCTTAACCACAAAGATTCTTCTTCGAATATTTTTGCATGTGTGTGGTTGACTGGGGTGAGAGGTTGTGAGAAGGATTTTGGGAGGATATTAAGCCAAATGTTTTCATATCAAATTTCTTCACCTTTTCTCCCTGAAATCATGGAGTCAGTGTGCATGTGACTTGTTTGAGTTGATATCCATAACTGAGTGGGTGAAACATGGCATTGGCTAACATCATGACTTTTCCAAGTAACTCGAATTTACCCTGTGGGATAAAACATTACATTTACAGGTTTGCCTCCTCCTCCTCCTTCTCCTCCTCTTCTTCTTCCTCCTCCTTCTCCTCCTCATCATTCTTCTGCTTTCTCTCTCTCTCTCTTTACCCCCCCATCTCTTTCTCCTCTTTCTGCTGGTGGCAAAACCTATGTCCTCATATATGTTAGGCACATACACTACCACTGAGCTATACCCACAGCCCAAGCTTACAGATTTTAAAACTGGAAAAAATGACTCTAGGATATCAGTTATTTATTGTTTATAGTTGTTTATGATGTATTTTAATGGTAATAACAGATTACAATATAAGCCATAAATATTGACTGAAATGTCATTCATCTTTTCTTATAAGCATTTTTCTCCAAGTCTGGTACAATCACCTCAGATGTTAACAAAGATTAAACAAATTTTATTTTGCCTTTGGAATGATTCAGTATAACTTGACTTGAGGAAATATTCAACACACATTTTATAAGGCTGTATCAAGAGGAAATTGAAATGGTAGGATAATATGTATGTTCAAGAAAGTTACAACCTGTTAACTATTTGATATAGTAAGCACTCAACCACATTTCCAGTTGTAGCCATTAATACAGTAAACAATTGCCAGATAGACATACATACAAACATTCATACAAACACTGTAAAGTGTGTTAGCTCTGAAACAAAGATGAATGATATCTACTATATATTTAATCAGTTAATATTCTTGTGTTAAAAACTTAAATATTTCTTGTTGAATACATATAGCAGAAACAAATAGCATAATGGTGATCTCCAGAAAGTGAGGGAAGAGTGGAGAGACATTCATCAAAGGACACAAAATTTCATTTAGACAGGAAAAATAGGTTCAAAAACTATTGTACACCATGGTGATTACAGTTACTAAAAATTTATTACCTGAATTAAAATTCTAAGAGAATAAATCTTTGGTGTTCTCATCATTAAAAATTACAAGTATGTGACACTTTGCCTATGCTGAATATTTTGGTTTAGCTATGCCACAAGGTGTACATTTATTAAAATATCATACTATACACTACAATATCATATTTACTCATCAATTTGAAAAAGTGAAAATTTTTGTGTTTATTTCTCCCTTATAAGCTAGCATTTCAGCTAAAAATAAATTGTCACTCTTGCTTTACATTGTTCAAAATGGTAACATCAAGAAAGCCCTGAGAATTTACATTTCAAAGTACAAAAACTTGTGTCATTATACCTGAGATGGGTTGAATTGTGTCTTCTAACAAAGATACGTTGCAGTTCACCTCTGACCCCTGTAGATTTGATCTTACTTGGAAACAAGGATTTTTAAAATAAAATCAGTTTAAGATGAGGTCATTCTAGGTTCAGCTGGGCCCTAATCCAATATAACTGATACTTGATAAGAAGTGAGAACAAGGCAAAGTGTTGGTGAGGATGGAGTCAGAGACTGAACAACAAACCTAAGCCAAGGAGCACCCAGGGTTCCAAAAAGCTAGGAAGTGACAGAGAAAGCTCCTCCCTGGTGCCTTTAGAAAGTGTGATGCTTGAGCACAGACCTCTTGTTTCTGTGCTATGAGAATCCATCAGGTTTGTGGTGGTTTGTTGCTATAGCACTAGTAACTAATACCAAAGTGCAATTTAAGTCATAAAAGCAAGGAGTTTGACAGATAATTTTTTACTTTCCCAAATTTAAGTGTAATTTCAACATAGGATGTCAAAAGTCCTTGTTTCATAGCACAAAGGAGAATACTTACTAACATTCTATAGTTTGTGAGTAGTTTTCTCTCTTCAAATGTTGCATGAAAAAACAACACAACTGTGTAACTCTAAAATATTTTCAAAGTGCCATAGTTAGTAATAGGAGAAAAATGACAGTGGGAACACCAGGTGTAAAGCATTTCAGGGAACAGTAAGAACCTAATATTTTGTATTCCCATAACTTCTCTACAATCTTTAACTGGGAAAATCATATTCCTATTTCTCCCCATGGATTTTTCTTTCTCGTTACAGAGGCTGCTTCCAAGCCAGATTCAAGTTTCAATTCTGTTTTATCTCTTATTTTGATATCATTTATTCATTTATGGAAACCTACTCTATACATCTACTTCTCCAATGAAAAACTCTAAAATACTAAAATGTGATGTCTTGGAGTGTTCTGATGATTTTCAAACATGTTCACATCTTTAAGAATAAAACAGACTTTAAAACAACCTGTACACACTCTATGTCTTCTGATAAGCGTTCCCCCGCTCCGGCCCCCAGGTCTTTCTCTGCTTACCAACAATCCTCAAGGTCCCATGATGGTCCTTTGCCTTTACCATCAGCCAACTGAAGTTTTCTGTTGTAGTCAATTTCATGCTGATGTAACAGCATACCTGAGGATGGATCCTTTATAAAGAAAAGAGGTTTGTTGGATCATAGTTTTGAAGATTGAAGATCATGGCACCAACCTCTGCTCAGCTTCTGGTGAGGCTTTGTGCTATGTGATGAAGAATCAGAATGAATGTGTGAAGAGTTCTCGTACAGGAAGAAGAGCCGGAAGAAGCCAAACTTGCCTTATAACAATCTGGTCATGGGTAACTAAGCCGCTCTCACAGGAGCTGCACACTAATCTCTTTATGAAAGCAAATCCCTCAAGACTCAAAACATGCCTCAAAAAACTTACCACCTCTCCATACCCACCTTGAAGACAAAACAGCCACATGGGTTCCAGTGGAGAAAAACCATACTAAAAGCATAGTGTCCTGAGCATTTTTCAACTCATTTAGTTCAGCTTTTGTTGATGTCAGTACTCAATGGTCCTAACAAAAAATATTCTTTTAATTGTCCTAAAAACTGAACTTTCTTCATAGCCTTGCTAATTAAACTGAGATTTTGGCACTATTTATACCTGGGGATTTGTGAAAAACACAGGCTTCGGGCCTCTGCAAAAGGAAAAGCATTTCCAATAGGCTTTGCATGTGATTTGAATGCTTATTAAAAAGTGAGAAATGGTGGTATATAACATTATCATTTTTCCCAGGTAAATGTCCAAAGCAATGTTTTATAGTGCTACTCTATTACGTGACACAGAATGTCTTTCTTTGGAACTTGCCCATTCCCACTTTGGTAATGGCATCCTTCTTCCCTACTTTTGTAAATAAAAATTTTTGAATATTTATGGAATATGTACATGAAGAAAAAGGGTAAAAAAAGCATCAGAGCATAGGTATATGCTATATACAATTTTTCTATATCCCATATTCACTTATATCAGGCTTTGGAACATCATTAAGGAAATTAATAGAATATACATTAACAACACAGAAGGGAAGACCAGACCCATTTAAGTGATGGTTCTATTTCCTTTCCCTGGGTAGATAATGAAGTAGATTCACTTTTCCCATGACACTGGGCTGCCTGATATTTTGCTGTGTTACATGACGTGCTTCAGCATGACTAATACATCCCAGCTGGTCTCAACAGCAGGAAAATGTGTCATGGGGGGAGGGGTGACATGGTTAGGAAGTGACGCATGCGCAGGCAGAGGAAGATCTGTTGTGTCTATGATTAGAGTTGGGGGTGGGAACTCTAGAGGGAAGTGAGAGGAAAGAATGAATGAAAGGGGCGGGGTGAGGAAATCCCAGGAGTTCTGGGAATTTGAAATTTTTCAAGCTGTCATTTACCTTTGCAAAGTTGTGGTCGGAGACTGTGTTTACAGGCTGTGGATCTGTAAACAGCACATGTGCAAACCGTTAGCTATTGTTTTGAAAATGACAGTATGGCCAATAATTTCAATTTCAGTGTTTAAGTGTGAACCAGATGACGCTATGTTTTATTTAAAACTGGGCATGTATCATGGAGGGTGGAAACTTGTACCTCTCAAACACTTTTATATTGTGCAGTGTGCCATATGTTCCCTGCTTTCAGGTTTTTAAAGTGATTGCCTACTGCCTAAAGGTAGCTTGTCTCAAGATTATAATCCACATCTTGCTTGAGGGCAGAAATGAACCCATTAATTTAACAGCACACTAATGGGATTGGTATAAAGGTGTTAATTCTATTCCATATCCCTTAAGGACTAGCTTGAATGATAGTTTGTTAAGAATGGACAGAGAATCAATGTAAAAGGTATAGGGGTATATAAAAGATTTAGACAATGTTTTTTAAGTTTTCCAAAATTTTTTTTTGAAAAACCAAACTTGTTAGCTAAATGAAGTCATTTCTAATTTAAAAATTGTTTTAAAAATCTTAAGCTATATGGTACATGCCCTTATTTTACAACTTTGGATGGAATCCAGTTTTCCCCTCCTTATTTATTCCCAGTAAAGACAAGAATGCATTCTAGCATTTGCTCCAACTTTTTCTGGTTATACACTCAAGAAAGTTTTTGAGTGTGTATTTTAACTAAAGGTTGCTTTTAAAACTGAGTGTGTGATGTTTTGCTGAACGGAGCGGCATCTGACTCTTAAATGACATCCACTGGCCAAATGCAATTAGCTTGTGTGATCTCTGGTCCTTTGGAATGTGGGACTCAGTTCTATGTAGAGAAGATGTGGGAAGTAGAGAGAAAAGGACCAGCAAAGGCCACCTGCATGATTTAATACAGGTCATACAAATTTCTGGCTTTCCTTCCAAGAATGTTCTTCTAATCTTTGCTGCTCCAGGGCCCAAACTGTATAACTGCTTATCCTGGGCTGGTTTTGCCATGGAAGTCCCAGTTCTATATCACACACAGGAGGCAGATGTTGGCTCCCTTGTCCCAATTCCGCCTCACTAAGTAGTCATCCAAAATACCATCGCCACTTAATTCCTTTAATACTAGTATCCATGTTAAACTAATATCTTCTTTTTTAAAAATGGCAGTTTGTAACAGGATTTCTTATCAGGTAATGCTATCTGGTTTTATTTTTAAAAGCCCTTTCTTGCTAGCATAGAAAACAAAACCTAGGCATGACAGATTAGGTTTCCCCCAAGGCGGGGTTCAGACAGTTTCTCCTTTGTGTTTGGCTCTCTTCTTTTGTAAGATGCAATCAGCAGCCTGTATTTGGAGGGCTGGGAGGGAAGAGATTAAGTTCTCTTCAGCTGGCCTTCTGAGGGTGTGGCTTTTTAACATTTTGGCTAACAGATGGTGACAAACCAACAGGTGCACCAGATCACTGCACCAAGCTTTCTACATCTGCTGGGCGCACAAACAGCATGCACACTGCCACCTCCCCCACGCCAGCTGGGGCCTTGGCTGCTACGACAAGGTGCAGAAAGATGGAGGCTGGTGACCTTCAACTATTAACCCACTGATATGATGTGCTTTAGAGGATAAGCAAGGCAAGAATGCTTTGATCTGAGTGCTACACACTGAAAGGAGAAACAAAGGGTGTGGACCCTGAGATGCAGTGAGAAAATGGCAGGGAGTTTTGCTAATAAAATATGCTTTTTGGGAATTGGCAGCTTCTCTCATCAGGGTCAGAGATTTTCACTTTTACCTAGGACATTGTGACCTTCCTGATAGTTGTTACTGAATGGACTAGAAGTGTTAAACCCAGAGAATCCTTAAGACAATTTACTATGCAACTACAGATCACCTCTAATAGGTACTTGCTGGGTGGAGTGTGCCACCCTGCAACACACACACATACACACACCCCAGATTATTATATCATACATATTTAAGCCCATGGCGTGGGCATAATTGTTACTCTCCTCATTTTACAGTGAAGAAACCAAGGCACAGAGAGACTAGTGAATTTGCAATTACAAAAGAACAGAGTCACCATTTATACATTCAACATTATTTAAATACACATATATTTAAAGGCTACTATGAGCCAGGCATAGAGCTCATAGGCCAACTGACCTGTGGTCTTTATATCTAGCAACTATGCAGAACAGTGGGGTTATCTTACTTTGGATGTTTATCTACTTGAAGTTATGAGAAAAAAAAGAATAAACCTGAGATCACTAGAAGTTGCCACTTCACATGTTAAGTTCATCTTGAAATGGTTGTGTTTTTGTTTGTTTTTTTGGTCTGACAACCCATTTCCTTCTGTCACTTAAAGAGGTCATGTCCCCATGCTGTTTCACTAGCCCTGATCATTAACCTTATTTGAAGTCTAGGACTTTAAAACTTAAAATTTCCCTCCCCTGTACCCTTGTTTTTACAAATGAGGAAGGTTACTCACAGAATTCTGTCCTGTGGTCCTGTAGCTCAGTAGTTACCAGTCAGGGATTGGAATTCCAATTTCTTGAATTCCTATCATCAGTTCAAATCTACTTTTTCCACTCTAGATTGCTTCATTTCCATTTCCATTTCCATTTCCATGTGTTTGATGCTCAGCTCTCTGAAGGATTTGGGAAACGTTTTAACAGGCTGGCTACCATCTTCAGCCTTGGCTTTATCCCTGTGAAGTCAGGAACAAACATAGTAGGTCCACTTGTTGTCAAGCTGGGATGTAGCACCAGACCTGGGTATCCTAGCAGATCTGAACTAAGGAGAAAGATACAAAAGCATGAGTTGATATGGGAGAAGGAAGAGCAACTTAGACAGAGTAACCCAGAAACCTTAGGTTACTTGGGGTGAGGGAGTAATAATATCCCAAAACTATGATCATCAATAAGCCAGATAGAACCAGGGCCAAGATGCTTGACCTTAAATTATCTCAAGCTCCTAAAACAACACCAGTCAACATCAGAACAAATATTAAGAACCATCAACAGGTGACAGCATACTTGTCTGGATCATAGTAGGCTGAAGAATTAGGGACTGTTGAGCCAGTGAGCAGGGCCATAAGGCATGCAGTGCTGAAAATATGGGATCAGGAAAATCAGGAGAGCAGGAGTGGGGGACATAGAGCTGGTCACGATGGCACTACAGAATTCCCTATAGCATGATTTCAGAGATGATGATCAGTTGCACGAGTCTGAGGCTCATGCCCATCATGTTCAAATTCTTGGTACCAAGTAGACGTTCAAATATGTGGGTTGAGTGAATAAATGAATAATAGCTTTTTAGCAAAAAAAAAATGTTACTCTTCCAACCATATGAATTTAATTCCCATAGGATTCTCAATAGTAGCCATAGTGGAAGTCAATGAAAGTTTAGCAGCCAGCATCTGAGGGTGAGAAATCAATGGAAGTATGACTGTTGGTACTCAAGAGACCACTGCAGTAAAAATCATGGATTTGTTCAGTAAGAAATTTCCTGGATGGTTTTTGTTGTTGTTTTGCCAGTTTTCCTTTGAAAGAACAAAGGAGTTGGAAATAGTCATTTAAATGATGTATAAAATGATTTATGAGTGAGGTCAAGACACAAAAGTTAGCTTAAACCGCATGTGCTGAATTTGAGTACTCCTTTATCGTAGCTCAGATATTAGTAAACACACACTTGTGATTTCAATAACCTTGTGTCTGAATATTACACACACAGAGGAGAGAAGTCACTTGTCCAGTCACAGATGACTCTTGTATTTACTCATCTTGTTCCTGACCTCTTGAGAACCTAAACAACTGAGATGAGCACATTTTCCTGCAGACGTTTGCTCACCCTCGGAGCCTCAGGTGACATGGGGAACTTTGGCACTTGTATGTTGATGGCTGTACTTGCAGCCTAGTGGGTTTTCCAAATGTACTGGAATGGAAAACTCAGTTACTCTTAACTCAAACAAAATAGTTATCTATCAAACTGTGAGTCCCTCTCTGCTCTGTGGGCATATTTAAAATTAGGAAGAGCACAGCAGCCACTTGTCATAGTGAACGCAGCCACTCGCCTTGGGCCACACGAGAGCAGCTGGGCACATTGCCAGCTCTGGTGGTGCTGGCGGGTGCCAGGGCACAGACTCAGGGAGCCTCATTTTGAGTGTTAGATGGATCTTTGAGCAGCACACATCGGCATAAACCACAGAAAGATCCCTACAACAGTATTAACCCCACAGCTAAGATTAGCTGAGAATGTTTTCGATCGTCACAGTCATAATCTGCTCCTTGGGTGAGAACTGAGTACCAAATGCCAGGACACTGTGAGAACAGGTGTACCAACCTCCACCTGGGACTTGGGGAGGGGAAGTAATGAGCACAGAATGGCCAAATCTGAAGTTCCCAGGTAGAAAGCTCTTAAACAAGTGTGCTTGGACTTATGGAGCTTGAAAATGCCCTCTTTGGCATGCTGCCTGCCATGCAGTTTCACATAAAAAGTGCTTCATAAAGTGTATTTCATGGAAGACAGGTTCCCACGATGCTCTTCACAAAAGCCCCATCCTGTAGCCCACTCCAGAGCAAAAGCACATGAAAGAAGCTGGAACATCCTGGAGTAAAACACCCTGTTTAGCACAAAGCTGCTATAGCTATTTGACCATAAAACTATTTTCATGCAATTACCTTTTAACATCTTTCAGAATGGTTTTGAAACACCAATCTAAGTGGCAATTCAAATGTAGCTAACATCACTAAGATTCCATTGCAGTAAGAGCCCTTTGTCGAAGCACTTGAATTTCTGGTCACTAACCTTAAGGTAACACAGAGATCTATCCACTATCCTCCGTGGGTAAGAGCTGTAAACAGGACGTTAAAGATCATTCCTGCTTGAGAAAATATAACTTGTCCCAATTTTGTATTAGTACTAATAGACCTCAAGTGAGCATGAGAAGCTACAGAGGAAAATGTGCTGATGTAGGACAGAGATCTTTTCTACCAAAGTTCTTTTCCTTTTGCTGCTCTGCAAGCCAGCTGCTCTCACATGGCCCACTTGCAGGGCTGGCTTCTTGGCCAAACCACCTGAGCAGTTAGTTCCACAGGGCTCACCCATAGAGGTGCTCAGTTTAACACTCTATTATTGCCCTATTGAAGTTCTTAATGATATTTTAATAAGGGTTACATTTTTCTTTGCACAAGGCCCTACAAATTATATTGACAGTCCTGGCCACCCAGGGAAAGCGAGGCTGTCTGCTGGTATTTCCCAGAAGGGTTACTTGCTTAGTCTGCTGCAGCTTACCAACTGTAGTTATCACTTCTATTTGTCAGTTTAAATGCCTCTTGTTGGCAAAAATCTGAAACTACTTATAGATGTTGATTGTTCACTCAAAAAAATATGCAAGTTGGAGTCAGAGGAAAGTGGGTTCAAACCGCAGTGTGCACATTGACTAAGTGCAGTGTCTGGGACCAGCCAGCCTCTCTGGGCTTCTACTTTGAGGACAGTGAAGACAGTTTTGCACGTCAGACACAGCCAAGGTACCGAGTGGAGCTGTACCAAACCCCTTGCTGCTCTTGCTAAGTTGTCTGTCCTGGCATGTGCATTTGTCATTTATACAAAAGTGTCACACAGGCTATGGAAAGCTCCTCCTAGCTTCTTGTTTTAGGGAATGAGAAGAGTGTTTACTAGTCAGAAAGACTGAGATAGTATTTGAAGGGTCTGGCATAGGAGTTATTCAAAACCTGTGAAATCTCTTTCCTAAAAATAAGTGTTTACAGTCTTTAAACAGACGGTGAAAATGTTAGCTGCCACCTAAACACAGAGAATGTTAATATATTATGTTATAATATAGAATGAGAATGTTAGAATATTAATTAAATAGGCCTCTTTGAGCCTTTTTATGTCTACATTCATGAACAACACACACACACACACACACTCTATAGGTGAAGTGTTTTCAGAGCCTAAATTACAATTTCTCTTGAATAACAAACTTGTAGAAAACTCCTGGGCACAGTCTTTGGTACTGCACTTTCCCTGCCCTAGGATCCTAGGATCAGCAAACACCAATAAGGTTCATTTCTGTCCTAAAGCATTTACAATAGTTCAGTGAATTCTCTCACCTATACTTATCTAAGTCCCCTTTTCAAGTATTTACTCAACATGTTATTTTGACAAAAGCATGATATTCTAAGAGCCAGGCAGTCTTAGATTTGAATTTCAGCTTTTATTAGTTTCCATACACTGGGTGACTTAAAAGAAAGGTTTATCTCATTTCAGCTCTGGAAGTCAAAAGTGAAAAATCAATGTTTTGGCCCATTTGAATGCTTCTGGAGGTGCTGAGGGACAATCTGTTCCTCTCTTCTCTCCTAGCTCCTGGTGACTGCCAGAAATCCTTGGCATTCCTTGGGTAGCAGGGGCATCTTTTCATCTCTACCGCTGCCTTCACGTCACCTCCTCTGCATCTACATGTCAACTGTCCCTCTGCTTTTCTCTTGGAAGAACATCAATCATTGTATTTAGGTCCTGCCCTAAATCCAAGAAAATCTTACCTTAAGTTATTTACCATAATTACATCTGCACACATCTTTTTGCCGAATAAATTCTGGGAGTCAAGGTACAGATAAATGTTGAGGGGCATATTTTGACTCACTATACTATCTTTATGGTCTTATATAGTCACAATATTTCTGTGCCTAAATTGTCATTTTTATAATAGATGTTAAGATACCCATTTTAAGGCTGTGATGAAAATTACAATGACCTTTGACAGAATACACAATGCCTGCTACATGATAGATTCTAAATGAATGACAGTCACTGATATTATTATTTCATAGTTTTTTCTGACATTTTTCTTTGCATCATGGCACAAATTCTTTATTACACTAATGTGATAAGTAATTTTGATGTGCGTTCTATTCCTTTTCCTAAGGGTACTCTCCTCCCTTCCTCGATGAGGGGTAGAATTGAATACACTACGTTGATTCCAAGGTTAAAGAGTAACTTTAAGGTTGAGAGCTGCTTTGAAATATGCATCCCAAATACCATGAAAATCACTACTTAGGGGTTACTACTTTCACATGTCTCTCCAGACTGGCTTCATGAAGCAACCTAGATCCCAAAGTATTACAGAGTCTATTTCACAGGGTTCAACAAACTTTTCTGTTCCTATGATTAAAGAAGAGACTGTTAAATTACTATAGTTTAAATTCTACATAGTTTCCCAGACACTCAAGTGTGTTGAATGTGATAGAATCACATTGTACACTGTACTCACCAGTGTATTAACTCCCTGATGAGTTCATAACTGAAAGTGCTGTTGGGAACAGGTTAGAGGTGTGTCACTGGAGGTGTGACCAAAAGGTCTATATTCCTGTCCTTGCTGCCTCCCTTCTTTCTCTGCTCTCTGACCTTGGGTTGAACACCCTTTCACGGTCATACTGCTCTGCCATGCTGTTTCTACCTTGGAGCCTGATGACTACGGGCTGAAACTTTGATCTAGATAGACCTCTCCTTCTTTGAGGTGTGAGTGTCTAGTGTTGTGTCTGAGTGACAAAAAAGTGACTAAGACATAAACCAAGTATTTTTGGAAAGCAAGAAAGAAATCATAGTAAGGAAGTCTAACAATTTTAGAGTTTTTATCAATGGGATGTAAGAGAAAGCTCTATACATTAGTTTAAATAATACTAAAAGATATTCATTGTTTAGTATAACTAAAAGGTAGGAAGGAAGGGTAACTCAGCACTGAATGATTCATTTACTCAAACAAATCATAAAGGATCCATGGTATGTGTGTGTCTGTATGTGTGTGAACGTGTGTTTAATATGCTCTCTTTTTAATGTGTTAGCAAGATGCAGAGGAGACCGCACTCTCTGGATGATGGGCAAGTGGCTATAATGGTTGATATACTGAGTCAACTTGAGAAGGTCAGAAGTTTAAGTAATTCAGAAAGAGGCCAGGTTCCCTATTTTGTGACATTCTCAGCCCTTGCAAGAGGAGGGCAAGCACATGGTGTGGGTCTATACCTGCCTGAGGAGAGAAGCATGCATCTAATTATAGGCAAATGAGAGGGATTGCTTGCTGGTTCTTCCGAGGAGCTCCAGTCTTCACCTTCAGGTCGGCTGTTGTCTCCTGGCTTCTGGCACAGGCTGTTTGGCTTCTGCCTGGGACTCTTCAGCCTTCTGGCATAGACTCTTCAGCCTTCCATCATAGATTCTTCAGTGTTTCATCTCAGACCCATTGACCTCCTGATGCAGACTTGCACAGGACACTGCAGTGAGCTCCAGATTGTGGGCTGAGCCCTTCAGCCTCTAGCATGCAGACCCCCTCTGCACACTTCCTCATCCAGCTCTGTGACTATCATAAGCCAATCTTGAAATTTCTTATATGTTTGTATAGCTTGTGTGATATCTGTTTCTCTAGTAAACCCTGACTGATACAGTGGCTGAAACATCTCAGGTTTTCTATCTGCAGATCATCTCATCAGAAGAAAGAACACGCAATGAAGTTCTAGATGCTTCGTGAAATCATTAAGAAGCTACATGAACCCCCAACCCCGATCTAATCTATTATCACTGAATTCCATGCCCATCCCAAGTCCAGTCCTGCTGGACATTTCATCAGAGCTGGACTTTGCCTGAGTGACCTGAACTGGTTCAGTGTGATAAGGGAAGGATGGCATTATTCCAGGTCATGGTGTTAGTCATCACTGCTGAGTACTAACTTGGTACTTCTGCTTCTCCAGCTAAGATGGGCATTATAGTATGGTAGAACTAATGTTTCTGAACTAATGTTGTAGTTATAGTTTCTGAACTAATGTTCAGAAACTCTAAACTTGGACTTATCCAAGGTTGGAATACGGTCTAATGGAAAAAAAGGGAGTTTGTTTTATAGAGCTAGTATAAAAATGGATCACATACTCTAGGCTGAGTGGAGAGGAAAGCAATAATATAACATATTACCATCTCCAGTACAAAAAAGAAAATATAACATATTGATGGAATGATGAAATAGTCTTTACGAGCTACAAGTCTCAAGGAAGTCAAAGAAATGTTTGAGAGTGAGTGGATTTGAAGATAAGTGGCAAAGCATAGAGTGCTTGCTAGTTGAGAGTTCAGTAACGGATTGGTTGTTGGAATAACCACGTCATGGGCATGGAGGAGAGACTCCTAGAGGGAACAGGCATGTGGCAGGGGCAGATGATGCAGTGTTGGTGGCTCTGATGCTACTGCTCAGCAACATAGGCTCTGTGTACTGTAGTGCAAGGTGCTGGTCCGCTGGTGGAGGAGTCTTTGGACCTGAACCACCAGAAGTTAGAATGGTCTCCTTGCTCCCTCACTCCCCATGGTGAAGTGTCCAGAAGCAGAAAAGCTTAAAGTTATTATGTGTGCCCACTCCCCTGGGGGTGTGATCAAAAAGAATCTACATGCACCTTGTGTGTTTCCTGAGAAAATAGCATACTAGTAGCCCGGTCATGATGCTCTAAGAATTTCAGAGTATAATTTTCTTCTTTCTCAATGCTGATGGTACAAGGATGACAGATTAGAGTGTTAAAAATAAAGAGATAACATGATTGACAATTCATAAGTACCAAGAATGATTAGAAGCACTGAAATCTCTAAGGTGAATTTTGCATATTTTATTTCTGGTGGCGAGAGAAATGGAAGAGACACTAGAGAAAAGAGACAGAGACAGAGCGGGAGGGAGACACTCAGCAAACGAAAACAACATTTCCATCTGGGGTTTGTGCTTTTCTGAGTGCCGACTCATTTTGATAGATTATTAGAAAACTCATATTTGCTCATAAATGTGAAAAAATAGCAAATGTAAAATTTGCAAATTTATTCCTAAATGTAGTTAAATTCATAAATATTTAGACATTTTCTGTAAAGCTTCTAATTTATAACCTTTACATGAATCTATAATTTGGTATAAAAGCTTCTAAATGCAGTAGTAATGTCACAAGTGTCTATAAATATTCACATCTCATTTACAAATGTTCTACAAACCATGAGATGAAGAAATTATGAATACAAACCATTTTCAGGTGGAATTTTATGTGTTTTAGGACAATGAACAAAAAAATCTTCTAGATATAATTTTGAGACAATTTTTTCAGTTTATTTATTGTATAACCTGGAATATTTCTTAAGAATAATTAGTAAAAAATTACCATGGCAGTTGCAAATGAATGGTTCATATATAATTATTACTGAGAAAAACTGAGAAAAGTTTCAACAAAAATTTTAAAGAAAACTACCAATAGCAGACCAAAAAATGTAAAGAAATATTTCAGAAGCTCATTTTTTTCATCTGTGAAATGGTAGTAATATATTCTCCACAAATTCTTAACAATCAAGCAATATATTCTCATTTTAAAAGTAATTGAGAAAAGAGAAACAAAATTTCAGTGGTTAAGATCCCAGAAAGTTTCAAGTCTGTCTAGTCAAAGACCAAAATGGGAGCTCAGTCTCTGTCTCTTTGTCTCTGTCTGTCTCTCTGTCTCTCTGTCTCTCTCTCTCTCTCTGCCCCCCTACACAGTGCACACACAGGCATTCCACATATTTGTTTTCCTTCTCTCCTCACCTTAGCTTTCTCTCCTTTGGCCTCTCCTCAGGTAGACCCTGATGGCACCTGAACTTTCCAGGTTTGTTCCACACTTGGGCAGATCAGTGATCCCAGAGGAAAGAGAGGTGCTCTTTCCCAATTATTGCAGCCATACTACCCTGACAAACTGCACAAGTATTACTTGGAACATTTGCCTGTCACTGAGCCAGCCACCATCACTGGATCACTTGACCTGGTTACCCCATTAACCAACTCATCACTGAACTCTCAACTAGCAAGCACCCTATTCTTTCCTGCCTACCTTCAAAACCACTTTTTCCCAAATAGTAATCTTTAGTCTCTGAAATTCATCTGCTATTTCTAATGCATCTTCTTGCTTTCTCTTTATGAAGAGAAATTGGTCCCTTTCTTACTGTTCCTGTATTTCTGCTGAAAACATGGCTGTTGTTACCTATCTCATAAGGCTATGTGGAGAAAACACATGTATAGCATAAAGGGAACATTGATAAGTTCTCTGGCCCATGGAAAGCCCTTAATAAATATTTATTAATGATATAGCAGTGATTACTACCATAGTTCAGTTGAAGTTTAAGAATCCTCTCACAAAATCAGCATCTGACCCTGTACCTGAGTGAATCACCCTTATTTATAGCCTTAAAAACTGGAAGATTTTGATGGGTGAAGTGTTCACATATAAAAGTAATATGTCTTTCAAATGTTAGTTTGGCAGAAGAAGAGACACATAATAAAAACAAAGAGTTGGGCTTTACCAGTGTTTGAAAAGTAGAAAATTCAAAGGAAAGAAATATGGGGACAACTGGTTGAAAGCCAGTGGAGAAACTGGCATAGACTACAAATACTGGCTTTGCTTTTGGTTTTCAATTTCTCCTAAAATATAGAAATTGTCCTGTAGTCATAATGTAGTCTTTCTTGAAATCCTTATTTTAATTCTGTAACATTTATATTCCAGGAGTAAAGCAAATCTGCTGATTACTTATGAAAGCAGGGAAAAAACATTTGTAATTATAGTCAAAATTAAAGTTATTTTCTAATCTTCTCATCTTTTTTAAGGAATGAGAAACTTTAAATATGGTCAACGTAGCACATTTTAAGTGTCAAACTTACTGAATTTTTCTATGCCAATTGAATAATAATTTCCTCTCAAAACAGTGAGCATTCTACAGATATTTTCTAGGAGTTGACCTGTTTAATATAAGTTGAAAAATTCCTCTAGTGTAAGTACCATTGCATAATGCTGTGTGCTGAGCTATTAAGATATATTTAGTAATTCCATTAGAACTGCACCATCGAGCAGGGCAGAGCATATGGAAAGAAGTTGGTGAAAAACTGATTAAACATTTATATCAAGTACATTTTGATTTAACTCACATAAATAATTCATTTTTATGTTTTCTTTCTTTCAAAATAAACCTTTTTGACACCTGCTGTGCTAAAAATAATGCTAGCATGGCTGTAATAAAGAAAGTCTTAAAGCTTGCAGGAATGACATCATCTGGTACCCATGCAGATACTAAATTATCAGCACATAAGTGTAGTAAAGTAAGACTTGGCATTATTTATTATTTATTTAGTGCCTCAAAAATATGCTGTACTTAGTGGCAAGTAAAGCACGTGGCAGAATTTGATTATGTTTTTCCTCAAGAAAAGCTAAAGAATTAAATAATTCACAAAGACAAAGAAGTAAATATAGAAGAGTTGTTAAATATACTGAACCCCATTTTTCCCTTCAGCATATGGAATAAACTGATAATTAGGGTGAATGAGCTAAAGCAAAAGTCTGGAGAGACATCAGTGCCCTTTTATAAGGGAAGAGAAAGAGAAAAGAAGAAACAAGAAGATGACAACAACCACATATGAGCACAGAATCATTCTAGAGCAGCAGTCACCAATGTAGAAGATAAATTCCACTGGAAGCACAGAGGATGGGATTAACTGGTTCATAAGCATAGTTTAAATAACATCCAATCATCAAAAAAAAAAAACCCAAAAAACTATTCCCTTTGTCATCTCTCAGACTTTCTAAGGAACTCCAGGAGTAGGTCTTGGTTTAGTGTTGCTGGGTCTCCACCATCCTTGTCACATTACTCAATCTTCCTCTTTTACAAAGAGATATGAACTAGTGCTTTTGGGGAGCAGTGTGGATAATATCACCCCACTAAAGTGTGGCAGAGATAAAGGTCACTACATCCTCATAAATGGAAAAATGTAAGAGAAAGAGATAACATTCATAAATATACATGCCACAAATACCAGGACACCCAACTATATAAAACAACTACTAAAAGACTTGAAAAATGAAATAAGCCCTAATATGACTGTACTGGAAGATCTCAATATCCTACTATCATAACAAGATAGATCAACGAGACAAAATAATCAATAATAAAATATTAGAATTGAATCAAACTTTTGAACAAGTGAACTTAGCAGATGTGTATAGAGTGTCCACCCTAAAACATCAGAATACACATTCTTTTCAGTTACACACAGGTCATTCTCCAAAATAGACCAAATACTGGCTCATACAACATGCTTAAGTAAATGCAAAGGAACTGAAATTTTTTCATGCATACTATCAGACCACAGTTCATTGAAATTGGAAATCCATGGCAAAAGAAACCACAAGAACTTCATAAACACATGGAAATGAAATAGCATTCTCCTGAGCAACCAATGAGTCACAGATGAAATTAAAGAAGAAATCTTACTGTTTTTATAGTTGAATGATAATGACAATAAAACATACCATAACTTAGGGGACATGAAGAAAGCCATCCTAAGCGAGAAATTTATAGGATTAAATACTCATATCAGGAAAACATAGTAAGCACATTTAAATAACTTAATGGTGAACCTTAATTTTTTAGAAAGCAAAGATTGGAAAACAACTCAGACACTGGAATCTGGCAACATGGAGAAAGCCA
This sequence comes from Hydrochoerus hydrochaeris, assembly GCA_004027455.1. Classification (NCBI taxonomy): domain Eukaryota; kingdom Metazoa; phylum Chordata; class Mammalia; order Rodentia; family Hydrochaeridae; genus Hydrochoerus; species Hydrochoerus hydrochaeris. The sequence goes on along the minus strand of PVLA01000845.1, from coordinate 260,065 downwards.
GACAAAAGGAGAGGAATTCTCATGACCCAGGAAGAAACTGAGGAAAAAGAAAAAGAAAAAAAAAAGAAAGAAGAAAGAAGAAAAAGAAGCATGGACAGAGGGCTGGATTTGGGCAAGCCCTGATCGCTGTACTGGGATGTCTTAAAGTCAATTGACTCATGACTGAGCTGAGGTCACATCACAGCCCTGCCGAGAGCAGGGGTTGGTGAGCTCCAGACCCTTGGCTGGAGAAGGCGCTGAGACAGGGAGTGGAAACAGCCAGTGGAGCTGCACGAACTTTGGTGAGTGATGGGAACTGCATTCCCCAAACTGGGAGGACTGGCTGGACGACATTTTGGAGTTGGGCAGGGCCAGCTTGAATCAAAACCCGAGGCACCATCTGCTGATGACTCCTAGTCCAAAGCAGATTGGTGGGATCTACTCGGGAGGGGCCACATCCCTGGTTGAAACCCAATAGCCAGGGACAAGGCTTTTCTGGGCCAGTGGCATCCCCAGGGAACACACAAACTTGTTGAAGCATAAACTGGTTGACTGGTGTGGGGGGAGGAGCCAGCTCTCAGCATGCAACTCACAGATCCAGGTCCTTAAAGGACTGGGGGGTGGTACTTCCCTAGCAAGTGCGCTGCAGAAAAACTGTAAGCAATAGGAAAGGCCCAGAGACCTCCACCACCCACCTGTCTGAAGGGGGCCAAAAAGATGACAAGACAGAGAAAGAGCAAAAGGTCCCCAACTGCAGAACCAGGGAAAGTGAGTCCAACAGAGGTAAATGCAGAGGAGGTTGAGAGCAGCAAACCTGTAATGTCAGAGACAGCCTCATCGGAAATAAAGAAATACATCTGTGACCACATCATCGGATTTAAATCTGAAATTCTAACTCTTGTGAAGCAAGATATAAGAAGATTAATAAAAGAAGTCCTGGGTAATCCTCAAGTAGACACAAATGAAAGAATAGAGGAACCCAGAGAAAGGAGAGAAGCCTTTGATGAAGAATATAAATAAAATCTAGACTATATGAAACAGATCCAAAAAGAATATTGGGAAATTAAAAACTCCATTGAACCTTTAACAGAAACTAAAGACAAACTTTCAAAACTTGAAGATAGATTTGCAAAGTATGATCATGAAAGGAAGGATCTCTTAAAAATAACAAGGAACCAGGAAGCAATGATACAAAGGCTAGAAGATGACAAGAGGATTTATAACCTAAGAATAAAATATGTGAATGAAGATGCAGCAACAAATACAAATGAAATAAAAAGT